>WOVY01011727.1:0-407063 GCA_013436015.1 Rhipicephalus annulatus
GTAGGCCTAGGTACTAGAGTGTACTAGAATGGGGAGTGGGTCCACTGAAGGCTCCACGCTGAGGCGTTTTTTCGGAAAATCCAGGTGGCGCTACCATCGCCTTCACTGAAGACTTAGCCGTGGTGCCATGGTTACAAGTCCCCTTTGCCACGCGGTTCGCGACGGGTGGGTAGTCTGATAGTCGCGCGGCGGTCGCGTGCTGCTCGCGCGTCTGGCGCAGTCTCGCAGCGTTGTTGCTTCGTTCGTGCGTGCGTGGCCGTGAACGGCGTCGCACCGTGCTTCCGCGCCAGTTCAACAAAATCTAAATGTTTATATTGCGAAACGCCCTGCTCGTATAGGTAGTCACGCACGCAAGTACCGTGATTTCCACGGTAATTGTTTACAATCAAGAGCGTAAGTTGAATTTGGCTTTTGCGAAAACGTACGCATCGAAAGTGTAATATGAGCATTAACTGCGATGCTTTTAAAAATGTCAATATAACTGGGATATATAAGTAAGTTTGCGTTTGGTGCAAATTAGACTCACGGCAGCAATTGAATATGATGCAAGACTAAAGTTACCAGCTGTTATCACGAGAATTAAAGCTAAAGTATGCGAACCCTTCTGCAATTTGCAGCTATTCGTTAGGGACGCGTGATATTATTGAAAAAACTGAACCAGTCCTGTTGCGATTACGTGAGGGTGTTGGCAAAGGAAGTTTAGTCACATCGGACGGCAACTGTGCTATTCGTAGGAAATGACTTATAGGGCGGACGCACGTCCGTCGCGGTGGTTTTATGATGAGTTTTTGTTCGGCATCTAGTGCTGGTATACGTTGTAGGTATTAATGAAATATGTTATATTTTACCTTTTCTCTTCGTGCCTGCGGTACGTTCCATGCAAACATTTGTTCGAAACATGAACGTGTTTTCACCTATAGATAGGAAGTCTGAAAGACACCAATAAAGAAGTGATATGCGCAAAATATTTTATTTTAAATTGACTGCGCAAGCTTTTCGCATAAATATAAAAAACAAAATAAATATCATCGAAAGACTTCGACACCGTCGCTCAAGGAACGTCAGGCTCTATGTTGTCCTGCTAAGCTAAGTGTTTTGCTCTCGCTCGTTTCGAAGCGTTTTCCCTGTTCATTCCTTCACTAAGAAGTGAAGGCGAGTGAGCACGTAGAACGAAACGAGCTTGTGCTCACTGCATCTTGTGGTCTGGACAGCCGACCGCTTCGAGTTCAGAAAATTAGTTTTCACCAATGAAAGGATGTCAGAGATGCTATCTGTGTGCAACATGGAAACACTGAAACATTCAGTAAACAAGTTTTCAAGTGAGGCAATGAAATCATACAGCTGTCGTGAGGGGTACAGAAGTCCACCCCAGTCGCATTGCTCCGTGAATTGCGAAGGGAGCTGTTCAGCACCGCGACAGCTTTCTCAAACAGAAGCACTTCTTTGCATTGTACGCATGCCAACTTCAATACACACTTTCTGGCCACGTACCCTGCTGTGTAGTAAATGAGTCTCGAGTCACTCTTCTCCAAAGTCACATCGATGTGGTCAGCAAACTTTTGGCATCGTGGCAATCGTGCTTTCGACTCGCCCAAGTTTCCCTGTGATATAAGATCATCAATTTTTTGTGCGTGACCTTTAGACCCTGTCTGTCATGCACAGTGACAAGAGCGTTATCATGTCAGGGTTTGCGTTTGCGCTGTCCACACTGTGCGCCAAGTTATAAAAGGACAAGCAGTTGACGGTTATTAGAAACTCATCCGGAGAGGGGTGCGCGTTGCAGCCACTTGACTGGCGAACGATGCCGAAGAAATGTTCCACGGGATCGGTGCTAAGTCGAGATGTCATGAGATATTGAATCCAACGCTCTCTGTCAGGTACTTCAGCAATGAAAGGGTATTTGCTATAGTGACCCTAAAACCTATGGCAGTGGACTCGCTGAGAAAGTGCCGCTTGTTGTCACTGAATGATTCCCAGTCATTCAGGAAGTCCAGAAAATTGGACAGGATGCCGCGTCTGTAGAAGCTGGTCTCAGCGCTTCGCCCGAAACCTGGAAGTCATCACGGTGATCAGTCGTTGGATCTTCCTGCAAAATAAACAAAAAGAATGTATGTCAGAAGAGCGCTCATCATGCGTTTGAGATGTTTACGATTACACTTAATTCATTTGGAACGTAGGCGCAACTCACGAGAAGAACAGCTGAGTTGCCTCGATGCTGCCACACCTTCTCTCGATGTCCTCCTTGTAGAAGGCCAGGCCCCGTAGGACATATGGACCGAATAGTTGGAAGGCGAAAGGGGTTCTCATCTTCTCAAATGAGTTTGGTTCCAGATGCGTCTCGGTCAATTGGGCATAACTTTCAGTGTCCTAACACTTCTGTCTAGAAGTACGCCTCCCGAACCGGATGCACAGACACCTAGAAATATAGGTTGAGGTAATGCAATGTATGCCAAAAAACACAATCTTTGTAAAATTCAACCATGAATCTATACGTACCAATCCGTCTGGGGTTGCAAAGCCGTTTCTGGAGAAGACCATTCCTGAGAGCATTTTAGCAGATGCGGGAAATCGGAGATAAAGTGCAATTTCCTCCTCTCGTCGACAGGATGCTGGTATGGCGCCATTTATTTTCTTCGATGACGCCGACACCCCCGCTAGCATTCCACATTTTCGATTCCAGGGGGCTCCGTCACAAGTGATGTGGTCGACGAACAAGCCCGCCTGTTCCACGAGGATGATAGCTTCCATGAGAATTTTCAATAAAATGTCTCCTCTCACATTTCCTTTTGTCGCAAAACGCCCACAATTTGGCTCCATTTCCAGCGAAAGGCACAAACATGATGACCATGCCGTGATCACATTGCTGTGACTTGTCTTCGGGCTTCGTAAATTCTCCAAGGTCCACGAAGCCTTGATCTGGCCAGACGCCGTCACATTGAAATGTTCTGACAATTTCATTTCGTCCACCAATAGTCCGCCGTGTCTTTCGAGGTCTGACATGCTCGCGGTTTGTTTCTTTAGAGTGTTCATTACTGCTTGATTAAAACCGAGGCCGACTCGTATGACCTCACGTATCTTTTCAAAGTAGTGTTGCTGGGCATCATGAGAATTTCGTTCTTTCTGATGTGCCTGATAAAGCCGGGGACTCTTTAGTTTCATGAGTAAACACTCGAGGATCCACTCCTGATTGTAGCGCATGCCCTGCTTGCTGGTTTGTTTGGCAGCTTGAAAGCAAGCGCGAACACTTGCCTGCTGCTTTCGCGGTAGTGACGAATATTTTTATCCTCTAGTATTTTATCCGCGACATTCGCATTGTTTGCCCTCATCTCTTCGAGACGACCAGCAATGTCCAACAGCCTTGTCGCCATCCGCTTGTTTCTCTGACTCAGGACCCGCAGTTTGGTGGAGACTGAGTTTCTTCGCTCTTTTCGTTTTAGGTAGCTTTTTCTGGTGAGTATTACTTTCCTCACGTACTTGCATGAAATGCATGAAGAACCTGGAAGTATACGAGAAAAAAATTATGAAGAGCTTCCAGTTTTTTACCATGCATGTTTGAAACGCAATTTATGCACTTTCACTTTCTGTAGGCAAACTATTCTTTCGTAAATGTTAATGAGTACTACAAAAATTAGGGGCCACACAAATGTTCTAGCATTAAACAGGTTACTGATTGATTAATTGTACAATTACAAGTGACGTCTCAATAAACGTTTGCCGCACTCACCTTGTTGTTTAACCGCTCCTTTGCACGTGACACTGAAGACAAGGCCGTCGGAATGAGAGATTTGCTGCTCCAGTTTCTTCGTAAGAACGTCATAGGTGAAGTCCTTCGCCCTACCTGCTCCTCTGCAAGGGTGAAGAGATTCTGCGCAGTCCAGGACTTGTTTGGCATCTTCAAGGTTATAGGCGACCTTTCCGGAGATCAGCGTCTTCCGAACATATGTCCGACAAATCACTTCACTCCGGTCGGTACCGTAATTCATGAGCACAGTCTTTTCGATGCTTACGAGTTCACGACTTAGGGAGGCCGAAACATAAGCAATTCCGTCATAATGACGAAACTTGTGCATTGCCCAGTGGTCGTTTGGCCGGACAACGTCTTCAAGTTCAAATGCGTTGTCGCTTTGCCTCGCACTTTCGCCAATCTTCAAATCTCAGTTGCGGCTCAACTGATTGCAGCGCAGTTCTTTTTGACGGCTGGTCTTCACAGGTTGGTGGTGAAGCCGCTCTCTTCTTCGTTGACTGCTCCGGTGTGGGCTGCTCGTCAGGACACTTCAGGAGATGAGGTATAATTATGGGTACAGCATCACTGCGAAGTTCCGGCTTTCCCCGCTCTATATATACTTCTCGGCCTTCGATAATATGTACATATTGCCTTAGTATGTATTTTTGCTCGAAGTGCAGCTCGCAAATGGCATCGGTGACTTGCAAGGGCCGATCAGCGCGGTTGAGATTCTGGTCCCATAGCCGGCGTCTTTCTTCGTCTTGAGGTACTCCAAAGAGTGAGAGCTTGGGCTGGTTTTTAACTCTGCTGTATCCGGTTTGGCAGCCTACGACACAACAGTAATTTCTACGCCTAGACGTGCTCATCCTCTAATCTTTTGAAGCAGCTTGGAACGCTCCGTTATGCAACCAGCAGACACATATCTGCGCACGCAAACGTGCCGTCTGCCGCGTATTCTTTGTCCAGACGGCTTTGCTCAAAGGGAAATACAAACCTACGCGTTCACGAAAAAAGCATACATTTTATTTCATGTCACTTGTTTTTGTCTCTAATAATGTGTAAAAAAAGAACCAGGAGACAAATTGTGAAAACAGCGCACGAACGACGGTGCATCGAACAGACGACGGCGCGTCGAGCAGACGACAACATCGAGCGCTCAGCGTCCCCGCCAGCGCGTCGTGCGGCCCGAACCGCCGCACGACTCGCACGCTCCCGCCGAAACTGACGTCACTTCAGGAGAAGGCTACTGCAGCGCCACCAAATTTTCCGCCGTTTTTGCTTCACCCGCACCGCTTGCCGCCGGCCACAGTGGACCCACTCCCCCATTCTAGTACACTCTACTAGGTACGTTGCCTCATCACCACAAACGTCACTATGCCGACAGGAGCGCCGTGGTGGCCGTCGCGGCGGCGCTTGAAAACGAGGATCGCGCGCGCTCGGCGAATATGCGGGCGCTGGCGTCACCTCCCAATTCTAGCCACCATAAATACTTAATTTAACTCTTTTAGAAAATAAAAAAAATATAAAAAAAAGTGAGAAGTATTTTGTTTTATTTTTTTTAAACTGTGTAATTTTTAAAAGTTAAATTGAGTAGTTTTTTTTGTAATCTTTCGAAAGAAGCATTTCAGAAAGGGCATCACTATTGCTGTAAACATCACCATCGTCGTGTTTTTCTTTTCATTTGAGTGCTTTGTTTGCACCGTGGCACGTGCGTTTCATATGCATTACGTGCTGTTTCTCCGTTCTTTCCTTGCCATTTGCTGAAGCTTTGTTGACGGCCGTGATTACTTGAAGGGAACTACTGGACAACGTCCGAGAAAGTGATGTGTGCCTGTGTGACAGTTACTGAGTGATTTGTGAAAATGCCTGGGCACTGTTGTGTTCCCGGCTGCCGCGGGAATTACGACGGAGAAAAGACTGTGCGAGTCTTCACTTTCCCAGCTGATGCCGACAGAAGGAGGAGGTGGTTGAAAGCCATTCCGCGTGCCGACTTTGAACCCGGAAAGCGCTCAGTGGTCTAAAACGCGTGATATTTATTGCGCGACGTTTTTGTGGTGACGTATTGAACTATGCTAGTTTTAAGTTATGAATTGCTGTTTCGCTCATGAAATTAACTGTCTTAATAACGCTAACATTATTTGGGTTTGGTTTTACAGGTCTGCGAGCGGCACTTTAGAGAGTCAGACATTCTGACTTCCTCTAAGTATGTGGACTCAAAAACCGGCAAAGTCGTCGAGGCAAAACTGAAGATCGCTCGACTCAGCTCCGACGCCGTTCCCAGTGTATTCCCGAACTGTCCAGCGTACCTTTCCGCGCCCGCCGCTACGTCGCGAGAGGCGCCCGCTGAGAAAAGGATGCGCCTTGAAGCAGCCTCTTTACGAGAAGCCATCGCCAATTCACTTGAGACACATGAGGAGGAGGAAACAAAGCACAAGTTTGACACCTTCCAGGCTCTACTGGAATGCCTTCCTCAAATGAAGCTTTCGAACTTTTGGAGTGTTATTTCTAGACCTGCGTGCATTCATTTTCTGAATCTTGCTCTTGAAGACGCCCCTCGTGTTTTGCTGTCAATAACGGTCTTAGAGACATTGAAGAAGTGACTACTCTGCTTGTGGGTGTTGGCTTGTGACTGTTGTTCTTTTTTTATGCGAGAGTTTAGAAACTGATTTTGCATTGTATTTTCATATTCTGCATCTTTTCTTGTGTGTACTGAGAAATTTGTGGCAGCCTTCACGTATTTCATATGAGTTATTGTTGTAGCAGTTTGATAACCTTTTGCTGGCTGTTTCTTTTTCCTAAAATAAAACATGACTTGTCAAAATCGCGTGCGTGGTCCTTAAAAATTATTACGAACGTGTTTTCGTACACCTGCGCATCGATACAAAATCAGTAATGATATGCCTGAATGTTACTCGTTATACGATCAAGGAAACCAGAAGAAACATTCATTTAAACTCTGTGCAATTAAACCACGATTCTGCGACCGAGTAAAACGTTTATTGGAGCCGACTGAAAAAAAAAAAAAAAAACGTCACTGGCCCTTCCTCAGCTTCGAAAGCCTTCAGGCGCACGCGGAACTGCGTCGGAACGCTGTGCGCACGCGCAAGCCGAACCTCCAGAGCCGTCGTAGTGCGGTGACGTCATGGAGCCGTGGAGGGGCCTTAAAAAATCTAGGTGGTGTTGGCCCAGCATGCACGCGCGTAAACGCTTCATTGGAGTATATTGGGCCCTTCATGATGCGCTCGCGGCCGTTTCGCTAGATCCACATATACCAAATTTGTACGTGTTACGTGACGTCAATGAATGACAAAATATGGTGCAAACATGATAATCCTAACACGCGTATAATGTAAGAACATGACAACATACCATGCTTATAGCGTGCTCGCGGCCGTTTCGCTAGCTCCACATACACTAACTTTGGTGTTACGTGACGTGAATAGATGACGAAGGTAAACGACACATCTAAACATGATAATTATGACACGGAAATCATGTGCGGTATCATTTACCTCCACCTCATAACGTTGTGCTTATTTTGAAGTGACATATCAACATTTATTCGTGCTTTGCATATCATTGATTCCCCCTGTACGTGGGATCTGCCAATTTTCACCCCTGCACATTGTTTGTAATATGTGCATACCACACACACACACACATACACCCACACACGTGCTCGCACGAACGCACACACACATATGCATATATGTGTGACGTGTTTGTGACTGCTGAAATCAAGACAAGCGCCTGTGTAACAAATGCATAATATTTTAAACTCATGATGTGCTGTACATTGCAAATAGTGGGCTTGGAGTTAGCACCAGCAGTGAACTAGCAGATGACTCGCATATCAAGCTTATCAGGGCTATAAGCTATCGTGGGCTATCGTGTGCCAGAATGCGCACTATGACTGCAATAAATCAGCCCTCATTTATGAATTTAACCATATCTGAAATTCCCTGTAATATCGCAAAGATTCCCTTTTTTCCTTTAATCCAAAATGAGGGCTGAAAATTTCCCGAAAAAAAAAAATTTCTGCACGGAACATCACTGCGTGCTGACACAACTTACAACTTAGTCGTAACTAGAGTGAGCTACCGTAGCGTAATGCCATAGCCTCCTAGATTTCCTATGCCTGCCGGATGAGTGCGAAATGCCGGTCATTCATGGCGGCGCTGCCTACGTAGTTATCCCTACGTAGGTCTTTGTGCTTGGCCTTTGAGATTGGCAATTTTGGCGTTTGCTACTAATTTTAAAGGCTATGCCTTGTATCGAGAAATTTGCTTGTTGAATGACGGCGTCACTTGCGTAGAGTTAATTTTAATTACTTTTACGTTTTTAAAAAATTTTTACGTTATTTTTATTCCACATAGATTTCGAAAACGTAAAAACTTATTTAAAAACACCTCTACCTAGGTGGCGCCACCACCATAGTTTTGATGGTGGTGGCGCCACTTCGGAACCACTGTAGTGAGAGTGAATATCAAATTACATTCAGGAGCTAGGAGGAGAGTGCGAGATAATTATACTAGGAGATATGAATGCACACAAAGAAGATATAGATGGGTATACTGACTCAACTGGCAAAATGATCATGGATTTGTGTGAAAGGCATGATTTGATCATTTGCAACAGTACCGAGAAGTGTGAAGGGCAAATAACATGGGAGGTAGGAAGGCTGCAGTCAACGATAGATTACGCACTGATGTCACATAGGATGTGTGATAAGCTCAGGGGAATGCACATAGATGAAGGTGGCTCCAGAAGTCTGGGTAGTGATCACAAACGTATCAATCTAAGATTTGGAAGAGCAGCGAAAGTGGGAAGGAGACAAAATGAGCAACTACAGAAAAAATTTCATTCAGAAAGGCAAATAAAAATTGATACTAAAGAAATTGAGAAAGTAATCACTGAGGATAATAAAAATGTGTGGACATACACAAATCTAATTAGACTGTTTGAGCTAGAACTTGCTAAGGCACGTGACAAGTCACCCCGGAAAAGAAGACACAAGCCCAAGAGTTGGTGGGATGAGGAAGTTGAGAGAGCCATAGCAAAACGTCAGGAAGCCTCTAGCGAACACAGACATGCTAAGCAACGGGGTGAACCGACAGATGATGTTGAAAGAAAATGGGAAATCTTTCTAAGCTCTAGAAGGGAAGCATCCCTCCTGATCAATGAAAAGATTATAAGAAAGGGTGCTCAGCGGCTGGCAGAAGTACATAAAAAGGACAGAAAGGCATATACGAAATTTCGGAACCATCTAAACTCCCTAAGAAATGAAACAAATCTAGAGCAGAGGTTTATAACTACAGCTCAAGGTGCTAGGCTAGAAGGGTACGAAGCTATTGAATATATAAGAACAAGGGTGAGAAGAAGTGGATCTGTTCGGTCGCCGTTTTTGTGCACTGTTCAATTTCTGCTCTTTTCTTGGACTATTACGTTGACATCCATTTCTTCGCGGTGTGCCAACAAGATGTCGGTTGAAGACTTCGAGGGCTCGGCACCCGGGTACGAGGTTCCTTTATCAAATACTTGGCTAGTACGCGACCACTGCGGTGGTTGGTAGCCATTGCCACGAGCCTTATTCTCGTCCAAGTGCGTTAAACGACATCAGTGATACTGCAGGACACAATAAAAAGCCTGGGGGCAAACAGGTGTGCCCAAGCATCATAAAGCCGGCCCGTTTGCTCATTCACGACCGCGAAATGGCTCCAGCGAGCACAGCAGCAATGGAAGACGATGAAGCTGAGAGCAAGAAGCTTCGCTTAGAAGAGAATCCTTTCGACGATAAAACGTCAACCTATTACATAAGTGATGAAGAAGACATGGGCGAAGATGAACCATTTACGTTGGTTACTTATAAAAAGAAACGAGCAGAGGGTATCCCAGTCGTCTTTCGTCCAACAGCTGAAAGTGCTAGCTTCTGTAAAAAAAAAAACCCAATCGAGTGTCAGCCGAAGTAGTTTCTGCTGCTAAAGAAAAAGTGCAGTCATTCAGAACGACCAGAGGTGGAAGCTTCAGTGTCAGCATTGCTTCCTTAAGTTCAGCCAAGCGAGGCTTTCGAATGTAGCTGGCCTGGAAGTTAAGCCTTTCATCCCAGAGTCATACACTCGGAACGTTAGGAAAGTAAAACATGTTCCTCTGCAGTATTCAGATGATCAACTCCTAGAGTAGGTACTTGAGAGATGGAGGGGTTATATCGGCGCGACGGCAAATAAAATACTACCGCCAGGAAGATGGAGGAGTAATGTCGCGTCCACTTCACTCAATGAGTCTGACTTTTCGAGATGACCGCCCAATTCCAGAAAGAATCTACTTAGGATTGACCAGTCACCCGGTGGAAGAATATCTTGGTCAAGAACTTCGGTGCTATAACTGCCAGCGATTCGGACACATGGCGAAAAGTTGCCGTAACACACGCCGGTGTAAGATCTGCTCAGAAGAACACCATCATAAGGAGTGCAAGTCAGTTCTTCAGCCTAAGTGTGCAAACTGTGCAGGTAGTCACGCTGCCTCATATTCAGGCTGCCCGCAAAGTAAAGCTGCTGCAAATATGTGTCGGCATGAGCTCATCCATGGAAGAAAACCGCACCCCAATGAACCGTCTCCAAACCTTGAAATTGTTCATCCTGTACGTGATCCACCTCAGCGGCCACCGCAACAACAGCCGACAAGCACGCCAAGAGATCCGCCAAGAGAACCGCCAAGAGCACACCCGAGAGACCACTCACGAGAAGTACCTTCAAGTAACCCAACCTACGCGTCAAAGCTGCGAACGCCCACGCGATTTCTGCCGGAAAGTAGCAAAACCGACAGTGCCAGTGTTCGCCTTAACTACCACATCGAAACGTCACGTCATTCTCAACAGGCCTCAGAAAATGAACCATTCAATGAAGACCGTGCCTCAGCATCAGTCATGCAATTGATTCTATCAATGCTTTTCGCAGCACTTAAGGCAATCCTGTCTGCTCTACCGGAAGCAAACAACCTGCCAGAAGTAAAAGCCCTGCTGCCTATGGAAGCACTATTGTGTCAACAATCCGGGTCAAACCTGTGACAAGTAACATATGAATAAGCGCTACAAAGATGTCTCCATATACCAGTGGAATGCCAATGGTCTTCGAAGGAAGTGTGCTGACTTCCGTAAACTCCTTTTGCAGTATAACTTTCCAATACTTCGCATCCAAGAGGCAGGAATGAATGATGATTTCCGCCTCTCCAACTACGTGATATATAGGTCATCTCGTCGAAGTGGTTCTAGCAGAGTGCATTTGTGCGTCAGAAAGGACCTACCTTCTCACCAAGTTCACTCAAGTGATTCGGACTTCCCGGAATTCGTCGCTTGCAAAGTATCCTTTGGTGAGCAGTGCGTAACAGTGATCAATATTTACCTACAATCTTCAAGCCGCATTTTGGTGGAAGAGCTAACAAATATTTTCAACATTGCTAATTCATATACGTTTATAAGCGGATACTTTAATGCGCACAACATAATCTGGGGTATGTGATCGATGTGATGCACGTGGGAATATTGTTGAGTGTGCCACAGACAAATGCAATTTGACAATTTTAAATGACGGCTCCCCAACTTTTCTACGAGGGCATAATTACTCGAGTTGCATCAATGTAACCATGTGTTCCCAAGATCTAGTGAATGGTGTAGTATGGACAACGGATGTAGAAACACGTGGGAGTGACCATTTTGCCATTCTAATAAATCACCCCTACTTGCGAATCGACGAGATCAGACGCTACAGCAAACTGACGAACTGGAAAGCTTTTCGGTACCACCTAACAAACCGAAATAGTGAGCTCACGACAGTTGAAAGCTTTACTGAATTTCTGCAAGATAATGCGAATAATTGTACAAAGAAAGTCCCTATTCCAAAAGACTACGCTGCAGTCGATGGAGAGCATCTAAGAGCCATCAGACGACATTCAGAAAGGGTATATTGACGCAGCGGAAGTTTAGAAGCATACAAAAATGCACAGGAAATCCACGGTGTAAAGCGCAGACGACCAAGAAAGTTTAGGTAAACGACGCCCTATCGGAAAAATTGCCATGGTGGATACTGGAAAACATAGTGTGCGTAGTGGAAATAATAGTGGGCATGGTGGAAATAATAGTGGGCATGGTGGAAATTATGATGGCTATGGTGGCACGTAGTGGAAAATATGGTGGTTATGGCGGGACATACTGGGTAGTATGGTGTACACATGATGGGTAAAGTGGAAATGACGGTGGAAAGTAGAGGCTAGATAGTGGGCAATAATGGGACACTCTGCCCACCATTGCGATAATGCCGGGAAGCCCTAAGCATATGGTGGGTGGTGCTTATTATGGTGGGCTACATGGTGTACCAAGCTGAGAAACTCTTCCCGCCATTGCGATAATGCTGGGAAGCACTGAGCAGATGATGGGTGCTGCTTGTTATGGTGGGCCACATGGTGTACCAAGCTGAGAAGCTCTGCCCACCATCGCGATAATGCTGGGAAGCAGTAAGCAGATGATGGGTGGGCTTATAATGGCGGGCAATTAATATAGTGTACCAAGCTGGGATCTGCACACTACATGTTCTACCACCATGATTTCCACCAAAGGTTAGGCCTACTGACCGAGCCCGTACAATTGTGTTATCCGTGCTTCCGGGTTTCAGAATACACGATTACGACGATTAAGTATGACAATACAGCGCAGCCATATGGCATCAATTAACCTAAACGAAGCATTTTTCATTGTGTATGGTGTCCGCTCAAGAAGCAACAAACATCGATGCGACACGATTAAAGCACTCCCAGAGAACGTAATTAAGTGTCTTCTCACCGACAGCCGCCGATCGCACTCGCCGGCACTTCTCTAGCTTTTGTACGAGAAATCAGACGTGGTAATTCGTGTGCTTGGTGAACCAATATGATAGCGTAATGTTTCCGACACACTGCATTCGTTTTGGCCAAGCCGTTATGTAGTTGTTGCTTTAGCGAAAGAGCTACAGCATTGCGCTGGCGCAACCGCCCTCTACATTGCGCGAAAAGCATCCCAATACTCAATCAAATAAATTAGGTGGGCGTATCTATGGAATGAGCCTAGAAGCGTCATAAAGCGTGAGCAGATGTCGCCCTTTAGATCGAGCGCGAAACGGATATAAACTTGGCGGACCCCGCCGGTAAACTGTTGCTGCTCCCCAGTCCACTTGGTTTTTTTTTCTCTTGAAGTTGTGAATTGTAAAAAAAAATAGCACTAGTGCCATTAACATAGTGGCAATCGTTACAGGCCGCAGTTGCTTGTGTTTAATAAATGTGCAATTTTTAGTAGCAGGTGTAGATCTTGTCTATGTTGTGTACACGACAAACATAACTTAAGTTGAACCTTAAGTTTGTATGCCAATTAAGTATTTAACACACAATCGACGTCATGTTGGTGTGGCGCAGTTCATTCTGCTTCTGGTCACCGACGCGTGCGGACGCAGGATGGCAGGCTCCTCAAGAGCTGTTACAGCGGCCGACGCTGGCCGCGGTTTCTCGTGCACATCGCTTCCCAAGGACTACCGTTTAATTCTGCCACCACTGCCCACAGGAGAAGGACTCAGACGCACGTTGGTTCTGCACTGCGACATCGCAGCGCGTTCGTACGGGATTAATGACTTCCGAACGCCGCTCAAGGAACTAGGCATCATTCAAGAGGTAAGCGGCATAGGAGCGTATCAGATGTCGCACGTCTGGCTTCTTAACATGAAGACAGATGAAGCCAAGAAGATAGTTCTGGACGCTGGCCTACTCTCCGTGAAAGACCGGCCCTGCGTCGTCGTCGACCCAGAAAGGCAAGAGGTGCGTCTCAAGTTGCATTGGGTAGCCTTTGACGTCAACGCAGAGACTGTACGGCGTGCTTTCCGGGAGTACGGTGAAGTGAAAGAAGTTATAAGCGACAAGTGGAGAGACGAAGACTTCGAAGGAGTTGAGTCAACCACAAGATTCGTTCGGCTACTACTTAAAGAAGGCGTTACTACGGATCGCATACCCCACCAGATGCGTCTCGGAAGCGGCATGGCACTGGTGGTCGTGCCAGGAAGAGCACCGCTGTGCCTGCGTTGCCGGAACACAGGACACATTCGTCGCGACTGCAGGGTGCCCAGGTGCGCTGGTTGTCGCGCTTTTGGGCATGAGCAGGCGGACTGTACTCGTTCCTATGCCAGTGCAGCAAGTCGAGCAACAAATGCCGACCACAGTGAATTGCTCATGGATGAAGAGGAAGCAGAGAGAGCCGCGGCGTCGAAGGCAGCAGAGGAGGCGTCTCATGCAGTGGCGACCAGCGAGGAAAAGACGGAGACACCTAAGCAAGACACAGGCACAGATGAAAATACGGTTGTGGGCACTCCAACGCAACAGCGTTCGACTCAAATGGAAACCCAGCACAAGGCTGAATCAGTCATCGGGTCCGACGCTACTTCGGACATGGATACAGTTGAAGCTACGCCAGTAAAGCGACGCCTGAATGAGGGAGACGCGGCGTCCCAGCAGCGTCTGACCCAGGAAGATCAAGGGCAGTGGCGAGTGGCTGGCTCCAAAAAGTCTCGGGGTGCTGGCCGCCTGCGTTCGTCGTCGCTTTCACGCGGCGGCGACGGGACGACGCCTTGAGCGTCGGCCGGACAGTTGTTTAGGTGTTGGTAAGGTAAGCGTCTTTCGCTCGGCTTTCTCTCATCACGATGGTGACGATTAGATTGGCGACGCTAAATGTACGTGGGCTTTCTGCCAAACGGCGGCAAAACCAGCTTTACCGCCTGATTATAGAACAAGATCTGGACATCGTCGCTGTACAGGAAACTAAAGTAGAGAGTGAAGAGCACGCTGAGCGAATGGTGCAGCCTTTCACGAGAGTGTTTGATGTGTGCGTTTGTCACGCGGTGGGTGCGTCTGCAGGTTGCCTCTTGTTAATTCGGCAGAGCCTTAATGCGAAAGTGGAGTCTGTAACTACCTGCGAGGCGGGTCGTTTTATTATATGTGATTTATCCCTACCAAGAGAAAAATGGAGAGTAATCTGTGTGTACGCACCCACTGTGATTCAAGATCGAAAGGAGTTTTTTGAAAAACTTGATGTGTATTTAAAATGTGAACGTAAACTAATTTTGGCTGGGGATTTCAACTGCGTTTGTTCGAGTATAGATAAATCAAGTTCCAGGCTGTACAGAGATTTAAGCACTGCCGTTCGAATTGATATGGTGGCGAAAGCTCAGCTAGAGGACGTGGGTGAATGTCTTTGCAGTGGAAAAGGGGTTATGTTTACTGCACTTTCAGCGTTCAAGCCATGCTAGACTTGACAGAGTATATGTGTCTTCCGAAATCATTCCTTCGTGCCATGATTACAGAGTTACACCTGTTACGTTTAGTGATCATTGTTTGGTTTCATTCTCAATGGGTTAACATAAAAGGAATAACAAACATTTCTCTTGGGACCTCTGGAAATTTAATGTAAAGCTACTAAAGGATGAAGAGTTTAATCGGTTTTTTCTGGAGGGCATAGAAGACTTAGCAAATAGAACACTTGAATCCTGGGGACATAAGTGGGAAATATTTAAACAGACCATTAAACTGAAAGCACTTGAGAGAGCCAGTATCCTGAGACATGCTGAAAAAGAACTTGAAGTGCGTTTGCGTGAAAACTTGCAACAGTTAGTAGCGGATGAATGTACTCAGGCCGGAACATTTTCAGAGGAGATAAACATAACTAAACAGAAGCTAGAGTTGATGGACCAAGAACGTTATCGTGGAGCATTGATTCGAGCTCGAGCAGAAAACTTGGTAGCGGGAGAAATGCCAACAAAACGAGCTCTTGGAGCTGAGAAGAGACATGCCTGTAAGAATGAAATAAGAGAAATAGAATATAAAGGAACAAGGTGCCATACGAAAGATGCAATAGCCGGTGCTTTTTTCGAATATTGCAAAGAGTTATTCACACCAACCACGCAGAACGTTTTAATAGCGATTTCATTTCATTAATGCCAAGACTTGATGACGAAAGAAAGAAAATTTTAGAATTGCCTATAACAGAGCGAGAAGTTGAAAAAGCATTTGATAAGTTAAACAATGGTAAGTCTCCAGGACCAGATGGCCTTAGTGCTGCAGTGTACAAGGAATTCAAACACGTAGTTTCACCTATTTTGAGGGAGGTATTTAACGAGGCTTTTAAGTGTAAACAACTTCCACCATCGTTTTTGTCAGCCCACACGGTCTTAATACCTAAAACAGAAGATCCCGCGAAGTTAAGAAGTGTTACTGCATATAGACCAATTAGCCTAACTAATGTTGACTATAAAATATTGATGAAAATATTGGCCAGAAGACTCCAGACAGTTATGACAAAACTGATTGGGCCCCACCAAACTTGTGGCATAAAGGGAAGGAAAATAATGACCAACATAAACATAGTACGATCAATCCTAGAAAGTTGTGACGTTATGCATCTCAATGTTGCCATGCTTCAAATTGACCTCGAAAAGGCATTTGATCGCGTGCCGCACGACGTGCTCCTTTCATTACTTGAGCACATTAACGTAGGGAGTTTGATTAGCGAAGGAGTGCGCATTGCTTACACTGGATGCACGACGAGATTGGTATTAAATAAAACTGCGGGTGAGCGTATACCTGTGCTGCGGTCAGTGAGACAGGGGTGTCCACTATCGCCCCTGCTTTTTGCTATTTTCATTGAACCTTTCTGCTTAAGTGTAATTAATAACCCTGCAATAGGCGGCTTTAAACTGCATGAAGCTGAGGTTAGCCTCCTCGCATACGCAGACGACATTGCAGTTTTCTGTACAAATTATGAGAGTATAATGCATGCTGTAAATGCCGTGAAAACTTTTTGCCAGGCGAGTGGTAGTGCTGTGAACTGGGATAAGTGCCTTGGCTTCTGGCATGGGGAATGGGACGTTACGCCAAGGGTATTTCTAAACATTAAATGGCAGGAAACACCAGTGAAGTATTTAGGAGTGCCGCTGGAGTTCTATCATGACAGTGAACCGTATTGGAAAAAAGAAACACAGGCATTGCGCAATGATGTAGAAAAATGGAAAGGTTGGGGTATTTCGATATTCGCACGGGCCACAACATGCAACTTGTTTCTGGTGAGCAAACAGTGGTACGTAATGCAGGTTTTGCACTGCAGTAGAATAAGTGTACAGAAAATACACAGAGTATTTGCAATTTTCATATGGAGCTCTGTATGGGAAAGATCAAGCCGCACAAACCTTTTCAGAAAAGTTAGAGATGGTGGACTCGGATTAGTTCATTTGTACATAAGACAACTTGTCAATCGTTTCCTTTTTCTGCGTGATGTGGATGACCCCTTTTTGAGAACTGTTATACAACTAAGGTTATCTAGAGTGCTGCCGGGATTTCTCGTATCATCATCAAATATGCAAGGACCAATACAAGGGTATTTAAAAGAAGTTGTTTCGTTGTTTCGTCTTTCCGCTTTTTGTCAGTAAGATTTTCGTTAGAGTATCTGGCTGAAGTACCACGTAAAAATTGTATAGAGACCTTGTCGATGTTTTACTGCCTGTTCCATTGTACCGTCAGCTATATTGTGCAGGCCCAGGACAGGATGTTCTGAAACGTGTTAAAAGAATGCTTGTAGCGCCAGGGGTCAAAACTTTTTTCTTTAAATTACATACTGGTACCTTACCAGTTAAAACGTGGTTGCAGGATAAGGGAATATTCGTGCCATGGAGCACAAATTGCCACTTGTGTAATAAACCGGAAACAATTGAACACGTGTTTATAGATTGCTGGAGCGGGGTCTTTTTCTGGGATATACTGCAAAGAACCTTGAAAAAAGAATTACCGTTAAGTCCACATGGCATCCGTTTTCTTTCGGTTAAAAACGAGGCAGGTGTACCTTATGATCTTATCATGCTTCTGGGCCTGCACAGTATATGGAAAACCCGATGTGCCTTTGAAAACGCGGATGTAGAAGTGCTAGCTGTGCGCCAATATTTTTGCAAATCTGTGTGCCATTTTCTTGAAATGCTGAAAAGCCAAGAGGATGTGCCAGACTGGATTGGGTGCATTGAGCGATTGTTACGAATGCCCAAGTATTGATTAATAGTCAGCCAAGAGCTGACGGTACCTCAATGAATTCTGTGGGTGTATTTTGTGACGCACTTGAAAATGGACCAATATGTAAATATGTAAAATGTGAACAGTCATGATTTGCAAGGCAATAAAGAAAAAAAAATGGTGTGGCGCAGTGGTTAGCGTCTTCGAGTGGAAATCCGCAGGTTGCACGTTCGATCCTCCGTGGCACCTTGTTTTTTTTTTACGGGACGGGTGTTTTTTCTACCGTTTTTATAGAATTCTTTTTTATTTTTTGTGGCAGCTCGTCATGGTGATTCTGACGTCATTTCGCGCTCAAGTGTTGCCGGCACTGCAGCACCCACTATACCCACCATGCGCCATGGTGGGCGTTTCCCACCATTCACCCACTACATTAATCCACTATAATGGTGGGTGGTGGTTTCCACCATGCCCACCATTCGTTTTTTGTTGTTGTTGTTAGTGGTTCATGAGAAAGAGGAAAAAGGCACCTAATTTCTGTCTGCCTTCAGGCGACACGGCGCAGTGCCTTATAGGGGTGGGGGGAAGGAGGGATAAAAAGAATAGAAGGAAAATAGAAAGAGAAGAAGACAGCCAACGAGAGAAAAAAGAAGGAGATAGGAAAGTGGGGATCCGGTCGAAGCAGTCCAAGGGCGGGGCACCACAATGCGAGAGCTGCACGGCTTCAGGAGACCGCGGAGGGCGAACCGTCGGCGGGAGCTACGCTGAAGTCGGAGATCGCGAGGGCACAACCGTCCAGCTTGAAATCCTGCGAGCGAATCCGATAGGGCGCTGGCGTGATTATTGTGGCACGCTCTCTCCCCACACACCTGTTCCAAGAATTTGGCTTGTAATTCGAGCACTTAGTGGCCCTGTATCACAGAGCTTCCCATTTCGTGCTCTTGCTGTAGCCTTGGACAAACCGGAAGCTGTGGTAGCAGATGAATTTTGTCAACTTATCAGTAGGCCCGCCGCATCACAATGTCCCTTATTTGATAATTCTGTTGCGTTAGCCAGCCAGAAAATTAATGCTTGCTTTTGGGCCCAGTATCCTCAACTAGACCCCGTATTTACGTTAAGGGAGCTGCATTGTGCTATAGCATCATGTCGTCAAAAATCGGCCTCTGGACCGGACGGCATTACGTACAATATGCTAAAGAACCTTGGGCCCACAGGCACAACTATTCTCTCAGATATTTACAATAATCTATGGATGCAAGAAATTGTACCCGAGTCTTGGAAGTCTGCTCGCATCATTCCGATCTTAAAACCGGCTAAGACGCCCTTGAACCTTGAATCCTTCCGTCCTATCAGTCTGACAAGCTGTCTATGTAAGGTAACGGAAAAAATGATTGATGCGCGACTTCAATAGTGGTGCAACAGAACTGGTGTATTCTCGAACTACTTAACAGGCTTTAGGAAACAGAGATGCACAATGGATGCAATACTGGACTTGGTAACGTATGTGGAGCATGAACGCGCCTGTGGTAGTTTGACGGTCGCAGTGTTCTCTGGACATCAAAAGGGTATTTGACATAGTCAGTCACACTAATGTTCTGCTGAGTATGTTGGAACTCGGACTGTCCGGCAGGTCTTTGCGGTGGGTATCCAAATTTTTATCAGGTCGCAAAATATTCATTCAGACGAGCGAAGGAAAAAGTGCAGAACACGACGTCAGACAGGGAGTGCCACAAGGAAGCGTACTTAGCCCTTTTCTTTTCAAGTGTGTTATGGCTGATTTAGCAAAAAGACTGCCTTCCAGGTTGAAATACTCCTTATATGCAGATGATGTGTGTATTTGGGCATCTGGCACGGACATACAGTTAATTCAGATTGCATTGCAAGACGGAATAAATATTATCAACAACGTTTTAAAAGAAAAAGGAATGATGCTATCACACGCAAAGACAGCTGTATTGCCCTTCACCCGTAAGAAGTTAAAGAACTCCAATCTCAATTTAGAAGGAGAACCACTAATGATTGTAACACAGCATCGGTTTCTCGGAGTAATACTTGATAGGCAGCTATCATGGGCACCTCACATAAAGAAACTCGAAAACGAGGTAAATACGCTAGTGAATATACTTCGCAGAATTGCTGGGACATCACGGGGCGGATCTGTATCATCCATGCTCGCTGTTCACAATGCTTTAATACGACAAAAAGTTGCATATTCTGCAGCAGTCTTACACGCGTCCTTTCCCGCACTTCAGAGGAGCGACTTCAAAGACTATTAGCTAGGGGACTGCGCGTCTGCATAGGTGTTCCACGAGCGACTTCCAGCAGCCTTGTCATAGCAGAGACTTGGCAACCACCCTTTCCAGTCATGAGAACAATTGAAACATGCCGCCATTTTTTTTGCGCACAGACGCAACACAAAGGCCACCCATTGGCACTGGAGATTTTACTAAGAGATAAAAGCAATGCTCATAACGATGTACAGAGTAATGTACAAATATATTACCCAGAAATGAATTTTGGAGCTCTGAAATGGACTATCCTCCATGGCTGCTTGCAATACCAAGCATTGAATTCTCAGTGGATGGCATTATCAGAAATAGTGACATGTTCATCCAAGCTGCTAAACAACTACCGCTTTATCAGATACACATGCGGTATCCAGGGTACATACACATTTACACAGATGGCTCAAGTACTGCAACGTCTTCAACATCGGCATTTATCATACCACGGCTCAATATTCAGGAATAGTTTAAATTATGTCGCATGACGTCATCTACTACATCTGAGCTTTTCGCTATTCTGTATGATTTAATGTTTATAAACTCGGTAGCAGACGCTAGAAAACGGGTACTTTTCAGTGACTCACAGGCCGCATTAAGATCACTCTCCAGTACAAACAGGACAGTAATAAGTGATAGTATGACATACGAAACGTTGAAAGAGCTCACCAAAGCAAAGAAGGCGCAACATCAGATCAAATTCCAGTGGATACCTGGCCATTGCAACATTCCTGGAAACACAGCTGCCGATGAAGCAGCACGACAAGCACATCGTAAAGACGTTACTGTTTCTTTACCTATTTCGAAAAATGAATTGCGTAGTATTATAAAGAATACAACTTTCAGAATGAGCAAAACTGCTTGGTTTGACCAAAGTACAAAGAGCTGCGATTTATATCACATCGGTCCATTTATTGAATTCAAAATTACGCTGGCATTAGATAGAAGTATGGAAACTCTAATTCACCGATTGAGGCTAGGCACCGCATACACAAAACATTTTTGCACATAATCCGCAGAGCTGAAACTCCCGAATGCGAATGTGGATTTATAGATGAAGACGTATGTCACCTTCTCATAGACTGTCCACATCATGACACGCCGAGACGCCGTCTTAAGTCCGAACTGATCGCATTGGACCGCAGACCATTTAGCATGAAAAAACTTCTGGGCCCGTGGCCAACTGGAGTTTTACAGTCACACGCTTTAAAAGCATTAACACGTTTTTTACAAGACAGCGGGATTGCTGACAAGTATTAAGAAAGAACAAAATTTCATTTGTAACACATGTACTTATTATGTACAGTATCATGCGACACCCATCACGTGTGTGTTGTGAAATGAATGACGGGTTGACTATTATGTACATACGAGCGAATGCATCTTTATAAGGACCAGATGTGTGCTCTGCTGTTTTGTGCTGGTGGACCGAATAATAACGAGGGACATTTCCAGAGACTTCTTTCATTGACTTTCGAACATTTGCTTACCATTATGTTATGATATGTGCGTATAAGTGTGCCTTTGCATATCTGTGCCCGAGTTTTCTATTTTCCATGCACTGCTTTGTATGTTTTGCTTCAAGATACGTGTTCAAGTTTCAATCAACGGCTAAGGAGTAGCCGGCGCCATAATGGTGCGCCAACATCTTATGTATCATATCAATAAAAAAAGAACAAGGGTGACAGAAAAATTTCAACAAAGAAGTGCCCTATGCACCACAATAGACAGGGTGGTATCAAGTGGCACAATGGCTCTATATTCACAACGAGAGTGGGAAAGGTCTGAGAAGAGGGTTCCAAGTAGTACATCAACAGGCCCAGATGGCATTCCAATTATGCTGATAAAGACATTGGGTCTGAAGTCTAAATAGACTTTGAGAGAGGCAGTGAGCAGAACTATAATCGATGGTGAAGTCCCTGATGGATGGAAACTTAGCAGGATGAGCATGATTTATAAAGGAAAAGGGGACAAAGATGACGTAAACAACTACCGTCCCATAACAGTGACATCAGTGGTCTATAGGCTGGCAATGCAGATTATAAAGGAAAGACTGCAGGCATGGATAGAGGATGAGGGGGTGCTAGGGGAACTGCAGAATGGGTTTAGGAAACACAGAAGGTTGGAAGACAATCTGTTCTCATTGACGTAGTGCATCGAAATAGCAGAAAAGGAACTCAGACCTTTGTGACTAGCATTTTTGGATATCAAGGGAGCGTACGATAGCGGGGTTCAAGAGGACTTGTTGGGAATACTAGACACACTAGGTGTGGAAGATGGAGTCACTAATCTTTTAAAGAAAATCTATGAATGTAACAAGGTAGTTATAAAGTGGGAAAAACAGGTATCCAAGCCCACAGAGGTGAAACGGGGACTTAGGCAGGGGTGTCCACTGTCACCCTTGTTATTCATGATGTACCTACCAGGATTAGAGGCCAAATTAGAGGGAAGTGGACTTGGCTTCAACCTCTCTTTAGTCAAACAAGGAAAACTCATTGATCAGGCACTACCAGCATTAATGTACGCAGATGATATAGTTCTAATGGCCGACAACAAGGAAGATTTGCAGAGATTGATGGACATCTGCGATAATGAGGGAGATAGGTTAGATTTTAGATTTAGTAAGGAAAAATCAGCAATCATAATTTTTAATGATAACGAAGGTAGGGAGCTTAGAATACAGGAAGTCGCGCTAGAGATAACAGATAGATACAAATATCTGGGCGTATGGATAAGCAATGGGACCGAGTATCTGAAGGAACACGAAATATACGTGACGACTAAAGGTAACAGGGATGCAGCAGTCATGAAAAACAGGGCACTGTGGGATTACAATAGGTATGATGTTGTGAGAGGAATATGGAGAGGGGTCATGGTTCCTGATCTGACGTTCGGCAATGTGGTCTTGTGCATGAGATCAGAAGTTCAAGCAAGATTAGAAATTAAGCAACGTGGTATAGGTAGGCTTGCCTTAAGAGCTCACGGGAATACGCCAAATCAGGGAGTACAAGGTGATATTGGATGGACATGGCAGGGAAGCTAGCAGCAAGATAAAATTTCAGAAGCGATTGAGAGAAATGGGGGAGGAGCATTGGGCTAGGAAGGTATTCAGCTACTTGTACATGAAGAAGGCCGATACAAAATGGAGGAAGCGAACCAGAAAATTGACTGGTAATTATTTGGAAAACAGCAGGTGGTCAAACCAAAAAGAACTATCGATTAAGAAGAAAGTGAAGGAAACGGAAACTGAGATGTGGAGAATTGGCATGATTAAGAAGTCCGCACTAGAGATCTATTGAACTTTTAAGCAGAAAATTGCTAAGGAAAGGATCTATGATAATACTCGGGGTAGTTGTCTACTGTTTTGAGTCCAGGACGGGAGTATTGCGAACCAAGACATATCGGGCCAAATACGAAGGGGTATGCAGCGTATACGGTATGCATCGTATGTGGAGAGTAGGAGGAACTAAACTGCCGAACACTTGATAATGTTCTGTAAAGGGCTTCACCCTATAGTTCAGGATGATGGCGCAGAGTTTTTCAAAGCACAGGGGTTTAGGGACAGGGAGGGCAAAATAGACTTTAAACAGGTAGACTTAACTAGAAGGAGGTTATCTGATTGGTGGCTAAAGTCAAGGCACGAGTGAAAATTAAACCCTTCACTGCAAAGTACCCGTCCAACTTTACTATTTAAAAGAAAAAAGAAAGATAAATCTAGTGGTTCGTTCACCAAGTATTACGGCTAGGTGGCGTTAGCCGCCGCCTGATCTAAAAGGTACAGCCGCATACATCCATCCATCCATCGATGACGGCCGCTTTCCAAGTCATCGCCGATAATCCGGCAGGCAAGGGAAATCTAGGAGGCTATGGTAGTGCGTATGAGTGTATCAGACGAGAGAAGAGAACGAGCGCTTAAAGCTATAACGCTTCGGCTAGCTACAACATTCAGCAACCTGTTTTCCAGAGTCACTTTCACTCCGTTAGCTATGAGCAACAAAAGCATAACGAAAGTCATTCACGTGCGCTCTTCGAGTTTTGTTTTCTCAAAGCTTGTTCAGTGAACCAGGTGGTCCATCGGACAGTAAGTTTTCCTAGAAATGCCAGAATTACACTGCAATAAAATATGCGCGGAACCACTATGGTCCACAAAAGAACGTTAAATATTTTGTGAACTGGCATACAGAATAAGTTCTAGTTTATTTTGTTGTGTAGTCCTTAAAATACGCATGGCGTTTATTTTAATGGACAGCGTTACAGCACGTAAGCTACATTTTTCACGTCGTCGCTTCCTGACTTCCTGCGTTATCGCATGAGGATTTGGATGACTGACGCCTTGAGCTCTTCTCCTGGTCACTATCTATGATACGTCGCCGTTGTCGTCGGACGTCACGCCAGTCATCTGTCTCCGAAGAATCAGGATCGAAAGAAGTGCTGCTCCTTGTGTCGTTGACCTTATCATCTAGATGTTTTCAATGTGGGAGGCTCGGCCAGCCTCCTTTCAGAGGTGTCACCAGTGTCCTTTCGTTTTCATCGCTGCTAGATTCGGCCATTTCCTCCTGGTCGTGGTCTCTCCAGCAGAGAGGCCAGTTTTCTTGTGTCTTGCTAGTTGCTTCGCGCCGCGCGTAAAGATGCACGTATTCTGACTCGCCGAACTAGCGACTGTGCTCCTCAGGAGAGCTGGCGTCGAAAGCGCCGGTAAACTCTTCTCGGCTCTTTCGCCGGCTCAGACGGAATAACAAGTGCTTAAAGGGGCCCCTCCAACGCTTCTTCAGCATGGTCAGAAAACGCCGCCGATCCACAATCAGAGCAGAGGAGAAGACGCGCGCCCAAGAACATAGCGCAGCACGCGACCTTGAGTTTATATAATTGTCAAAGTCGGCTAAAAGTCGCCCTCCCTTCAAATGATCCTATATACTCGTATAACCATGTCATATACTCGAATCCACGGCCATTGATTGGAGCTTAATAAACAATTATATCGCGCAAGTTGGTATGAATCTACCTTGGTAGGAAGTGCACAACTTCTACACCAAAAAACCAAAGAATAGACACAAGCACTTAAAGACATAAGCGCTTGTGTCTTTTTTCGTGTTATCGTGTAAAAGTTGTGTGCTTCTCACCAAGATTGATTTGACTGCTTGATTGAAAACTTTATTGGGCTATTTACAATGTTCGCTCGCTTGTTGGCTTCAGCACCATGGTAAAAAAAGAGAAAAAGAAAGGGGCACCTGCCACCTCAAACTGGTCAGCTTCATATAGACGTCCGACTCTGCCCAGGCAGCGCTGCGAAAAACGCCACCACTAGCGTTCTCATCGATGCGCTGGCCATGACTGGGTTGTGAAAACAGAGCCGTTCGCAAGCAAACGTGCATAGGCCCTCTTTTTTCGTTAGCCTTGAGGCGCGGTTTCCAAAAATTCAAGGACGACAAGCTTTTGTCAATTGAACTCCACTTCAGAAAAGCAGGAAGCTCAACAAAGGGAACTGCGGGTACAACACAATATATACTTCAGATACTTTGCCGTGACGCAAGTTACAATTTAAAAGCAAGCGAGCATCACATGACATGGAGTTCCGGGCAAGAGCTCCGATGTGCGTTTTGTGAAAGTAAGTGCGTTAAATTTGGCCATACACATGATGTCGACAAAATTAAGTGCGTACGCGAGCAATGTATCTTGCGATCAGTGGTATGAAGCTCACTTTATCAAATAAGAATAAACCAGGAGATTTTGGCCTTTTAAGTTGCATTCTCGATTCATATCTCACTTCCTGTGCCTTGAAGCTGTTTAGAATGTTTTGTTGATGGCCAGTCTTCGGTTTTGTATACACTGCAAACAGGGATACATGCATGTCTTTTCTCTCGCTGTACAACGATAGGCAAAACTGAGGCCCTTGAGATATGCCTCCGGCAATCGTGGAGACCAACAGCAAAAAAAAAGGTCGATTGTGGTCACGATCAACATTTGGCCATTTACCTGCATGATAGCATTTGCTAGTTAAAGCCAGAACATTAGAGCCTTCAAAGCCTACGAGGGCAATGCTGAGTAGTGACAACCATTTCAGATGACTGGTGGTCACGGCGGTGTGTGCAATATTTATCGCAGGCGTCATCAGAATGCAATTAACATGGCGCACATCGCGGTCAGAGGCTCTGTTGAGCTTTATAATCAAACTTACCACGGTTCTCGGGCTACTCGAAAGAACAACTGGAGACCAAGATTATCACACTTTCTCATGCGACCACCTATGGTATACTTTTAAGGTACTTAATATGTCGCTGAGCGTAGTAACCCCTTTGCTGATTCTCAGAAGCTTGGTTCATATGATTAGGAAGTGGCCGATTGTCTGTCATATCTTCCCATGGTTGAATGGTGGGTTAAATTTGAGGCTGGTCTTGGTTGCTCAGATCTAGCTCGTTTTTGATGGCTCTTCCCACACAAGTTAGCCCTAGGCGCTTATTTTGAGCTTGCGGTGCAGGCTCTACATAGTGGCCTAATGGAAGGAGTAGACCTGTTCCGTACAGGTTTGGTGTACTTCGGCAGCCCTGCGGCGATGCGAATGCATGTTTTGTTGATGCGTTCAAGTTTGTCAAGCAGGGTTGGCATCATTGGCAGAAGGGTTGTCCACATAGGAGCCTTGAGTGAACCAAAGATCGATTTGAGCATTTTGGGCTGCATAGATAGTGCCCCTGCCATGTGCGTGCTCGCACGTGGCTTGCACTGATGTTGCCGAAACCTCCTTGTTGAAGCTTCAACATGTTTCATGCAACGCTTGCAATGTCACATTATTGTTGTCGAAACATCGCATTCATATTCTTTTGTTATTCAAGCACAGAGACATTCCTGCTGCCTCGTTATCATGCTGACACTGCTTATTTGTCATCAACATTGCCATGACATGGAGTACCAGTATGTTCAAAAGCTGCTTCCATGATGTCAAATTCAAGTTTTTGATTGGCATATAACACATGTATGTGTTAACGTGACTCCTGTTGAGGGCCTTTTGGAAAGAGTATCAAGAAGCATCAGCATCGCTTTGTCATAGAATGACCTACTGGCAGGCAAAGGGCCTGGGCTCATATCATCCTCAATGCTGGGTTGTTTTTTTGTGGGTGTTTTCACTGAGCTCGACACCAGTTTTGGGCACCAACAGCGACGACAGACAACTATGCAACCACCAAAATCTGCTATTGTTGTGATCTCACAATCGCTTGCATTGTAAAAAAACCTTGTGGAACATCACTGCACCACCTTCAGAGGTCAAAAAGCTCATGCCTCTCAGGAAAAAAAAAGAAGACGCTTATGAGAAGTCATGCGATATTTACTTCCAATAAAGTGACATCCTGAAAATAAACATGTGTTAAATACAGAAGCCAGTAGATCGAGGCCAATGGACATTGAGGAGCGATGCAGTTTCATGTTTATTTCAATACCTCCCTAAGGTTCCTGCGCTATAGAAGATATTCATTGAGTTCTTCCTACAAGGTGGTACCAGTGAGTGTGCCGCCATGGTTTGTCAGCGATCCGGCATATGACTGCCTGATGTGTGGCGGTGTCTCATCTCACTGACCAGTTTTCTTCAAAAGATGTCAACATAACATGTGCTGCCTGGAACTTTGGTTGTGGTCTGACAATGATATTCGTGTGCGAGATGACTCATGTGCTCCAGTGTACAACCGGCCATTCACATTACAAAAATCAGTAACCATATACAATGGCTCCTTTCAATTGTAAACTGACTAGCGTTTGTGAATCACTGTGGTAAGTTCTTAGATTGACTGAAATATTAGTAAACAATAAATGCAATGTTTCTCTTTCAAATTTTATATTCAATGTCAGCATTTGTGTTTCATTCCATCCTCTGCTTCTCTTGATGTGCTCTTTATCTTGGTTTGACAATCGTTCTTCAAAATTTGTATCAGTCACATTTGTTTTAATAATAGAACACGGTGACACCGAATAGTCGCTTCACATACCCTGAGAAATACTAGTGCTACAAAATTGCTCACAATATTGTATTTACTCAATGGCTCAGTTTGCTTGTGTGCGTCCTCTTCAAAGTACAGTATGTTGTTATTGCTCAAGATACTTCATATAAGTGATACAAAAGATGGGAAAAAAATTCTCACTACTTGATTTCCCTTTAGAGACATCTAACGTGGCCATCGTCATCTGGCCATAACTGTGCTAGGTGAAATGTTTGCTTCAAAGTTAAGAAACAAGTACTGAGCACTGCAAGGTGTTGCTTGTCTGAACATTTGAATCTCGTGGAGTGCTGCATGCGTGGGCATATGTGTTTGTTAATGTACTATCTGCCAGTCAAGATTGCCTAATGTTGTAGAATTCATTTGAGTGTGTAGTATAAGTAGTCATGGTTGATTAGTTACTGAAAAGTAACCACTCAATTACAAAACTACCCATCAATGTGATTCATTATAAGTAACTTTTACAGGCAAGTCTTGTTATGCCAAGTATAAAAGTTTTTGTTGGTGTACTGTGAGTGTTTGTTGCAATTTTAATAGTGATTTGCGTGTTGTTGCAGAGGTTTCCGTTTTTATGAAGCCTTCAAAGAGTTGAATGCTTCGGACATAGCCGAGATTGAATCTCTGAGGCCTTGTGAAAAACGAAGAGAGAGACTCGGACCTGAACCTCTGGCAACATTCAAAGGTCAATGGAACAACTGAAAGAGCCAGCGCCCGCAGCTTGTGCCTGCCGCCCCTTCGTCCTCCTTTATTTCTAACAGGCCTTTTCATTGGAATCATTCACCATTTTGACTGTTATGAATTCCGCATTGTGATGCTATCGTGGCTATGTTCAGTGGCTCCTGCCCCTGATGAGTTATAGTTGAAAAAGTGACATTGAAAATTGGTTTTTCCACATGTTAGTGTACGAATTTGTAAAGGAAAAAATTGGTATCATTACAGCACTTAATTAAGCTTTTGTTTGGGCTAGCTCATGAACTCGTATAGTATAACTGTGCAAAAAAACTTCGACGAAGAACAGTCAGTACACAGGATAGCTCAATTATTGTGCCTGTCCTGTCTACTTGTCTTTCTTAATGCCTGTCTTTGTGCACAGTCTACGATGTTTAAGTTTAAATTATCAGCATTAATGAATTGTTCCTGTGTTTTCAACGTATTATTGGAGGCTGGGTAGTTGGTAGCGCATACTGTTGTCTTTGCAGGAGTGTTTAGCAGTGCACATGTTCATGAGGTGCAGGTGAGAAAAAAACATTTTGGTGTAAGTTAACTGAGCACTTTGGAGTGGAATTATGATTTCGCTCTGCAGTATGTTAATAGTAATTATTTTAAAATAAGTTTACAGTGGAAGTCTTGGGCTGCTTCACTATTCATTAATCATTGTTATCTATTGTATATTGTAAAAAATATTGAGTAAAAAGGGTGTCTTTTTGTCCCACAACTATAATCGTCATCAGGCTTACGTGCGCTTCTTTTCTTGAAAACTCGGCGCTGGCCACTTTCCTATCGAGAATGCAATGTAACCCTGATAATGGGCATGTCGATTGTGACCAGAATGTACCAGGCGCGGGGCGATAGCGCAAGGATGGAACGCAATATAGATGACGATTATTGTTGTGGGACAAAAAGACACCATTTTTACTCGCTCTTTTTTTAGAGTGTAGTCCTGCATCATGCTTTCAAGTCAGCAGAATGTCATAAGTGACATAGGCCAAGTAAATCTATTTTCTCTCTACTGTGACACTGTCAGAGGAATTTAAATGCACCCAAATACTATTTTCACATTGGCCAATTTGTTTTTATATTTTAATATTTTTTGGTTCATTTTTATCATGTCCTTTTATTGATCTGGTGCATTTTATGTGCTCATGGCATGAGGCTTCATGCTTAAATTCTTTGTGTTGTTTTGTTAAGTTGGTGTACAAATTAACACAGGAATACATTTAGGTAACCGATAATTTACAAGTGTGGCTTTCCAGTATAGCTGGCCTATTTATTCGGAATAATTAGTTTTATGTAGTCATGAAGGGCCCCTGAACCACCCAGAGATTGGAATTTAGTTTTGGTGTTGCAGTTGTGTGCGAGTCTACAACGAACAAGTAGCTTTGAAACTTCTTTGAAAAAGTGCCGTAATAGCGGATTGCAATGTGTTTGCTGGTCCAAAAGAGGCCCTTGCTCATTTCGCTCTTTTCTCCACTCTGCTTCGTTGATCGGCTCGTCTGTCCTTCTGGTTGTGCCAGAAGGAAAAACGGCGAGTGCATGTACCCCTGCAAGCAGGCAAACAGGTCTCGCAGATGATGAGCAGACTTGTAGTTGACATCACGGCGAATACTTCATGGGCTGTTCCCCGCTGAAATGCGTGGTGAGGAGGAGAGACCGTTTCTTAATATTTGCGGGGCACCTGTGGCTCATAGCGGTGTGTCTTTTGGCACTGTTGATTGTGACGGCATTCTGAACTTAATGCGTGCGTTCACTTGAAATGTTAAAAAATCTCTGGAAGTGATTTAGGCACCCTTGAGGAAGGATTGTTGCATTGGAAATGTTAACTTCCGTTAATATGTTCGATTTTCAGCTTGTATTTATTTGCAATATTCGTACCATCTCTTATACGTCATGGCAAATCCTGTGTATTAAGCATTAAGCATATTTGTATTAAGCATAGTATTTATGTAAATAGAGTTGCGATGTTGTATGGAGCATTTATGCCACCTCGTTGCACAATTGCTCTAAGCAGGGCAGAGCTCTCACATGCTGACAACTTGATTAGATGTTTCTGCATTTCATTTCTATGACATGTGAGTCTGAGATGCATTGTTTGCAGTGCCTTCCTGTTCCTCCGATGGCTTCGCAGATGCCCCATCCGAGGAGCAGTACACTTCGCTCGTGTCGGTGAAAAGCAGAAAGCATTCCTGCCGGCTGTGCACCTACACAACCAGAAAAAAATGGAGCATGGAAAGACACCTTTGCAAGCACACGGGCAGACGCCCATTCTCGTGCCAGCTGTGTCCGGCTGCATTTAGTCAAACGGCTGATCTCACAGCTCACTTGCGCACCCACACTGGAGAGCGGCCCTTTTCCTGTGTATACTGCAATGCATCCTTTTCAAAGAAGGCGCACCTAAAAAAGCACTTGCGCATTCACACGGGAGAGCGTCCGTTTGCCTGTGATCACTGCAATGCGTCCTTTTCAGTGAGAGGCAATCTTGTTCGCCACATTCGCACCCACACAGGAGGTCAGTAGGTCCTTTGCACTGAAACACAACCTCATTTGCCACGTGTGGTTGCACAAGTAAGAGGGCGGTAAAGCCCTTTTACTTCGTGGGGCTCATTGATTGTTTGACTCTAGATGGCAACTTTAAAAGTGGCTTGAAAGGTTTTTGGATACTGCAGCTAATGTGTTTTTTTCTGCATATCACTTAGTGAGAAGTAAAAAAATGTGTAAATTTAAGGGCCTATTTTTTATTCTGAATCACGAATCAATGAAAACTAACAAAGAATAATGCAAAGGAAAGTACAGGAGCTATTCTTTGAAAAAATCGCAATGTAAGTGTGAAAAAAAAAGAGCAGACGGAAAGATAACATGCACTTGCAGGTACCAAACCTGCAACCTTCGAGTAAAGAGTCCCATGCTGTGCCACTGAATTACACGGTGGTATGCCCTCTTCTACTTTATAGAGTGTTGAAAATAAAATAAATGCTGCCCGCCAGTCAAGGCAAAAAAGAAGAAATAGACGACGCTCGATCCTGGCGACGATGGCTTCTGGCTGAATTCTTTCCCGCCGTTAAGGTCATAGCGTCCACATAATTTTGGTGCCGGAAACCCACGTGCGGACAAGCCTTCCCTTTATGCACAGCGAACAGGACTTCTACTCTCGCTTCACCTCGTGGGCAGTGAGGACTTGGAAGGATCGCGAAGATCGGCATTGGTACATCAGCCAGAGCCGGTGCTTTCTCAATGGATCGTCTGAAAGGCAAACGATCTGCACGACTTGCGCAAAATGCGAAGATTATTCAGGAAGCACGGATCTTTCATGACACTGCTAGTGTCGACGTTGCGAAGCTCACAGCTGTACAGCAGGGAATCTTCTCCAGATGATCTCTCCCGGATAATTGAGCAATACGAGCAGTATATCCCGACTGAACATGTCAGATGGAACGGGAACAGAACAGCCATGCTCAATCTCGCAGTACTCAAAACACGGAAACAACAGCTTTCAGAAACGAAGCTCCCACAAGATTTATGGCACCTTGGTTGCCGCAGCTGTAGATCCCGACATTCAAAGGCAACATCGCGCAGTGTACAGGTTTCTGGGAGCAATGTGAACAGCTAATTCACCTCAATGAAAAGCTGGCACCGTCCACAAAGTTAAATTACTTGAAGAGCTTCGCATCCGGTGACGCAGCAACAGCCATCGCGGGTTCGCCTACAACCGAATCTTGCTACGCCGATGCATGCATATGCTGAAGGAAAGATTTGGCAATAAAATAACGATTATTCATCACCATTTGACAGCATTGATAAACCTCCCATTTGTGACATCCGCCAATAACATAAGTGGGTTACGAAGATTTGTATGATGCTACGCAACTGAAGGTTCGCTGCCTCAGAGCGCTGAACGTGCCGACGCATACATATTTAGCTATGCCTGTCAACATCTTGTAAGAGGCTCTACTGCAAGACATCAGTCTTTCCTTCACTGGAGAAAAACGACGCCACACCTTGACACAGTCATCAGGCCTCCTGCTCAACTCTCTTCGTCAGTTTCTCCAGCAGATACGTCAGCATCATTGAATGTTCCCAAGCATGCATCCCAAGTCAAACACCTGCCACAAACGATAGCACGGATGAAGTGCATGGTGATGCCCCTACGGCATCTTTGATGCACATTACGTGTAATGCAAGGCTGACATGCTTATTTTTCCGTGTTGATCAGCATGGGATGCGCAACTGTGACGCCGATATTCCTCTTGCAGTCAAGAAGGGGCAGCTGAAGAAAGACAACCGGTGCTTCCGCTGCGCGTCAAGAGGACATAGAGCGAAAGATTGCCGAGTCTGGCTCACCTGCACTTTCTGCCGTAGAAGACACACTTCGAGCATATGTGATCTCAATAATTGGAGGGTTTCGACGGTGACAAAAACCTCAACAAGAGCCATAATATGTTTTTCTTCTAGCGTCCTTTGTTCCTGCAATGACTCATCACGCACCGATCAACAGGCTAAGGATAAAGCGGTACAACGGAGAGACGGGCTAGTTGGCTTTATTCCAAACTGAAGCTTTAGCACACACACACGAGGACAAATAGGATAGAGACATATCAATCAGCACTGGTCCCTGTGTCACTATCGTATTTGTTCGTGTGTGTGTGTGCTTAAGCTTCAGTATACTTCAGTATACCTCCAGATATATTGCGCCGACGTGATAAACAATGGCAAAAGTAAGTGCATTCGCGGTATTTTGGATGAAGGTAGCCAAATAATTCTTTTTTATAAAGACATAGCTCGTAAACTCCACTTGTGTGTCGTCCATGAGACACATATAGTGCTGAACATCTTCGGTAGCACGTGTTTTTTTTTTTTTTGATGCAGGAAACCATAACACCGTCGAAGTAGGGCTTCAAAAAAGATCAACAAGGCTGAGTTTTGCTTAGAACCTGTAGTAGTCTCATCAATTTGCCAAGATATACCTGTGCCGTCAGCTGAGAATGAATTTTTTGAAGCACTGAGAAAATAAGGCAAGTGGCTGGCAAATTATTGCTCAGCTAAGGTCACACCAAACGCTGGGATTGACTTGTTTATTGGATCTAATTATCTGTGACAAGTAATTACTGGTGATTGATATGTGGGGTTTAATGTCCCAAACAAGTAATTACTGGTGATGTCATCAATGCCCGGACGTATCAAGTTAGGTTGCAATCGACAAGTAGTCACACAGGGCGTATATAGGTGTGATTAAACACTGGAGCGTGAGTCAGTGCCACCGGTATCCACAACTGTGACTGTGGAACACTCTCTCTGCCTTTGGCATCACGTAGCTCGTGATCTTATTAGCTGACCAATAATGCCTCGCATACTACCTGAAGGTGGTATGTAAGAAATGTCATTGAAATAAAAGTTCCTCTGAAGGGCAAGGCCTTAATTTGGGATATTTTGCCAAGGTATTGAAGGATAGGCTTGCCTTCAATTTTGGTTACATAGTCTTGTGGTGCAGGGCTGAGCCCATGAAGATAAATAAGCTTTATGCACTTGTTCATGAAATAGCTTGTCCATTGATGTTGCTTGCCAGATTAGATCTGAATCTTCCTGATCTCCCCATGAATTTGTAGTTAATATGTGTAGCAGGCAAGATGCTTTTTAGTAATGATTAGTACAAACACCTAAAAGGAGGCAACTCTGCATTTCATGAGACTACCATTTTCTACAGAATCTGTGGTGTGAGTTCATCAGTGTATTGAAGTCTAAGAAAGGTACATACTACTTATGAAGATTTGGTGTGAACTATGCTCATTTAGTGGATGGAGCTATGAATTTAAAAAAATTGTGACTGAAGAAAGAAATTAAATTTGAACATGTTTAAGTTTTTTGTGTGAGGTTTTGCTAATATATTATTAGTATAGCAATAATGAATTCATATTCCTTTGGTGATTTCCAGATGTCTTAAATTGTTGTCAACTACATAAATCATGGTGGTGTAAATATGCATAAAGCTTTCATATTTCCAAGTATAAAGGAGATTGATCTCAGCAAAAAGAGTGCAAAGCAAGCCTGCTCAATATGAAGCAAAAAGAAAAGCTGGGTGGAATTAATGTCAGAGATGTGGGGCTGTCACAAAAATTGTGATATATTTGTCTGTAAATGTGGAACCAGAATTACGAGCTTTCAAATATTTTCTGTTTTGGTAAAATAAGTTAATAGTGCGAGGTGAGACACACAGCAATCTTTCAGTAATAATAATGCACCTATGGCATCTCGATGAGGTGGCTAGTACAAAGAAAAATTTTTGTACTCTAGAAGATGTATCAGGGGTATAAATACACGTGCTTCTTTGTGAAAAGTGTTCTTTTCTGCATTGCAAACATGCTCATTTGGTCAAGTGTTCAGAGCATCAGGCTTCACTACAAGACTGTGGATCATATCCCACAGTTAGAAAATGTTTACTCTTGAAATTCGCATTGCTCTCCAATGAACAAATATTCGTAGCTGTGCATAAGATGCTAGTTTCCAATCAATGCAGTGCACGTTTAAAGAGCTTGCGCACTGGTGTTGCACAACAGGCCTGCACAAAACTGAAGTGCCATGAAAAGCCCTTGCCGTGCGGAGGCTCTTTTGATTACGTGGTTTCATAATGTTTGCATTAGCATTGGTACAAATACCAGGTAGAGTTTGCGATGCTTGCAACGACCCGCCCACTTATGCAAGGAAAAAAAAACTTGATCTACTCAAAATCCTACGATGATTTCCGGTGCAAATGATTGACCGCCTTGGTCGTCCTTGCACACGAACGTCAAATTGAAGTGTGAATAATTTTCTGCCATCAAGATTAGATGGAATTTACTCCTTTAATCAGATAATGATCAACGTGACAGCAGTTGTTTATATGATAAAGTAGTTGGTGATTGCAGATAGTGGCATACCCATCTTCATAACCAGTTGCTGTGCCAAGTGTGGGTGCACACCCATGTCAGATGATTGCCATGTAATTGCAAGATGTCATAAAATATATGATGCTGTTTTTGTTCCTAATGCAGGAACAGCATCTGTGAGTGCCCCGCTTGTAAACCTTTTAAACAATGAATACTGGTATCTTATGAGTTCAAGCATCATTTCAACATGTGAATAAGTGTTTCTGCACGTACACCACTGCTTTCTCTTACTTATTGTTGCTTCATCTTGTCAAGTCAATCATGCATATATATTCCTGATATCTGAGCAATAAACTAGTTGTAAGTGTGTACTCTGTGCCATCTCAATTTTTCGCTGAACCATTTTATTCACAAACAAGGGTTTTGCTTGAATAATGCAATACCAACCTGGGCAAAAAGAAAATAGAAAAAAATTAAAATAGAAAAAAAGAAAAAATAGAAAATAGAAAGTTAAAATAGAAAAAAAAAACCTTGGGAGGGCAATAATGACTCATTGGGGCTTGAACCTGGGACCGCTTGGTGCCAGCCTAGAATTCTACTACTGAGCTACACAAGTTTTTTTTTCCCTTAATGAATGAAATTATCACCAGTAAAGTACACAGAACATACTTCATCAGAAGTCAGGCACACACACACAAGCGTCAATAACGGGAAGCCACTCCGGAATGGGGTCAAAGGTCTCCACAACGCTGCATACTTGAGCAGCTGCGTCTCGGAAGACAGATCTCGTCGACCGTGGTGGACTGAGATACACCAGTGCTTTGACTTGTTGTCAAACTTTCCTTAGGCACGCTTGATGTCGGAAAAGCAGTCGCATTAATACGACTTATAAAGCGATTTACAACAGCGAAAGAACAACCAGTTGTCGCACAATGTGAATAGCTTAACAAGTGGGCCATCCAATTCTCCGAACCATCACCAAAGCTTGTTCTTGTTCCCCTATTAACTGTGGCGCATACCCACTTCAGCCATAATTCCTCATCATTGTCAGCCACTGCATGGACAATTGGCACAAAACTCCTTGTAAGTGTTTAGCGAATATCACGCTTCTCAGAAGAATGACAAAAAATAGCATAGCGAATGGCAGCCTACTACCCAAAAGTTTATTGTTAATGCCCTAGTGGGTACCAAGCAAGTGAGCTTGCAGTAGTTACCCAATGAGTGTTTTGAAAAGGCTCTGAAAGGCCGCTCTTTCGCTGTGACTGTGCTGCACCTACCGCGCAGGCCTGGCGTTTCTTTTTTTGTATCATAAAGCTTCCGTTGAAGCAATATAAAAACATTGATGCTGAAATGTATAGGCTGTGCTAATAGTCATGGTAAAACTCTTGTCATGCACAAAAATATGTCTGCGTGCTTTACCACCATAGACTGTGATGATTATGAAGACTTCTGTGAATGCTTTTTTTTCTTCTTAAATACTTCCCAGATCATTTTATACTAAATTATTTCTTTCACATTTTATTTATTATGCTTTTACAAATATATTAGGTAATGTTTTTGCTCCATTGTACTGTATATATATACCTCAATGAAAAAAAAAGGAATACTGAAATCACTTTAATGGCTGGTCACTTAATTCACTAAGCCACTGTGCTAATGAATATGACATACTACAATCACTTCTTTGTGTTAGCAGCGAGCATTCCCGTGTATTAAGCTTATGCCACCTCGTTGCACTATTGCTTTTTTACTAACGTGTTCCAAGCAGGACAGTGTTCTCATATATTTACAAATTGATTGTATGTTTCTGCATTCCATTTTTATGACGTGTGTGGTATATTGTTTGCAGCGCGTTCCTGTTTTTCTCTTGGCTTTGCAGGTTCCTCGTCTTTTATATCCACGGAGCAGTACACTTGACTCGTCTCCGTGAAAGTAAAAAAGCATTTCTGCCAGTTGTGCACCTATGTGGCCACCGAAAAGGGACACATGAGGAGACACCTATGCAAGCACATGGGCGAGCGCCCATTCCCATGCCACCTGTGTGCGGCTGCATTTAGTCAAATGACTAATCTTGCAGCTCACTTGCGCACCCACACTGGAGAGCGTCCCTTTTCTTGTGTAAACTGCAACGAATCCCTTTTCAAAGAATGCACATCTAAAGGACCACTTGCGCTCCCACACGGGAGAGCGTCCCTTTGCCTGTGATCGCTGCAGTGCATCATTTCTACGTAAACACAATCTCACTGAACACATGTGCACCCACACAGAAGAGCGCCCTTATACCTGTGAGCTATGCAAAGCATCCTTTTCTCATAGTTTTACGCTCAAAAAACATTTGTGTACCCACACAGGAGAGCGTCCGTTTTTGTGTGGATAATGCAACGCGTCCTTTTCATTGAAATGGAATCTTCGCCACATTCGCACTCACACAGGAGATCAGTGGATCTTTTACGCTGAAACACTACCTCATTGGCCACATGTGCGATCGTGCAAGGGCATGAAGGATACTTTTGTCATGGTGCTCTTCGATTGTTTTATAGCGAAAGCTGTTATCACAACGAGAGTGGCGCTGTTGTTGTCCACTGCTGCCAGTGTCCACACCCACTATCGCACGAAATAAGAAAAAAATCTTTGGTAATAAAAACACCAAGGACATAGCGGGATCTGAACCGGGGTCCCCTGTGTGCCAGCCCAGTGTCATACCACAGAGCCACAATGCTGCTTGGAACTCGGTTGGTTGTAGGCAGGCTTGATGTCGGCAAAGGAATCGCGTTAATATGAGTAATGAAGTGTTTTAGAACGGCAAAGAAACAACCAGGCTTCACATAATGCGAATTACGTAACGAGAGGGTCATCGAATGTTCCGACCCATTACAAAAGTTTCAGCGGCATAACCCTTCATTGTCGTCAGCCACAGAATCGAAAATTGCACCAAGTTCCTTGCAAGTGTGTAGTGGGTACCTCACTTCTTCAATGAATGACAAAGGTTGCCATAGTGAATGCCTTTCCACCACACAAGATTGTTGGCATAGGGGGTATCCTACAAGTGTGCTTGTAGCAGTTACCCAAAGCGTGTTTAAAAAAGATTCTGAAAGGTCACTCTTCCTGCTTTCCTTATAATGGTGCTGCACGTCCTGCGCAGGCCTGGCGGTTTTGATGTTTGCCGTGCTATATTGCTTAGAGAGAAGTGCATTGTCTTTTAAAAGAACTCTTGAAGCATGCTAGAGTTGTTTTAGAGTTACAGCGAGATGATGTCATCATATAAAATGTAGCTCAAAAAACAGAGACACAGCAATGAAGCACACATACTACAGCACTGACTATCAAGTCATATTTATTGAGGAACACACACGAACTTAAGGAACTAGGCGTGATGACAAAAAAAATTTTTTAATACAAAAGATGTGATGCATTTTGGGAATCAGTGTAATACGAAGCGGCCAGCAAGGAGCAAATCACGCTGCGCATAACATTCATGCCATGATTTGCATGCTAGGACCTGTCAGTTATGTTCGTCATACAGTTATGTTCGTCATACCGATTTTGGTGTATATCAAGCTAACCAGACGCGAGCTAACCATGAGCATGTCATGTAAATGGTGTTCTGCATGACATGAATGCCATGATTTTCACGTTACCTGCTGCCACTTACGTTCATTCTCCAATCACGTAATGTAGTGTCTAACTTGTTATATATCAAGCTAACGAAACCGCCATGAGTGCGCCATAAGTGTGGCATGTAAGTTGTGGTGTACATCACATATGCTTCATGGTGTTACTTTTATGACGTGTCACATGTGTTTGTCATACAGACAGGTGATACAATACTTCATTTAGTGCACATCAAGCTGGCTAACTGACCACAAACATGGCATGCAAGTCATGTTGCACGTGATATGCCATGAGTTCCATATTTTCACTACTCATTTATATTCATCAAAAAGTCACGTCACGCAATACCAAATGCTCTGTAAATTGCTATGCGTATGCCAGCGTCATGAGTCATGCACGTGTGCACCCAGCAAAGAAACAAGATTGCTTGCTGCTCGTCGTCTGAGCTAAATTGGCCAGCTTTGCGACCACCGTTGTTAATATATATGGCAAACAGTCTACAGTGCAAGCGACTCGTCATTCACGAAACAAAAAATTGTTCACTGTAGCAAGAGAGTTGTCCACAACATACTTCTGTCTTGAGAGAAAAGCTATGTTGGGCAGACAGAGCGTTGCTTAAATAATAAATTATTTGACCACAGGGCTTCTTTGAGCGGACCACCAAGCTCAAAGCTTTGGCTGCATTATAGGGACTGCCCTGCGTGCCCAGGCTGACAGAAGCAACAGTGCTTGCAAGATTAAAAGAAAGAGGCTTTATCAACAGATGTGGAGAAGCATGTGTCCCGAGGCCGTCAATAGTGTTGCACCCTGTCGAAGTTTTCATCATTGCCAGTTGCGAAAACATTTTATTTTATTTATTTTTCTTATCACACGTCTACTTCTTCCAAGTACACTCAAACCTCAATATAATGAACCTGTATATAACAAAATATTGGTTATATACAAAGTAAATTAACAATGGTCTTGTAATAAATATAGTGTCGGTAATATATATTTATAAAAATTTTTGGATATAAGGAACTTAGTTTTCTATAAGATACAATTTCGTTTTCCTCAATAAACCTGAGTTGATTGTCAGTACTGTGTACGTGTGCTCCATTTTGTGTTCCAGTCTTTTGCATTACATTTATAATGGTGGTGTCATACAGACTTACCCAGCAAGACACCTTTCCAAGATGTTAAAAGTTAGGTTTATCTTGAATTTGGATTACATGGTCTGTTGATGCAGTGCTGAGCATGTGAAGATAAGTGAACTTCATTCGATCCCTTGTTTACAAGATAGCTTTTGTTGATGTCAGGCTGCTCATTGCAATTTGCATAATTTTTTTCATCTGCCCCTTCATTTTTCTTCAGTGATGAGAATTACAGATGCCGGACAAAAAAGAGCGCTATATTATGTGAAATCACAGTTTTCTACAGAACGTGCTGTCCGAGCTTGTTGATGTATTGCAGTCCAAGAAAACAATGTACTCATGGTGACTGAGCTTTTGTGAACTCTGCTGATGAAAGAAATGTAGCGATGAATACAGAAAAATTTTGACGGAATAAAGCAATGAAATGTTCAAATATTCTTGTTTCTGGTGTTGTGTCTGGCTATCATCATTTCAGTATAGCATTATTAAATTCATATCTCCAGTGATTTCCAGATGTCTAAAATTGTTGTCAACTACATAAATAATGGTGTTGTAATTATGCATAAAACTCATATTTTCAATTAGAAAAAAAATTGATCTCAGCGAAAAGTGTAGGCTTGTCCGAATAGTGAATTTTAGGTTCGAAGCGAATAGTGATTTTGGTCAAATAATTTCAAATCGAATTTGAACAGCATATATATATATATATATATATATATATATATATATATATATATATATATATATATATATATATATATATATATATATATATATATGTGTGTGTGTGTGTGTGTGTGATATAACAGACAGTAATGCCAAGGAATGTAAAGGGGAAGTTATTAGAACCAATGGAATGTAAATAAGAAGAAAGAAAAGTGGATGAAAATATAACCAGCCGTGAGCAGGAATCGAACCTAGGACCTTCAAATAACGCGTTCGATGCTCTAACCACTGAGCTACCACAGCGGCCTTCCCTCTATCCACTTCTTTAGGTTTATATGTGAATTTAGAAGTAGGAGTGACAGTCAGCGCCATCTATAAGCCAAGCGACGAGTGTGAAAACACTTCTTTATGCGCATGTTCGGCGTCACGTAGCACGTGAACTTATTATGTGCGGGAAGCTGCTTAATAGTCCCTCGTATGCAACCTAATGACACCAAGTCTGCCAGTACGAGACCCTCGTTTAAGGAAGTAAGGGGAAGAAGTGTTTACCTAAGGGCTCGTCTTTCCGTGTTTTAACACAATATTAAGGAGATCTAACAGACAGTAATGCCAAGGAATGTACAGGGGAAGTTATTAGAACCAATGGAATGTAAATAGGAAGAAAGAAAAGCGGACGAAAAAATAACCAGCCGTGATCAGGAATCGAACCTACGACCATCTTCTTTTCTTTCTTCTTACTTACATACCATTGGTTCTAATAACTTCCCCTGTACGTTCCTTTGCATTACTGTCTGTTAGATCTCAATAATATTGTGTTAAAACACGGAAAAAAGAGCCCTTAGGTATACACTTCTTTCCCTTATTTCATTGAACGAGGGTCTCGTACTGGCAGACTTGGTGTGTTTAGGCTGTATAAGAGGGACAATTAATCAACTGCCCGCTCATAATAAGTTCACGTGCTACGTGACGCCAAACATGTGCATAAGAGTGTTTGCACACTCGTCGTTTGGCTTATAGATAGCGCTGACTGTCACTCCTACTTGCAAATTCACATATAAACCCAAAAAAGTGGGTGGAGGGAAAGCCGCTGTTGTAGCTCAGTGGTTAGAGCATCGAACGCGTTATTCGAAGGTCGTAGGTTTGATTCCTGCTCACGGCTAGTTATTTTTTCATCCACTTTTCTTATTTACATTCCATTGGTTTTAATAACTTCCCCTGTACATTCCTTGGCATTACTGTCTGTTAGATCTCATTAATATTGTGTTAAAACACGGAAGAACGAGCCCTTAGGTATACACTTCTTTGCCCTATATATATATATATATATATATATATATATATATATATATATATATATATATATATATATATATATATATATATATATATATATATATATATATATATATATGTGTGTGTGTGTGTGTGTGTGTGTGTGTGTGTGTGTGTGAAGGAAAATGGCCATATGTATCATGACCTAACTAACCTGCACTATATTTTTTGTTCAGTTAATTAAGCATCTATGCAAATGCCTATTTTTATTTTTTTTTTCATTCAGAGGAAGTCAAAATAAGCAACTGATAACCTGTAAAATATGTAACACGTTAAAAATCATTACACTTGGGGCACACAAGCTAACAAGCCTTTAAGCTTTAAACATTATGAATTGATTTGAGGTAATGTGTTGATTTAAAGAAGCCCAGCAACACTTTTTCAGGAAGCCATGGAATGGAGTCACTAAAGAAGTTTGTTACCTCACGAATTCACCATTGCAAAACTTTTTATAATTTGGCCAGTATGAGCAGAGCCGATGAGATTTGTCGCATGATGCAATCGCATTCTCTCTTCTCGTCCTGACGAAAGCGCTGGAAGCTAAGCAGAAAGGGATGGTATGGGAAAAGAAAATATGCCACGTATGCATCGTCACTCTTGAGAACATTTCCTCTCTTGTTTTCTTCGAGTACGCAGCTTTTCAATGGGATCGCGCACATACGAGTGGACAAGTGGCGGGCTCTCGCGGCAGCCCCAATAACGACCGAGCGCGCTGTGCTCAAATCAGTCAATGGCTGATACAACTGCTGGGACAACTGATTTTTGAGCTTGAGGTGTCATTTGCCCAGAGAAGATAGCAATGTTCAGCTGACTTCGAGCATTTATTGTGAATTGCAGGCCATGCATGTGCTGCGCGGTAATATTTGGCTCGATGTGTGCTCGGTAGCGTCGACCAACGATCGGCAGCGTTTTTTGCCCATGCTCAAAAAGTGTTGTAAGGCCCTTTTAAAGGTGTATCGACACAAAAATTTTGGCCTCGTGTTTTTTTTTTTTGCTGCAATGTGTTTGTGAGTCACAACACGGTGCATCATTTTCTTCACTGCGTGAAAGGTACTTAATAGGCTCGTTATTGCTAACCATATTTTCCCCCCTTCGCGAAAGAGAGCAGCAAGCTAGAAAGGGTTGGGACGCCGAATATATCGTTTCAGTCGAGAGACGTGGGCGATCTCGTTGTGGCGGCGACGGCGATCAGGAGCCGCGTTGACAGGAGCAATGTGATAGTTGACTTCAGATGTTCGTGCCAGGACGGTGTATGGACCGAGATATTGGTGAAGGAATTTTTCGCAGAGCCCAGGTACACGAACAGGTGTCCACAAAAGGACTTCGTCGCCTGAAAGGAGCACAACAACTCGACGCTTCGCATCAATGTCGATTTTTCTCTTGTCCTGAATGGTAGCAGTGTTGGCGCGGGCGATTTCACGGCAGCGGGCGACGCGAGCGGCGAACTCTTCCGGGAGAGATGAAGATGGATTGGAAGATGTGGACAAAAAGGTGGTGTACAGAACAATAGTCGGTACACGGCCATACACGAGAAAAAAAAGGGCTGAAATTCGTCGTACGCTGTATGGCAGTATTATATGTGAACGTGACGAAAGGAAGTATTGTGTCCCAGTTTTTGGGATCCGGTTGCACGTACATAGAGATCATGTCAGACAAAGTTCGGTGAAAACGCTCAGTCAGTGACATACGATGATGATCACTACAATGAAGTCTATACCCAAGGGCTCGTTTTTACGTGTTTTAACACAATATTAATGAGATCTAACAGACAGTAATGCCAAGGAATGTACAAGGGAAGTTATTAGAACCAATGGAATGTAAATAAGAAGAAAGAAAAGTGGATGAAAAAATAACCAGCCGTGAGCAGGAAACGAACCTACGACTTTCGAATAACGCGTTCGATGCTCTAACCACTGAGCTACCACAGTTTTTTTTCTTTATTGCCTTCTTGACTACAGGTCAAGCTAATATGACAATCAGTATCACACGTGTTTCATGCGTGATAACGCGTCAAACAAAGATATTACATCTTCAACACAGTCGGTAATCTTATACACATCTCGCACTTTTATAACAGCTTCCACGAAACACTCATTAACGGATAGAACTCTCACATCACAGTGTCTGTACGATAGCATACTACGCCAAACCGAATGGAGACCAAGTAAAAATATAACATCCAAATTTTGCACAGAACTATCACAAGGCAAAAAACGAATTCCATATGAAGTAAGAGGTAAATCTTTTTTTAATGTCCTCTGTAAAATGTCCCAAAAGAAAATCAATAAACACATGTTCAATGGTCTCAGGTTTGTTACACAGGAGACAGCTGCTTCCCCATGGTACATACATCCTTCTCTCTTCAAGCCACGTTTTTACTGGCAAGGTTCCCGTATGAAGTTCAAAAAAGAAGGTTTTCACATTGGGTAGTATACACATGTTTTTCACTCGCTTTAGTACGTCATGAGCATATGATTTTTCATACCTTGAACGGTACAGGGGCACAGGAAAAACATTCTGTATTAGGTCTTTCATAAGGCGCTTTCTTTTCACATTAGTTAGGTAATCTATTGAAAACCTCGCCCTTAAGAAACGATATGATAACACAACTTCGCGCAAGAACGGTGACAAGGTGTGTCGTTCTCGTCTGTCTGAAGATACAAAGAAGTCAGGCATGTGGTGTAACAGCGTTGTTTGAAATAAAGAACGTAAAAAAGAGTCTCTCTGGTCTCTAATATGCAGGAAACGTGATATTACTTGGTTAAGAAACACATGGCACAGAGACAGCCCTCCTTAACTCGCCGAAACAAGTTCGTTCTAGATGTTCTCTCCCACGTAGAGCTCCAGATGAACGTGGCGAATATCCTGTGTATTGTGAATGCTTTTACGCTTACAACTAAGTACTTGCAAAAGGTACATAATTTTAGCAGCCAGAAACACGTTGCATACAGCTGACTGAGAGAAAATTGATAAGCCACGACCGCCCCATCCTTCGGCGGTCGCATGCAGTTCTTCAGCCTTTCCAAGCCAAAATGCTTCACTGTCTTGATACCTGTCCAATGGCACCCCTAGGTAACGACTAGGCGTCGTGAGCCACTGAATATTTCCAAAGGAACTGGGCGTGAGGTCCCAATTACCATGCCATAAACCAATGCTTTTCTTTTTGTTTATTAAACTTCCACTCGTGTCACAAAACCTTTGAGTGATTTTTAATAATGAAGTGACACTCTCTCTATCAACTGCAAAAAAGGCAATATCGTCGGCGTATGCCAAAACACGCACTTCCCATGACTGCAACCTGAAACCATTAATCCCTGCATGGTGAATCACTTTCTGACACAATGGTTCCAAAAATAGAGCGAGGAGCAAAGGACTTAAAGGACACCCCTGGCGCACGGAGGAAAGTACTTGTATGCGCTGTGAGAGTTCTCTATTTACAATTAAATTTGTGGTTGAACTTTTGTATGCCAATCTAATACCTTTACATATGATCGCACTAAGACCAACGTACTCAGCTAGCATGAAGAGTATATTGTGTGGAACCATGTCGAAAGCCTTGGCTAGATCAATTTGCAACATAGCTACTTTTAGAAGCGCAGCGTCACAATACTCCAAAATGCTTCTGGCAACATGAATATTCGTGAATATGCTCCTACGCTTGATGCCGCAAGTCTGATGTGACCCGACCAACTTGTATAAAACTCCTTGCAACCTCCTAGCCAGAACTTTCATAAACACCTTATAATCTACGTTTGTTAGCGTGATTGGCCTGTATCCTGTCACTTTGCGTAAAACATGTTGCTCTTTCCCTTTAGGAATCAGCACGGTGTGTGCTCGATTAAACGATGGAGGCAAAGCTCCGCGATCTAAAGACTCTGAAAAAACCTCATGCAATGCGGCGGCCATATCCTCCTTGAATGCCTTGTAAAAGGCGGCATATTAATGCCATCTGGACCAGGTGATTTGCCCATGCCAAGATCATCGATAGCCTTCTCAATTTCCCCTATACTAATAGACATTTCCAATAAATTTGTGTCCTCAGCATTAACGTGTTGGCATTTCTATCAAGAGCTCATCTACAAAACCCGGTTCGCGATAAGCAAACAAGTCCTGATAATAGTTTTCAAAAGCTTTCATAATATCTTTCTGTTCTTTCAATATTTTACCGTTCCATTCTATCTCTAGTATGTCGTGAGCTCGCGCATATGCCTTTTCATCTGACAAGGCTCGCTTTGTCGGGGCTTCACCCACGAGGTATCTCCCAGCTCTTGCTCGTACAATTGCGCCTTTATATTTATCTTCTTCAAGACATTCAGTTTTGTTTTTGACAACCTGCAGTTGATGTGTGAATAAGCCCGGGTTTTCTGCTTCAATATTCACCAAATCATTTAGCTCTGCCCGTAGCTCACGTTCCTGTTTTCGAGCTTGATACTGCATGTAGAAACCACACTCTATTGCGTTCATTTTTATCTTTTGCTTAAATAATTCCCATCTTTCCGTGGCACTCCTTTCTGCATTTTTCAAAAAATTCTCGATTTCCTTCTTTATCTTATCTACAAACCCTTCGTGCGTAATTATCTTAGTATTCAGTTTCCATGTTTCCCATACAACCTTCTTTTTACACTTTCTACCTATCTCAAACGAAACTAAGCAATGATCACTGAAGGAAACAGCATAAACGTCATAGTTCTGACATAAAGGTACTATATCTCAGAACAAACATATGCTCGATCTAGTCGTGCGTGACTCGAACCTTGAAAATGTGTGAAGTGTTGGTGACTGCCACCCATCGCAAACAGAGCTACGTCATGTGAAAAGTACTTATTAAGGCTGTCTCTAAGCAAACCAACGCTTTCATCGCCTAATTTATCAGTATACGTGCACTCTTCTTGGGACAAAACACATTTGAAGTCACCCAACAGAATCACACATTTCTGACATTCAAAGTACGCTTGCATTTCCCGCAAAAACAAACATCTGTCTCTCGAATTTGTCGGTGCGTATACACAAATAATTCTAAATTTAGTGTTCCCGTAACAAAAGTCACACAAAACAAAACGCCCATGTAGGCAACTTTTGACCTCTTCCACTACAATACCAAGAGAGTTCTTGGCAAAAATAATACATCCGGCTGATGCTCCCACTGCATAGCTCACACACGCAGTGTACCGCAATGAAAATTCTGCTACCAAGCTATCAGTCGCGTCCTCAGTACTAATTTTAGTCTCCTGGACCGCGAGCAAGTCAAGGTCTTTTTCTTGCATCAAGCGTTTCAACTGGTACTGTTTGCGACGCGTTCCTAGACCACGTACATTCAGCGTACCAATGCGTAAAGGCGCAGTCATGCTAGCCATGTTGATGACAAAGATGAAAACTACGATGCTGCGCTTACCGTGGCTCGTATACCGTGCAGTGGGAAAACCGGGGTCTTACGCGTCTCGATCCTGTCCCCGAACCGGCGACGATGACGCCGACCGGGTTTCGAGGGCATATTTTAAGTGTGAATACACTTTATAAGCGACCCCAAACCATCCACCACCGTCGGCGGCGTCCGCAGTCTTCTCTCTATTTTTAAAAGAACGAGGACTTGGCGGGCCGCAGCGCGACGCTCCACCGAATAAGCCACGGACGCGACGCTGATATCGGTGTCAGTAACGCACCTTATACCCCTCCCCCTTCGCTCGCTCCTCCGCTCTCCTCGCTCGCTGCAGCTGCGCGCGCACCCCTCTCTCTCTCGCGCCCGCCTTCTCTCTCAGTCTCCCGTCGAGAGCGGGTCGTGCGATGGATGTCCCGGAGGCAACGCTACCATCAACAACGAATGCAGTACAACCGAATGCCAGCACTGCACCCGTCGTTGGAGGTGACGGTACTGCGGTGGTTTCGCCGACGTTGGAAGACAAGGCGGCGCTGCGAAGGGCTCGTGAGACTGAACGTAAGCGGGCGAAGCGTGCCGCGGATGCCGAACTGCATGCTCGCGAGGCCGAGTGCAAGCGGGCGAAGCGTGCAGCGGATGCCGAACTGCGCGCTCGCGAGGCCGAGGACAAGCGGGCGAAGCGTGCAGAGGATGCCGAACTTCGCGCTCGCGAGGCCGAGGACAAGCGGGCGAAGCGTGCAGCGGATGGTGAACTGCGCGCTCGCGAGGCCGAGATGAGGCATCAGCATCGAGCCGCGAACGCGGCCCAAGAAGCGGAACAACAACGCAAGCGTCAGGCGGAGAAGGGCGATGAAGGCCGGCGTCAAGACGCCGCTCGCAATCGTCAACGGCGAGTGGACGTTCCCGAAGCCGTTCCAGCCAGTGAACGTGCCGCGCGGGAGAGGGTGCGAGCCCGGGACTTTGCTCGTCCGGACGCGTCGTGAAGTGTAAATAAATAATACTTAGTATAAAATGTATCTGTGTACAAATGCTTCATGACAAACAACACTTAAATTCATTAATTAGACTTTAATCATCATCATCAGTAATAAAACTCCCAAGCATTTCCCCGATGGTGAACATGGTTAAGTGCGAATGCACGGGGTGATGCTATGAGGGGGAGTAAAGTTAAAATCCGTTGGCATTCGCCAGTGAGTTAACGTAAACTGCCCCGTGTGATCAAATTGCGATTCTTAGGAACCATAACACCATAAAGGCACCATAGTGTGATTAATAAATATAATAGTGCGAATTAATAAATACCCCTCATTGCATCACCCCGTGCATTCGCACTTAACCATGTTCACCCTCGGGGAAATGCTTGGGAATTTTTTGTCAGTGTCGTCGGCCCTGCCAACACCTGACGTCACGACTGTAAGAGACCTGACGGAGCTCGTGCGCAGTATTGTGCGGGAGGAGCTGCAAAAGCTGCACGTGGTGTCTTCTCCACACCATGTTGCTGCTCTAACGAATGTCGTTCGTGAAGAGGTCCAGCAGCTGGTGCACCCCATGACGACTCTGCGTGCAGCCGAGGTCCAACCCATGACAGCCCCGCGTCTAGCCGAAGCTCCGCTATTAAAGTACGCGGAAGCAGTACGTACTCCTGCACCGGCTGTTGGCTATCCGTCCCGTCCATCCACCCTGCAGACGGCGCCGTCATTCTACTCAGGAACACCGCAGTACGGCAATCCACCCCTTACAAGGAAATCCAGTGTATGGCGTGCTCCCGACAACCGGCCTTTATGCTATCACTGTGGTGAACCAGGTCACGTCTACCGTGAGTGCGCATACAGGCACATGGGTCTTCCTGGCTTTCGTCCGGATGCTCGTCGACCCAGAGATGGTGAGCGGCTCCGTGCTATCGCCGAATACTTGGCAAGCCAGCGATCCTCAACCCTTCCGCGTCGCCAATCCCGCTTACCGTCTCCACGGCGTTCCACGTCACCTGGCCAACGATACACCTTTGCGGACGTCCTTGCAGAAAGATCGCCTAGATTTACAAGCCCGCGCCGGGGAAACTAAAAACAGTGACCTCTGTGGGTGAGGCCACTGTTGATCGACTGTTACAAGACCCCCTCCCGATCTGCCTGCCGACATCCGACGACACCCTTTCACCGACGTGTCCCATCGACGACAAACGTGTCTCTGCTCGCATCTCTGTCCTTGTCGACAACCACCCGCTGACCGCTCTGGTAGATACGGGTGCCGATTATTCCGTTATAAGCGCTGACCTCGCTGCACAGCTAAGAAAGGTAACGACACCTTGGAGACATGGAACCAACCTCCGGACTGTGGGAGGTCACCTATTGACACCGCTGGGAATATGCACTGCCCGGCTCCAAATTCGTGAGTCGACATACATTGTTTCCTTCGTTGTATTGCGCGAATGCTCCCAAAACCTAATTCTCGGAATGGATTTTCTCCGCGAGCATGGAGCCATTATTAACCTTCGTGACCTGCTCATAACGTTATCTAACGACCATACAGCCCTACAAAAGGATGAAGTTGCGCAGACCACAACACTTCGAATTGCTGATGACACCATCGCACTTCCACCGCGAGCCAGTATGTTGGTAACTGTGGAGAGCGACTGTGACAACAAGAGTAGTGGCATCGCGGAAATTAACCTCTCGGTGCTCTTGGCTCGGCAGATTTGTGTCGCACGCGCTATCGTCCAACTGAAACATCGGAGGACTCAGCTTCTGGTCACGAATTTCGGCGGCCAGTACCAACACTTGGCAAAGCGAACAGCGATCGCGAACTTTGAAGCCATTGATGACGAATAATGTTCCACTCCGATTGCCACTGCTGCCGAAGGTGATACTGCATTAGCCAGTACAGTTGACGTGAATCGCCAGCTATCTTCTGTGCAGCAGCAGCAGCAGATAGGCATGATTTTACGTACGTATAGCGACTGCTTTGCGTCCACCTCCAAAATCAAGCAGACCCCAACCACGAAGCACCGCATTATAACGCACCCCATCGAACGGCCTATACGTCAGCACGCCTACCGCGTGTCGCAAAAAGAACAAAGGCAATACGTTTTCAAGCGAAACAGATGCTCGATGACGACGTCATCCAAACCTCGAACAGCATATGGGCGTCACCCATCGTACTTGTTAAAAAGAAAGACGGCACTCTTCGATTTTACGCCGATTACCGGAAGCTCAACAAAGTGATGAAGAGAGACGTCTACCTTCTCCCACGCATAGATGATTCTCTGGATCGACTTCGACTTGCCAAATATTATTTATCAGTGGATTTACGCAGCGGCTACTGGCAGATCGAGGTCGATGAACGCGACAGGGAAAAAAACAGCATTCATAACTCCCGATGGCCTCTACGAATTCAAAGTGTTACCATTTGGATTGTGCTCTGCACCGGCAACGTTCCAAAGGATGATAGATACCGTCCTGTCCGGTCTGAAGTGGGAATCCTGCCTCGTGTATTTAGACGACGTCGTTGTTTTTTCCAAAACATTTGAGCAACATTTACAACGACTTCAGTCCGTCGTCGTCGCTATTCGATTCACAGGCCTACCGCTAAAACCGGAGAAGTGTCATTTCGGCTGCGAAGAACTAAAGTTCCTCGGCCACCTTGTCAGTCACGATGGCATTCGACCAGACCCAGAAAAGACCATGGCCGTTGCTGCAAATTTCCTCCATCTTCGAACAAACGGGATTTGCGCCGGTTTTTGGGTCTCTGCGCCTACTACAGGCGCTTTGTCCAGAGTTTCGCCAACATCGCCGAACCCCTTACCCGCTTAACGAAGGAGGATACTCGTTTTGTGTGGGGTCCAGAGCAGAGAGCCGCTTTTTCCAAGCTTCAACAGTGCCTTCAGGGTGAACCCTTACTAGGGCACTTTGATGAAGATGCCGCCACCGAACGTCACACTGACGCAAGCAAACATCAGTCTTGGTGCTGTGCTCGTCCAGTGGCAAAACGGCGCTGAACGTTCCATCGCTTTTGCTAGTCGCATTCTGTCATCTGCGGAAACGAACTATTCGACCACGGAGAAGGAATGCCTTGCGGTTATTTGGGCGATAACAAAGTTCCGACCGTATCTGTATGGCCGTCCATTCAGAGTAGTTACGACCATCATGCCCTGTGTTGGCTGGCCAATCTCAAGGACCCTTCTGGGCGCCTCGCGAGGTGGAGGAGCTTGCGCCTTCAGGAATTTGATGTTACAGTCGTCTACAAGTCGGGCCGCAGGCACACTGATACTGATCGCCTTTCGCGCGCTCCCCTTGCGACGACATCGAGTGACGATGATACCGATGGCCATTTTCTTTGTGCAGTCAGTGAATCTGACTTGGCCCAACAACAGTGGAATGATTCAGAGATCCGACAACTTATCAAATACCTTCAAGGTCGCAGCTCGAGTCCACCATCGGCATTCGCACGTTCAGGGTCATTTTGTCTCCGCAACGACATCGTCTACAAAAAGAACTTCGAACCTTATGCGACGGAATACCTCCTCGTCGTTCCACCAGGGCTACGTGCTGACATTTTTTCTGCCTGCCACGACGAGCCTTCCTCCGGCCACTTAGGATTCGCACGTACCCTTGCCCGGATTCGGACTCGCTACTACAGGCCAAAGCTCACCCAGGATGTCAAGCATTACGTTAATTGTGCAATCATTGCCAGTGCCGTAAAGCCCCACCTGTGCGCCCTGCTGGTTTATTGCAGCCTGTTGCACCCCCGTCACAACCGTTTGAACAAATCGGCATGGACTTGCTTGGGCCCTTCCCGAAGTCACATGATGGCAACCACTGGATCGTAGTCGCTACTGAATATTTAACGAGGTACTGCGAAACGAAAGCCCTACAACAAGGCACCGCCAATGAGATTGCGTATTTTTTCATCAACATCGTCCTCCGCCATGGAGTGCCAACAGTTCTTATCACTGACCGTGGAACAGCCTTTACAGCCCAATTGATGCAAGACGTGACGAGACTTAGTGGAACAGCTCATCGCTAAACGACCGCATACCATCCACACACAAACGGTCTGACGGAGAGGTTAAACAAGACGTTTGCTGACATGCTATCTCTGTACGTCGACCGCGATCACGAAAACTGGGATGAAATTTTGCCATACGTAACGTTCGCTTACAACACTGCGGTTCAAGAGACTACGGGTTTCACTCCCTTCCGGTTGCTTCACGGCCGAGAAGCAATTACGATGCTAGATACCATGCTCTTGCGGTTCTTGGCCTTCACCTCACATCGTCCTTGGATCGAAAGGGCACAATAGCAGGCCTCAGACGCACCAGCGAACAGGTGAGCCGCATGATACGGCGAGTTTCTACCAAGCGCGGCGGCCTCCGCGAGTCTCAGTCCCTCCGATTGGCCCACGCGTTTGTGACCAGTCGCGTCCTCTACGCCTTGCCTTACCTTCGCCTGCGTCGTCGACACGAGCACCAGCTGGACGTCCTTCTTCGTTCAGTATACAAACGCAATCTGGACCTACCTATTGCAACTTCCAACAACCGATTCGTGGCTCTGGGGGTACACAACACCTTTGCAGAGATGCGCGAAGCTCATCGCGTTAACCAAATCAATCGACTGTCGCAGACGCCTTCAGGGCACCGTCTTCTACACAGACTTGGCCTTAACCCGATATCTGACCAAGACCCTCTGCAGCCGGTACCAGAGCTCTGGCGTCAAAAGCTATGGGTGGAACCTCTACCCCGTAATATGAACCCCGACCTCCATCCTGGCCGTAGACTAGCACGCGCCGCGGCCCTTCATACGCGACACTCCGATCATCCTGGTGTTTTCTACGTGGACGTCTCGGGTCCCTCCCCTTCGGGTCACTTCACGGCTGCCGTGATTACAGAGGGCAAACACGTAGATGGCCTCTCCTTTCGAGCAGACACAGTAACGCACGCTGAAGAGGTTGCCATAGCTTTGGCCGCCTCTCACCCTGCCTCACGCACCATCCTGACGGACTCGCGCTCGGCCTGTTCTCAGTACCTTCAGGGTTCCATTGCCCCGCTGGCGGCTAGCCTGCTACAGACAGCCTCTTGGCGCTTTAACCCTCATCCCATTCGTATAGTCTGGACCCCAGGCAACTCGGGCCTGCCCGGCAACGAGGCGGCAAATGCCGCTGCCCGCGCTTCTCCTGTCCGGGCCATTGCCCCTCCATGTCCCGAGACGGAATCTGGCAATACCAACCTGACGCGCTTTCGCGAAATTTTGGCTTATTACCGGGCTTCGCGCCGCCTCTACCCGGACCCCGCACGCGGTTTGGAGAAAGCGGACGAACGACTGCTACGCCGCCTGCAGACAAACACCTTTATCAGTCCGGCGGTCGCCAGGCACTTTTTGCCGGAAATCAATGGCACCTGCTCGACCTGTCATGTCCTCGCCGGCACATATCACGTCGTAGCATCGTGCCCAGTTAATCCCGTCCCTTTCTCACCCCCTTTTCCTATCCCAACTAGAGAGGCTTGGGAGGAGCACCTGCTCGGCTGCTCTACCTTGGCTGCACAACGCTCCTTGGTGGAGCGCGCACGGGCAGCTTCCAGCTCCACTGGCGTCCCGGAATAGGGTCTTGCCACTCTAGCACGCCGATGGGCCACGTCGGCACTCTCTAGTATACTTTTTCTGAAATAAATGTTTTTTACCACCACCACCACCACCACCATGCTCTTGCCTGACATGACCGATATTCCTACTGATGCGAACGACCTTATCCGGCTCGCCGACGCGGCCCGCCAGCTTGCACTCGAGCGGATCCGAAAACAACAACGAATCGGCTCGCAGAGGTACAAGTCATCGCCATGTTGTTTACCAATCCGGTGATCTGTCTGGCTGTGGATCCCCGTTCGCCAAAGAGGCCGCTCGGAAAAGTTACTTCACCGCTACTTCAGCCCTTATAGAGTACTACGGCGCCTAACAGATGTCAACTACGAAATTCTGCTTGAAGACATAGCTCGGCGATCTCGATGTTCCCAGCAGGCTGACATTGTTCATGTGTCACGGATGAAGCCACACTACCCCCGTGTCACCTGACACTGCTTCATTATGCGTCTTTGTGCGCGATTACTTTAACTTTTAATCGGCATTGATCATCAGGGTGCTACTTTTTTTTGGAAGGGGGGGGGGTAATGCCACAGCCATGGAACGAGGTTTAGCCATGCCGATGCGAGTATGTGCTATGGTGTGAAAAAAGAAGAGGACTGTTTGTGTGCTCATGCTCTAACGTTCGGTAATCACGTGACAATATATATATATATATATATATCATCATCATCATCATCAGCCTGACTACGTCCACTGCAGGACAAAGGCCTCTCCCAAGTTCCGCCAGTTAACCCGGTCCTGTGCTTGCTGCTGCCAATTTATACCCGCAAACTTCTTCATCTCATCTGCCCACCTAACCTTCTGTCTCCCCCTAACCCGCTTCCCTTCTCTGGGAATCCAGTCAGTTACCCTTAATGACCACACATGCTTACGTCAAATATATATATATATATATATATATATATATATATATATATATATATATATATATATATATATATATATATATATATATATATATCTGTGACGCTACAAAAATGGAGACGCGTCGTGGCCCAGATACCATGCGTTTATTCTAATGCACGCGCACTTCCTCTTCGTCGGCTTCTCCTAGAATCACCTTGTGAGTGCGTCACACTTCCCCCTCCCCTCGAGAAAGTCTCAGTTCAGAAGGTTCAAAATAACGCCGCAGTTTGCTAACATGCACAATGTCAGAGTTTCTACGTAAGGGTAGCACGGAGCGGTTGATCTCATAGTTCACTGTTGAGACCTTGCGTAGAATCTTGTATGGTCCTTCCATGACAGAACTCAGTTTGCCATTGTTGGGATGCCACGGTGTCTCGTAAAGGACAGAGTCACCGACTTGGAACTCAATCGGAAGAAATTTTCTATCATAAATGACTTTGTTCTTATTATGGTAGGCGATAGAATTGGTAACTGCAGTTTTTCGCGCTTCTTCGACGGTTTCTTCTCGTTGTTCCAGTACAGTAGGATAAGATGGAATTCCATACATCAGGAAGGAAGGTGCGTAGCCGGTCACTTCGTGGGGTGTTCTGTTGTATTCGTCAATTACCTCCGGAAGCAGTTTAGTCCAAGACTTCTGTGGTTCGTCATTGATCTTACATTTAAGCCTCGTTACGATAGTCTGGTTTGTCCGCTCGTTCATGCCGTTGCATTGTGGATGATGAGATAAGGTGAATAGTTGGTGTATACGATTATGTTTTAAAAACTGCTTGAATTTTCCTGCGGTAAATCCTGTTCCACGGTCTGAAAGGAGCTTCCGTGGTTTTCCAGAAGCGAAAATTGTTTTTAAGCATGAAATGTAGGCGTCGCTGTTCTCACTTTTATGAGCAAACGCCCATACGTAGCGAGTCGCATGATCAATAACCAAGTGTATAAACCTTTTTGACGAGCCATATCCAGAAAATCCTCCTATGGTGTCTATTGCAAAGAGGTCGAAGGGCTCTTCAGCTGGAGGCAGTGATTCAAGCGTCCCAAACTTTTTTGCTTTCGTCTTCTTGCATCCCTGGCATGTATCACAATGCCGAATGTAAGTGGAAACATCGGTTACCATATGCGGCCAATAATATTGCGGAGACAGGAGTGATAGCGTCTTCTTCACTCCGACATGCCCAAAATGTTGATGTGCATTCTTCAGAATGGTTGGGCGTAGTTCGTGGGGCACGTATATTTTCCGTAGTCCTTTTCTTTTAACGATGATGATGTTATTTTCCAATGAGTGCGTTCCTTTTGGACACTCATTGTTGCATCGCTGAAGGTCGTCGTGTGATAGAAGATTAACTATTGGGGCTCTGGAGAGTGCATCTGCTTCGACATTACTTGCGCCCTTTTGATGTTTGATGTTCACATCATACATTGACAGTTTCAAAGACCACCGGAAGAGACGACCTTGAGGATTTTTAACATTCTTCAGCCACTGGAGTGCAGAGTGATCTGTTACAACAGTGAATGACTTTCCATGAAGGTAGCAATGCCATTTATCAATGGCATCTACAATGGCAAGACATTCCCTTTCTGTAATAGCATAGTTCACCTCGTGCTTAAGTAGTTTGCGGGAATACTAAGCAACAGGATGTTCTTTGCCTTTGTCATCAGGTTGTTTCAGCACTGCACCGATGCCTTCGCCAGATGCGTCACAGTACAAAGTACATGGTCTCGAAGGGTCATATATGCGAAGCACCGGTTCTTCAGTTATCCGCTCCTTCAGTTCACGAAAGGCTTGCTCGCATGCTTCTGTCCACACCCACTTGCTGCCTTTGTGGAGTAGTTTTGTGAGTGGAAGAGCGATATCGCTGAAGTGGGGGATGTATTGACGGTAGGTGTTTACAGTGCCCAGAAAACGCTGGAGATCTTTTTCTCGTTTTGGTGTAGGAAATTTGAGTATGGCAGCCACATTACTTTGCTTAGGTGTCACTGTTCCTTGTGAAATTTTGTGGCCCAGGTATTCAATGCTGCTGCGTGCAAATTGGCACTTTTTTCGTTTGAGTTTTACGTTCTCGGTTTTGAGAGCTTTCAATAGCGCCTCAAGGTGTCGTATATGATCATTAAATGTCTCTGAGTATACGACCACATCGTCAAAGTAATTAATAACATTGGTGAGCTGATGTTTCGCTATTATTGATTTCATGGCTCTTTCGAATGTAGCTGGAGCGTTCTTCAACCCAAACGGCATTACCAACCACTCAAAATGACCATCAGGCGTGACAAATGCAGTTTTCTGAACATCGTCAGGATGCATTTGCACATGCCAGTATCCCGACGTCACGTCCAACGTAGTGAAAAACTCCGCCTTTCCTAAGTGGTCAAGAATATCATCTATACGTGGAATTGGTTGAAAGTCGGGTACCGTTATGGCATTGAGTTTCCGGTAGTCAATACATAGACGAGTGCGTCCTTCACCTTTCTTTTCTGCTAAAATGACAGGTGCGGCGTAGGGCGATAATGAAGGCCTTACAACACCTTGCTTGAGGAGAGCGTTAACTTGTTTGTTGATCTCCACTTTGTCTGCCTGTGAACATCGGTATGGTGCTCGACGAATAGGGACAGCATTGGTAAGTGCGATCCTATGTTTCTCAGTAGTGATGCACCCAATATCTGTCTGAGATTTCGAAAATATCTCGTCATACTTGCTTAAAAGAGAGTCGAGCGCCACAGACTCATGCTCTGATAAGTTTTCTGAAGTCAGGGTTCGCATCAGCGGGGCTTGAATGGTTTTCTTTTCATTGTGATGCGGAAGGTTCATATTCTCACGTGCTTGTGTTACTGACTTGCTTTCCAGATTTACAGAAAGATTGAAGTATGAAGCGCTGTCTAGGCCAAGAATTAATTGCGTTCTGATGCCTCGCAGCACAAGTGCATAAACTTTCTTGATGACGTCCCCAATTTGAACTGAATGTTTACGCGACCCAAAGTTCGAATGCTTGATGCAACTTGCTGGACCATGATGCTGGAGTCTCTCGTCAACTGAAGCTTTAGCTGTTTGTACACATCCTCGCTGATACAAGTAATTGTTGCTCCTGTATCGAGAATTGCATTTACTGGCTTTCCGTTGATGAGAGCACTGAAGTGTATTAATGAAACTCTGGGTCGCCCTCCTCGTTTCCCCTTTCAGTATCAATAGCGGACACATTGCCGCGGCGCGGACATTCGTTGTGCCAGTGAAACTGTCGTGAGAAACCAGCAGCTGAGCAGTATCTACATTCGTTTTGCGGGGCACGCGGTTGAAGAGTTATTGTCGGTTGCTGCGATCTGCTGAAGAGACGTGGAGCTCTTGATGCGATACTAGCGTTACGAGTAAAGGAAACTCCTCTCACCCGTTTTAAAGATGTCTCGACCCGTTGAGCAGCGGTGAGCCACTCTAATGACGAGTTGAAAGACAGTCCGGCGAGCGCCAGTTCCACATCAGGAGGAGCACCATCAGTCAGTCCAGAAATGATGTGGCACTCTTTCAGGTCAGCCAAGGAACCAAGTCGCTTTTTCTCGTTGTAGTAGTCCTTGATGGTCTGCCCTCCTTTCAGTCGGTAGTGAATGAAGAGACGGAAGGCATCTCCGTCAGTCGAAGCAAAGCGGGCTTGCATGTCACGCTTGATATCGCCCCAAGTTTTCTCGCCGTTGCCGAAAATCTCTGTCAGGTACCACTTGAACGCTTCCCCTTCAATGTATTCGTTGAAGTGAGTGACCCGATCACGGTGAGTCCATGATGCCTCGGCTGCCTTCATGTCGAAAAGAAGAAGCCACTTGTCGATGAGGACGTCTTCTGGTGTTCCCTTGAACTTCTGTATGTTGAGTGGAGGCTTTGGCTTAGCCATGGCACGTTGATGAGGTCGATCCTGTCGACTTGTGTGACGCTACAAAAATGGAGACGCGTCGTGGCCCAGATACCATGCGTTTATTCTAATGCACGCGCACTTCCTCTTCGTCGGCTTCTCCTAGAATCACCTTGTGAGTGCGTCACATATATATATAGTTAGATCTAACAGACAATAATGCCAAGGAATGTATAGGGGAAGTTGTTAGAACAAATGGAATGTAAATAAGAAGAAAGATAATAGGGTGAACAAATAATCAGGCGTGAGCAGGAATGGAACCTACGACCTTCGAATAACGCATTCGATGCTCTGCCATTGAACGCGTTATTCAAAGGTCGTAGGTTCGATTCCTGCTCGCGGCTGGTTATTTTTTCACCCTCTTTTCTTTCTTCTTATTTACATTCCATTTGCTCTAATAACTTCCCCTATACATTCCTTGGCAATATTGTCTGTTAGATCTCATTAATATTGTGTCAAAACACGGAAAACGAGCCCTTGGGTATACACGGCTATCATATATATATATATATATATATATATATATATATATATATATTAAGAAGTCTTTATATATATTTATATATAAAGAAGTGTATACCTTCTTCTAAATAAGAAGAAAGATTCGATTCCTGCTCACAGTTGGTAATTTTTTCATACACTTTTCTTTCTTCTTATTTACATTTCAATTGGTTTTAATTACTTCCCCTGTACATTCCTTGGCATTACTGTCTGTTAGATTTCATTATTATTGTGTTAAAACACGGAAAAACGAGCCCTTAGGTATACACTTCTTTCCCTTATTTCATTGAACGAGGGTCTCGCACTGGCAGACTTGGTGTGTTTAGGTTGTATAAGAGGGACAATTAATCAGCTGCCCGCTCATAATAAGTTCACGTGCTACGTGACGCCAAACATGCGTATAAGAGTGTTTTCAAACTCGTCGTTTGGCTTATAGATGGCGCTGACTGTCACTCCTACTTCTAAATTCAAAGATAAACCCAGAAAAGTGGATGGAGGAAAAGCCGCTGTGATAGCTCAGTGGTTAGAGCATCGAACGCGTAATTCGAAGGTCATAGGTTCGATTCCTGCTCACAGTTGGTAATTTTTTCATCCACTTTTCTTTCTTCTTATTTACATTCCATTGGTTTTAATAACTTCCCTGTACATTCCTTGGCATTAGTGTCTGTTAGATCTCATTATATATATATATATATATATATATATATATATATATATATATATATATATATATATATATATATATATATTGTAGGCATCTATTATGCGCTTCATCCTCATCTGGACAGCAGGCAATCATCATTACCTGTTCTGGCTGACAATCATCATCGTCTTGGAACGTGCGCCTCATCTTCGGGTCCGGTGCGCTTGTTCGTTCCTGAGTTCACCGACAATAAACCTGGTTACAACCGAGTCGTCATACGTGGTGGAGGCGGATTGACGATCCCGGTTCTCTCCTCACAACGCCTACTCGCTGGAGCTCCGTTCAGGCCGCCGCGGTGAGCTGGGCAAAGCAAGCCTCCTGCTCCTGTTGTATGCTCTCTGACGCTAAAGAAAATTCTAAAACTCAGGAGACTATCGAACGTCTAATGCGAGAGAATCAAGAGTTAAAGCAACAGTTGGCTCTGGTGCTGGAACGTTTAAGTACACTTACAGCTGCCCCACCCGCGTCTTCTCCACCCCTATCTATCTCCCCCTCTGTCATAGAGCCTGATATGGCAGCAAAATCAGGGACCGATATTATAGATTCCTCTCCACATCCAGCAAAAAAGAAAAGGACAGAGCAACCCGAGTCATCGGAGGACGATTTTAAAAGCACCAGTCAAAAAATTCGGAAAAAACACCGCGAACTCAAACAAAAGGTTGATTTAGGCTTTACGCAAATTGCTGAACGCTTCAATAAGATAGAGAGTATTCTAGACGTGTTAGTTGCTCGGCTCGAATCTCTCCCACAATCTCAACCCTCTCCAGCGCCTTCGCAGCCATAACCCCCTCCTGCACCCTTGCCTCATCTTCACCCTCTTCACTCTGCATATGGCAATGGAATTGCCGTGGATTAAGAAACAAGAGAGACAACCTCTCACTTTATATACAGCGGTCTACACGGGCCCCTGATGTCATCTCCGTACAGGAGCCTTTAAAAGCTTGCAAACTGCTCGGCTATCAGGCTGTACATTTGCATCCTAGCTCCCCATGGGCTACCACATATATACAGAGGAATATCTCGTTTATAGCGCATGATCTTTCCGATCTTTACAGTGACTGCCTTCTTCTTGAACTTTTCCCACGTCGTACAGGACAAGGCACATATTTTATTTTGAATATTTATTCTCATCCTAGAGATGGCCTCACTGCTGTTTTTGAAGCAATCGATAGGGCTATTCAAATAGCAGACTCTGCTCCCATAGTTGTAACGGGTGACTTTAATGCCCCGCACGTAGATTGGGGCTACAGGAGAAACACTCGGAAGGGCACCAGCCTTCTTCAATACATTCAGCGAAACAGGTGCACTCTAGTCACTGACTGCATGCTACCAACACGAATTGGCAACAGTGTGAGCAGAGATACCACCCCTGACCTTACTTTCACTAAAAATGTGCGACAAGCTAACTGGACACACAGTGGGGTGAACCTCGGCAGTGATCATTACATCCTAACAATTACACTGCACCATGCCAATTTTCGTCCACAGTTTCATTTAAAACATATTGTTGACTGGGATAAATTTCGCGAAATCCGAGACCAAAACCCGAAAAAAGAAATTCAAGACTACAAAGACTGGGCGTCTCAGCTTGAACAGGATGTAGCTCTTAGCGAAAAAGTAGCCCCAGCAGCACATATCCGTGATCCAGTAGACAGCAGGCTACTCCACCTATGGGAGGCGTATCAGAGCTTGGAGAAACGATGGCTAAAGCAAAAATATAATCGTAAACTAAAACGCAAAATGTCACAAACACTTCAGCTTGTAACTGAACACGCGGCCGAACTTTCATCGCAGCAATGGAACCAGATATGTAACCGGCTCGACGGTACTTTACATATGAAGAACTCTTGGTCCCTGCTTCGCCATATGTTAGATCCATGCTCCTCGCGATGTGAAAGTAATAAGCAAATTACAAAACTCTTGTTTGAAGTAGAAAAACAAGGGCAAGACGTTGAAACTGCTCTTAAAACTACGTATTTCCCTGGCCCAAGGCGAGAATCGTTACCTTCCTACAATGGAGCTCCCAATGCAGACTTGGATGCACCAATTGCAGAGGCGGAAGTTTGGGCTGCCCTAAGCAAACTTCGCACCACATCTGCTCCAGGACTAGATGGAATTACTAACAAAACACTCCGAAATTTAGACTCCAAGTCAGTGGCAGCTCTTACCGATTACATGAATCAACAATGGGAGCAGGGCACGCTGCCCCAGGAATGGAAGTCAGCTAAGGTGACTTTCATACCCAAACATAATAAGCCGTTAGACCTTAATAATTTGAGACCGATCTCTCTTACCTCGTGTACTGGAAAACTGATGGAGCATGTAATTCTCAATCGTCTTAATCGCTACATGGAACAAGAAAAACTATTTCCCTCCACCATGTACGGCTTCCGAGCGGGACTCTCCACTCAGGATGTCATGCTGCAGCTTAAGGAGGACGTGCTAAATCCTACTTTTCCACACATCACCAGAGCCATCCTTGCATTGGACCTGACTAAGGCTTTTGATAATGTTTCTCACTCCTCTATTTTACAATCTCTTAGTGAACTAAACGTAGGCTCTCGCACGCACAGGTATGTCTCTGCCTTTCTCAGCAATAGGTCCGTCTGCCTACAGTTGGGCACTTTCAAAACCGATCCCTTCATGCTAGGTAGCAAGGGAACGCCCCAGGGATCTGTTTTGTCCCCGTTCCTTTTTAACGTTACTCTCATACCGCTAGCGCGGGAACTTGCCAAACTTTCTTCCATCAATCACTCCTTGTACGCGGATGACATCACCATCTGGGTCAATACTGGCAACCATGGCGAAATCGAAGCGAAGTTTCAGTTGGCCGCTGACATTGTTGTTAAACACGCCAACAGTATTGGGCTCACCTGCTCGGCGGCTAAATCGGAACTCCTAGTAATTGACTTTAAAAAGCAAGATACATGTCACATTCAAGTCATGCTTGATGACACCCCTATTCGCAGGGTCAAAAAAATCAATGTTTTAGGCCTTAATATTTCCGACAATGGCTCGAACGCTGACACCATAAAGTTAATCCGCACCTCAGTTCAAAATACAGCTTCCCTCATTAAGCGCATATCCAATCGTCATCGCGGCATGAGGGAAGCAGACACACGCCGCCTCATACAGGCCTTTTGCCTATGCAGAATTACCTATTCTATCCCCTACCTCTATCTCTCACTTACGGAGACCGAACAACTTAACAGACTCATTCGTAATGCCTATAAAACTGCGCTCCATCTCCCTAAATCAACAGCCACAGATAAACTACTTCAACTTGGGGTGCACAACACTCTGGGAGAGCTTGTAGAGGCGCATCTTTTGAGCATCTGACGTTGGGCCCTCCTGCGTAACTACAAAAATTTTCCGGTGCTTCAGGACGTCAGCGATCCAACGCAGTATCTTGCCCTTGAATCCCTGTAACGCCAGGTCTTCCAGAACGTGAACGTGACTCACTGTGTCGTATGCTCGGTGGACATCAAGGAATACAGCGACAGTGATGTTTCCTTGCGTTCGTTGGTTTTCCACATCTGTGACCAAATCCAGAATGCAGTCCATTGTGCATCTACCTCTTCTGAAGCCGGCTACGCTTTCTGGTAGTAGTTTTTTCATGTCTTGCCACCATAAAATTCGTTCATTGATCATTTTTTCCATCACTTTTGAAAAACAACTTGTCAAACTAACCGGCCTAAACGAGTCCAACTGCATAGGGCTCTTCCCTGGCTTTAGCAACGGTACTACTTTTGATATCTTCCAACTTTCCGGAACTTTTCTTCTTGCCAAACTTTATTATAGATGTCCAACAGGTGTAATTTTCCTTTTTTGCACAAATTAGCAAGAGCAGCGTATGTAACTCCATCTGTTCCTGGTGAACTTGTTCGTTTTACTGAAGACAACACATATTGGAGCTCCTCTGGTGTGAAGCTGTCATCCAGATCTGATGAACTGATCGCAGAGGACTTTGTTACAACCGCCGAAGCTGATTCTGCTGAGGATTTATATTCGCTAGTTTGGGCGGTCTCTCCATTTCTCAGTATAAGATCGCAAAATTCTTCGGCAATCACACGTTCGCTAACTCCTCGAGACAGCGCTAGAGCCTGTAGTGGTCTCGAGTGGACTACTGGCTGTCGGAGGGCGCGTACCATGTTCCACAGTTGAGTCGCCGAGGTAAATGGAGAACGTGAGGCACATAAATCTTGCCAGCTTTTGGTTGAAAGCTTCTGCAGTTGGTTACGCATTGTAGTGTGTTCTTTCTGTGCAACCTTGAAATCTTCTAAATTACCCGACCTGCGATATATTCTTTCAGATCGGCGTCGTATTGCCCGAAGCCTCTCATACTCAGCGTCAACACCCGAATACCCATCTGGAATGGGTACTGTACGAGTTGCTTTTGTTAGAAAATTTTTTATCTTCGATGCATACGTTTCTGCGTCAGAACAGGGTTCAAGATTTTGTCTCTGTAGTTCTCGAAAGATTGCCCAGTTTGTAATTCTTGTTGTGCGGTTATTTCTCGTTTTCTTCAACTTTGGGTGATATATGAATACTGGCAAGTGGTCACTTCCTCTTGTGTCAGCGTCTGCAGTCCAGTCTGCTCCAGCCGCTAATTCAGAGGAGCACACAGTAATGTCTAGTACGCTGCAGTAGTTATGCCCCCGTAGAAACGTTGGAGAACCATCATTTAGTATAGTGTAACCATAATCTTCGCATATTTTTACTATAGCAGATCCCTTTACACTACAACGCTCACTACCCCACAATTCATGGTGGGCGTTAAAATCACCACATATAATTATGGGATCATGGTCAGATCTACACACTGCAGCCAACTCTGCGTATGAAACGTTTGCTTGAGGGTGCACGTAAACACTAACTACAGTTACAGTAACGTTACCAAACTTCACTTTGCATCTAACAAATTCCGGCGCATCTGTTTTTGAAGTAGCCACAAGTGTTGACGGAATATCGCGTCTCACACACAAAATCACTCTGCTTTTTGCAGCAGGACGGTCTGCTTGGTACACCACATAATTGGACAAGCGAAAGTTAGTGGATACTCTTGTTTCGGAAATACACAAAATTGGAAACCCGTGCTGAGCGACAAATTTCCGAAAATCTCCACTCTTATTCTGCAAACCATTGCAGTTCCACTGGAATATTGCACTTCTTTTGTACCAGTTAGATAGTCCGGTAGCCATGATTACGACAAGAGAAGATGCTCAACATCTAGCAGCAATTTCACTTCTGGTAAAGAACCTGCTTGTGGCAGGGATCGTAGAATTGCTTTGAGAGCCGCAAAGATTATTGGCAAAATGACTTGCTCGCTTCCGGCTGTCTCCGCCGAGATCGCATTTCTCGAAGAAGTTTTGCTCAGCAAGCTGCTGTGACCCTTCCCTTTGGTAGTCAGTGGCTCCTTGGCTGTGTCTGGCCTGGTAGAAAGTTCCACTTCAGCATGTTCCTGGGCCCGGACTTCTTTTCCAACGCAATGTTTTGGTGCTGAGCGCTTCAATACTTCCGAGTAAGAGTCGTGGCGCCACTGTTTTGCACTTCTTTGTGCCGCAGGAACATCTTCGACTATATCCGCATTGGGTGCTGGACCTTTTTGTATCTTATGGTACCCTTTTACAATTCTCTCTCTTTGTGCCGCTGATGCCAAACGGTTTCGAGAGCAGCCTGAGAACGACGCCGGATGTGGTCCAGCACAGTTGGCACACTTAGGTTGACGCTTCGAGGTGCATTCTTTGTAATCATGTGCGCCCACACATACCTTGCATCTCTTGGTTCACCTGCAAGTCTTAGCCTTATGCCCATATCTCTGGCAGTTGTAACACCTTACCGCCGGCTCAATGTATTCCTCGACAGTGTGAACCGTTAAGCCGAGAGCAACTCTTTTTGGGAACGGCATGTCATGTCTAAACTGGAGTATTACATTACGTATGGGCTGCATTGTGGCACTTCCATCTTCATTTCTTACCCATCTCTTTTGTCGTTTGACCGAGATTACTCCAGCATCTTTAAGATAATCCAGTAGGTCATAATCACTGTATTCGAGTGGAACATCTCTTATCTTTGCTAGGGTCTTTATGTAAGACTGAGGTATCATCACTTGTACAGGCAATCCAGCCAGACTCTTGATCAGCAGTAACTTGTTTGCCGAGTACAAAGACCGTACTCCAACACAAAAACTTCCGTCTCTGTTGATTCTTGATGATGTCACTTTCTCATTGATAGCATAGATTATCTCAGACGCTATGCGATTGGGATTCACCTTCCAGAAGGAGTCCTCGGCAGCGATTGGTCTGAATACCACCGGTATCCCCGTAGCTCTGTTCTTGTGATGGGTGACCACCGTGTAAGCTCCCTCGTCTTCCTTGGGTGCTTCTGTATCCATCTGTGTCATGTCATTAAAGGAGTACGTCGATGTAGCGTCATCGTTGTCAACCTCTTCCTCCTCTGTACGCCTCTTCTTGCACTGCGAGGCCTCACTGCTCTCTGTATGGGACGTCGATATTGTTGCTGAGCCTGCAGCAACTTGAAGTCGAGCGGGATGGATAAGTGGTGCTCCTCTTGGCGCTAGCGGCATCTCGTTGTCCCCCTTACCCGGGCTTTGCCAGGTATGAGGCACGGGCCTGCTAAGGGGCAATTCTGATCGCGATGCGTAGTGAAACTCCGACTCACCGATGTTTAGCTGCCACTCTGGAGACAGTCCACCCACCGCACACACTGTAAAAAGATTCTGAACTCAATATAATAACTGAATTAAGAGAGCGAAATGAAGCTACGGGCTTCTTCCATTCACTTCTTCTTCCTCCCCCCCGCTTCTAGTGATCTGCGTGGCATTATTAGGGAAGAAATGTCAGCGTTCCAAAGCACCCACTGTGCTCCACCATGTCCCCAACCCGCTTCGTATGCAGAGATCGCTTCAATGCGACCCTCGCCGTCTCAAGTATCACTTCCTGTGCCTGATCACGAACATCTCGCCCCTCTAGTCGCCCGTCCACCGAACCCTACCTACCATTCTTCCTGGCGGGCCGCACGGCCTATTTGCTACTACTGTGGAATTCGAGGACACGTTTCCCGGGTCTGTCGACGTCGGCAGCAAGATGAACGTCGTGGTTATGCCACTTTTGAACGAGACGACATATGTGCTCGAGGCTACTACCGCTATGCTGACAGTCCTTCCAACCACCGATCCCCGTCTCCTGTGCGCATTTCCAACACGACAAACAATACACGTGCCTCCCGACCACGCTCCCCTTCGCCACTCCGACGCTCTGTTTCACCACTTCGACCTATCTCTCAACTGGCTGTCCAGCGATCGGAAAACTAGACAATGCAGTTTTTGGAAGAAAAACTGCATCGCGGCGAAATGACCCAAGTCCTCCTGAACGACCGTCAAACAGTTACTGGTGACTGTGCAAGGTGTGTGGGCGTTGGCTTTGTTGGACACGGGAGCAACGATTTCAGTTATGCGTGCCGACTTGTGTTCTCAATTGCGGAAAGTGAAGACACCCTACCTTAGATCATCTTTGATTGGGGCCAATGGAGCAATAATTAGACCATCGGCCCAATGTACAGCACGTCTCTTCATTGATGGTACTCGTCATCACATCACCTTCGCTGTCTTAATTTCATGTGCTCATGAACTAACTTTAGGTTGGGACTTTCTCTGATCAGCATATGAATTAATTTCTTGCCGTCAAAGTGTAGTCAAGATGACCGAGACCGATCACTGCAGTGAACGCGTCGACAAAAAACCATTGCGTTTTTTCACAGCTTCCGATACCATACTGCTCCCGGGTCAGGAGCAACTCATCACCACCACTTCTCCGAATATTGCCAATGTTGACGTCCTTATCACCCCTTTCATTTATTTCATTTCATTTATTTACTCTCAAGGCCGAAGCATTACAGAGAGGAGCGGGTATACATCGTACAGAAAATCAGGAAATACAGCAAATCAAAATTATATGCGCACAATGGCGATCTGAAAACCATAAAAGAAAAGAAAGACTGCGTGATGTGAAGAAGAGGCAGGGTGGTTGTAACAACAATGTTCAACATGGTTGCGTCTTTGAATGACACGCGCACACAAAAAACTAACAAGAGAAAACACAGCGTGACTTAAGTGGCGAATTTACGCGAAATGGTTAGAGAGGGCGTTTTTAAACAAAGTGAGGTCAGTGATAGCAGCGATAGGGGCGGGAAGGTGGTTCCACTCATTTGCAGTTTTCGGGATGAATGATTCAAAATATAATGATGATAAAGGGCGCGAAAAAACGACACACAACAGAGAAGAAGTACACGGGACGACGCGCTACTAGCAACTGGAATATTTTTTTCAGGAAACACCATTTATACCGCAGTGACATCAATTTTAACCCAACGAATCGACCAAAAAAACTAAAAACTAAAACTACATGCTCAGCATGCCTACAAGTAACGTTGCAGATAGGCTATCTCCCCTTCCTGCAGACTGATAGAGGGGTGGCTGATGCAATCGGGCCCCTCCCTCTGGATAAAGAGGGCTTCTATAATCTCCCTCGAGAGCACAGCAGCTCTTTAATAGGAAGACCGTTCACGCATCTGGCGATGCATTGCAGAGGGTGCGATCAGGGTAACTGTAAGCCTGCATTTGAGCAGACAACTGTAATCTACAGGCACAGGGGCTCAGCGGAGAGGGAGATTATAGAAGCCCTCTTTATCCAGAGGGAGGGGCCCGATTGCATCAGCCACCCCTCTATCAGTCTGCAGGAAGGGGAGATAGCCTATCTGCAACGTTACTTGTAGGCATGCTGAGCATGTAGTTTTAGTTTTTAGTTTTTTTGGTCGATTCGTTGGGTTAAAATTGATGTCACTGCGGTATAAATGGTGTTTCCTGAATAAAATATTCCAGTTGCTAGTAGCGCGTCGTCCCGTGTACTTCTTCTCTGTTGTGTGTCGTTTTTTCGCGCCCTTTATCATCATGAACCAGCACCAACTCGCCCAACTTTTTACTTTACTCAAAATATAAATTCGTGCGGGCGCTAGGAACGCCCACTTTAAACTGATGATCGTTGCGTGAGGAAACGTACGATGGGGGCTGGAAAAGAGTGTTGCTAAAAGACGGAATACAATGAAAGATCTTATGGAACAGGCAGAGGCGAGATATTTTACGCCGCAGTGAGAGAGTGGGTAAGTGAAGATTGGCTTTCATCGAGGTAACACTGGACGTGCGATGGTAGTTGGACATGACAAAACGTGCTGAGCGATTTTGAACCGCCTCGATGCTGTCAGCGAGGTAATTGGTATGTGGATCCCAGACTGATGACGCGTACTCGAGTTTGGGTCGGACTAATGTTTGATAAAGCAGATGTTTTAAGGTTAGTCGGAGCCAAAGAAAAGTTTCTGCGCAGATAACCTAACGTGCGATTCGCATTGTTTGTAATATAATCGACATGCGTGTTCCAAGAAAGATTGTTAGAAATATATACTCCTAGGTACTTGTAGGACGAAACCAGATCGAGATTGCTGTGGTTAAGTGTGTAGTCGCACGGTACATTATGAGAAATACAACGGGAAATTCGCATAGCCTTGCATTTAGTAACGTTTAGCTTCATTAACCATGCGTCGCACCATGATGAAATGTGATCCAGGTCTGTTTGAAGGGCAAGATTATCTGCGATAGTCCGGATTTCACGGTAAATTACACAGTCATCGGCAAATAGTTTGATGGATGATGAGATGTCTTTAGGTAAGTTGTTGATGTAGATAAGAAATAGTAGGGGACCAAGAACTGAACCTTGCGGAACGCCGGACGTTACAGGGCTAGTCGGGGAACAATAGTCGTTAGCAGTTACAAACTGGGTGCGGTTAGATAAGAAACATTCAATCCACTTTAAGACGTTAGCATCAATATTTAGCGCGTTTAGTTTCAGAAGAAGTAACTTGTGGCAGACGGTATCAAAGGCTTTTGAAAAATCTATGAAGACACAATCAACAGTAGATGAACAATCAGCAGCAGAGAATAAATCGTTAGTGAAGGCCAGAAGCTGTGTCTCACATGAATAATATTTCCTAAACCCGTGTTGGTGAATGCTAAAGAAGGCGTTACTTTCAAGATAACTCACGACGTGGGTGTAAATTACATGTTCGAGAAGTTTGCATGGTACACTGGTTAGTGAAATGGGGCGATAGTTCGCGGGACTATGAGCGTTTTCTGATTTAAACAAGGGAGCCACCTTCCCCACCTTCCAGTCCTCTGGGAGAACACCTTCTTCAAATGACTGATCAAAAAGTCTCGACAGAATAATTGAGGAATGAACGTCAGTGTTTTTCAAAAATTTAGAAGAAATGCCATCGACGCCTGGTGACGACGAAATTTTTAAATTTTGGATCAACTTGCGTATGCCGGCCCGGTCAACGTGTACAGAATTCATCACAATGAAATCGCGAGCTTGAACACCTGGAAGGACGGCAGGAGTAGTGTTCGTAAAGAACGAAGAAAATGCATGGTTAAGGGTGATACAAACGTTTTCACTGGAAATTACTTCGTCCGTGTCAGTGGTAAGTTCAATCTGTTTCCTATCGGCCCCATTAACGACCTGCCAAAATTTGTGGGGATTGTTTTGCAGAATTAACGGTAGCGTTTGCTGAAGAAAGGACTCCTTTGCCGTGGATAAAGCACGCCAGTACTCATCGGCTACCTTTTTGTAAACCTCCCATCTTTCAAATAAATTAGAACGCTTGGCTTGGCGGTAAACGCGCTTCTTTTTATTGGACAGGCGTTTCAATGTTGGCGTGAAGCCACGGTGATTGACTGTTACATGCGATTTCGCGTAGTGGTATGTGCTTGTTAACGAGTTCGGCAACTTTATTTTTAAACAGCATCCAGTTATCGTTGACAGATCTTTGGTTGAAGTCTTCTAGAAAAACGGAGGTCAAATGTTCAAGTTCGGTGTTAATGGTTCCATAATCAGCTCTACTGTAGTCCCTGAATCGCTTTTTACTTTTTTGTTTACGGGGCGATGCGCAGGGGAGGTTGAAAACGATTGCTTCGTGATCACTGAGGCCTGGCAAAACAGAAAGCGATTGCACGAGATCGGGGTGAGAAGTCAGAACTAAGTCTAAAGTTGAAGCACTTGAATGTGTAATGCGAGTTGGGCACATAACCAGCTGCGTTAAATTGAATTGCGCGCATGTGTTAAAGAAGCAGGCGCTTTCAGAGGAGCCAGAGCCAGGCGATAAATGGGAGTTGTTCCACGAAATATCAGGAAAGTTAAAATCACCTAGGATTAAAAATGGTGTGGCAGGGAACCTCACGTGCAAGTCACTCAAGACGTCATGAAAATCATTGGAAAAACCAGATGGCGCATTCGGAGGGCGATAGCAGGCACAAACAATGACATCTTTGTGACTTATGCGGATTCGAACGCATACCAATTCAAGGGAACATACAATGGGAATTTTAAAAGACATGAATTCCTCTGAAACAGCGATCAAGACACCGCCACCAGAACGCGAGCCACGGTCACACCTAAAAAAGGAAAATTTTTTGTCGCACTGCTGGATCTCACGGTTTTCAACTTTTGACGACAGCCAGGTTTCGGTCAAAACTATCACATCGGAAAGGCACGTGTTTACTAACGAAGACAAGGCATCACGCTTGTTGATAACACTTCTGATATTACAAAGCAAAAAACAACAGTCAGGGTTAGAGGTATTACAACTTGTGTTAGCATCTAGCTACAGTGGAGAAGATGGGCCTCTGATGACAGGATCGTCGCGATTAGGAGGATTTGAGGGGACACGCGAGTCCGTTTCTATTTCGCACACACGATCTGAAGATGCGCAGTAGGTGTATATTTTATTGCCAATGACCATTTTATTGTATTTAAGAGAAAATTTGTGACCAGTTGACTTGGCGAAGTCGATTAGTTTTTTCCGGGTGGCGCGTGTAGCCTTGCAGAAATCTCACAGAGTGATGTATTTGTGTCACGAAACTTAGACTTCTTGGACAAAACACTATCTTTAGTTTTGGAAGAAGCGAAACGTGCTATCACGGGCCTAGTTTTATGCCGCGAAAACGTTCCTAGCCTGTGAGCACGCACGATAGCATCGTCAGGTAGCTGCAAGTTTAACGTAGAGGTAAGAATCAAGCGGACCTTTTCTTCAGAATCGGCCCAAGTTTCTGACGCTGAATCTTCAATTCCGTAGAAAATCAGGTTCTCACGACGAGACCTATCCTCGAACTCATCCAGACGCGCTCGGAGCGAAGCCTGTTCACTTCGAACGGCGGTGGCTATCATTTCCTGCACGTGAGAGCCGTCTAGAAATTCTTCAAACGAATCGACTCGTTTTTCTAGATCAGTTAGCCGAGTGGTCAAATCTAACACTTTGGACTCAAGTAACTTTTGGTTTTCTTTCACTTCGTCTATGGATTTAATGAGGGTGTCATGCCGTTGGTCAAGGTGTTTTGTTAAATCTTGAATAGCCAGAAGAACGTCACTGCTCTGTTTGCTAGGGTCTTGTTTCGGGGGACCAGGGTTGAGCTCGACGTCTACGCTGACCAACAACATTTTAGCAACAAAAAACACACTCCACAGCAGTGCAGGCAAGAACACTTGGGCATGGGAACAGCAGCAGAAAGAGGTTGTTTGAGCGTTTAGAAAAAAGGGGTGGGGCGGGACCAACCTGAACAAAAAGACAAAGGGGGTTGTCAGCCGCCGGCATCACTGCTGCGATCCAATGCCCACTGAAGGGCGAAGGGTTCCGCCAGCCGGTTATATGGTCCGTCTGCCTTGATGACGATGTCACACTGGCTTATTCTGCGTAGTAGGGTTTCAATGTTGCGTAAGGCGGCCAACCATGGTCGACGCAAGGTGACGAGTCAAACAAGGGACATGCGTCGATCTCAGGAGGCAGTCGCACTCGATCCGCGCAGGCAGCAGGGCACGTTCCAAGGATTGCAGCCAGCTGAACAAAAAGACAAAGGGGGTTGTCAGCCGCCGGCATCACTGCTGCGATCCAATGCCCACTGAAGGGCGAAGGGTTCCGCCAGCCGGTTATATGGTCCGTCTGCCTTGATGACCATGTCACACTGGCTTCTTCTGCGTAGTAGGGTTTCAATGTTGCGTAAGGCGGCCAACCATGGTCGACGCAAGGTGACGAGTCAAACAAGGGACATGCGTCGATCTCAGGAGGCAGTCGCAGTCGATCCGCGCAGGCAGCAGGGCACGTTCTAAGGATTGCAGCCAGCTGAACAAAAAGACAAAGGGGGTTGTCAGCCGCCGGCATCACTGCTGCGATCCAATGCCCACTCGCTGCGATCCAATGCCCACTCAGCCACTGTCTAGCTTCCAGCCACTGTCTAGCTCACGGCGTTGTAGTCCCATCCAGCCTGGTGCGGTTCAAAGACAGTGCTGCGATAATCCTTGGCTTGAACCCTGCCCCGGAGCCTGTCATCCTACCCCAAGGTTCTGCAGTGTCGTGTTATGTGGATACCCAACCGGTATCTTTAGTTTCTCTTGACGCCTTCAGAGCTCAGCCACAACAGGCCCAGTCTGTTACTTCCTCCTCCTTTGCTCTTGGGATAAATCCTGACCTTTCTGCTTCTCAACGTGAGGCGTTGCTAAATTTGCTAATGAAACACCAGGCCTCCTTCGACGCCAATGCTCCGGCACTAGGACAGACCACAGTTGCGCATCATCGCATCGACACTGAAGGTCAGACTGTTGTACGCCGTCGTCCCTACAAAGTCTCCTTGGCCGAGCGCAAAATCATCGAGGAGAACGTGACCGATATGCTAAAACGAAACATCATACGACCTTCTACCAGTTCTTGGTCATCACCCGTTGTGTTGGTACAAAAGAAGCATGGATCGTTACGATTTTGTGTTGATTACCGCGCGCTCAACAAGATTACCCGAAATGATGTATATCCGATGCTCCGTATAGATGATGCACTTGATTCATTGCAAGGCGCCCAATACTTCTCCACCCTTGACCTTCGGTCCGGGTATTGGCAAATATCAATGGACGATGCAGACAAATAAAAGACCGCCTTTTCTACGCCGGGCGGTCTTTACGAGTTTAACGTAATGCCATTCGGCCTATGTAATGCTCCAGCCACATTTGAAAGGATGATCGACTCTGTTCTTCGTGGCCTCAAGTGAAAAACTTGTCTATGCTACCTCGATAATATCGTCGTGTTTTCTTCCACTTTTGCTGATCATATGCAACGCCTAGATCAAGTGCTCACATCTCTCCCCAATGCTGGACTTCAACTAAACACAAAGAAGTGCCATTTCGGCCACACAGCTATAAAAATTCTAGCACATCTCGTTAGTAAAGATGGCATCCAGACTGATCCGGACAAAATTTCCACACTCCTCAACTTTCCGCGACCCATTCGTTCCAAAGAACTACGCAGTTTTCTTGGACTCGCATCGTACTTTCGCCGCTTCATTCGCAACTTTGCTACCATTGCCGCTCCTCTCCACAAGCTCCTTGCTGGTACCGGTTCCTTCGATTGGAATGATCAATGCGAAGCCTCATTTCAAGAACTCAAGCAGGCACTGACATGCCCACCGCTGCTTTGTTATTTCGATGACAAGGCACCTACGATATTACACACTGACGCTAGTGGACAAGGAATCGGCGCCATACTCCTCCAGCGCGACCATTCCTTTCGCGAGAAAGTTGTCGCGTATGCAAGCCGCACTCTGACCTCTGCAGAGAAGAGGTACTCGATAACCAAACAAGAGTGCTTGGCTGTTGTCTGGTCCATCCAAAAGTTTCGTCCGTATCTACATGGTCGACATTTTACTGTTGTGACAGACCACCATGCTCTTTGTTGGTCGTCCACAATCAAAAACTTGTCGGGGCGACTTGGCCGCTGGATTCTCCGATTACAATCATATGACTTTGACGTCATCTACAAGATTGGAAGACAACACCATGATGCCGACGCTTTGTCACGATGCCCTTTGCCGCAGTCTTCGGCGCACGTCACATACCCTTGTCAAATTGGCTATACGGAGGACGCCTCGTCGATATCATCCATTTCTTCACTACCTTCATCCACCCGTCCGTCAGTACTTACCACTCACCAGCGAGCCGATTCTTATTGCACCGACATCATTGGTCGGCTTACCGGCGCTTCATCTTCCCCAAATGCCAGGCTACGGAAACAACTCCGACTATTCAAATTGGAGGACGATGTGCTATATCGATACATTTTCCACCCGGAAGGCCACCGATGGGTTCCCGTCATACCACGCGCACTACGCACTGAAGTTCTGTGCGCTTCCCACGACGACCCGACGTCAGGACACTTGGGTTACTTCAAAACATATGAGCGCATCCGCAGTCAATTTTTCTGGCCAGGTCTTTCCACGACGGTAGCTAAATATATTGCCTCGTGCGCTTTTTGCCAACACCGCAAGCGACCCACTAGTGCTCCATCCGGGACCCTACAACCACTTCATTGTCAATCAGAGCCGTTCTCTGTTGTCGGAATTGACCTCTTCGGGCCCATACCAACTACATCAGATGGCAAGAGATGGATCGTCACCGCGGTTGATCACTTGACCCGGTACGCTGAGACGGCCTCGATCACTTCAGGAACTGCTTCGAAAGTAGTAACTTTCTTTTTGAATGCTATTTATCTACGTCATGGAGCCCCTCGTGTCGTTTTGAGCGATCGGGGAAAGACATTTCTTTGAAGCACGCTCAGTGAAGTTCTTCAAGCATCAAAAACAGTTCATAAAACAACATCTAGCTATCACCCGCAAACCAATGGTTTAACGGAAAGATTTCATCGCACGCTATGTGACATGCTGTCAATGTTAATCCGACCGGACCATCGAAATTAGGATGCCATACTTCTCTTTGTCACGTATGCATATAATACGTCAGTTCAACGAACCACAGGCTATTCTCCATTTTTCATAGTATACGGACGCCAACCGACATCAACACTCGACGTTTCATTCTTTTCTGGCCCCGTCAACGCTTCACCATTCGTTTGCGACCAGTTTCTATCCCGTGTTGCTCAATGTCGTCGTCTTGCCCGTGTTAACACCGAAGCTAGCCAAGAAGATCGCAAACATTGTTACGATGCCACTCACCGCGTCGTTCTCTACCGCCCTGGCGACGATGTACTTCTGTGAACTCCTGCGCGAACGCCTGGCTTATGCGAGAAGCTTGAGTCACGCTATCTTGGCCCCTACAAAGTTGTCGATCAGACCTCACTGGTGAACTACCGTGTCACACCTGTTCATGCCCCACTGACCAATGCTGCCGCGAGACAGAGATTGTGCATGTTTCGCGTCTCAAGCCCTATCGTATGCGTTTCACACCGTAATTCGCGGCCAGGCTGGCCGCTTCCGTCGACGGGGACGTCATCTTCCTGATATGTCGATAACCATCATCAGTCTTCGTTCCGTTCTTCATCATCGGCGCTATCTTGCTGTTGCTTGAATAAAGCATCAGATGAACTATTTCAATATATATATATATATATATATATATATATATATATATATATAAACTCATCCCCTGATGAAGGGAGGTCCCCTCCCGAAACTGTTGGGAAATAAATGTATTTATCTTTGTTGACAACGCTCCCGTTGTGCCATATCCTATATATATATATATATATATATATATATATTATATATATATATATATATATATATATATATATATATATATATATATATATATATATATTGTAGGCATCTATTATGCGCTTCATCCTCATCTGGACAGCAGTCAATCATCATCACCTGTTCTGGCTGACAATCATCATCGTCTTGGAACGCGCGCCTCATCTTCGGGTCCATTGCGCTTGTTCGTTCCTGAGTTCAGAACCAATAAACCTGGTTACAATCAAGTCGTCATAAGTGGTAGAAGTGGATTGACGATCCAGGTCCTCTCCTCACAACGCCTACTCGCTGGAGCTCCGTTCAGGCCGCCGCTTGGACCCCCAGTCCGCCAACATGTCTCAGAGTGAGTGGGCGGACGCCCTTTCTGCTCCAGTCTCTGCGCCTCAAGCCCCTCCTGTTTACATCGTAAGCCACCAGCGCGACCCTCCAATCTTAGCTGGTCTCCACAGCAAAGAAGTGGAGGACTGGCTCGATAACTACGAGCGAGTAAGGGCAACTGATCACTGGGACGACTCTAACAAGCTCCACCGAATATCGCTTTATCTCACTGGTGTTTCCAAGACATGGTTCTTGAACCATGAGATTGACCTCACCGACTGGCCTGCCTTCAAGCAGCAGCTTCGCCAAGTATTTGGCACACCTGCCGTTCTATCCACTGTAGCAAGAGAACCCTAGATACTCGAAATCAACATTTCGGCGAGTCGTATACATCGTACATCGAGGATGTCCTTGCGCTTTGCCGGCGCGTCAATTCTTCGATGTCCGAGTCAGACAAACTTCTTCGCATCCTGAAGGGCACCGGAAGCATTGCCTACAACACCCTTGTTGCCCAGAATTCTTCTACTGTCGCTGGCGTCGTCTCTACGTGTCAGCGTCTCGATGAGCTTGATTCTGTTCGCCTTACGTCGGGCAATAGCGAACACCGCCCAGCAGACCGGAACCTGCGTGACATGATACGGGAGATGATACGCGAAGAACTCCAATCAATGGGCTTCTCACCACCTTTTTCATCTGTCACACAGCCTTCAAGCATAGCCTTGCGTGACATCGTAAGGGAGGAACTGACATCATTCACCGGTCCAGCCCACGTACAGCCACCTCCGTCTAGCCCTCCAACGTACGCGCAAGTTGCGGCGGCGCCTCATCGGAACGTAAACTCTATGTTGTCGCTGCCATCGTTCACGTCGGTTGCTGCTGAACCACCGGTCCACTTCCGGCCAATGCCACCCGACCCTCCATCTGCCTACTCGAGTGCGCTATCTCCTGGTGCACCGAACGCCTTCTACTACCCGCCTTGGCGCCCGTCTCGTTCAACAGGTTTTTACTGTGGATATCGTGGCCGTATATCGCGCTTCTGCCGCAAGCGCCACCAGGACGAGCGTCGCGGGTACGACATACGCGAACGGGACTTTCCTGGTGGGGATTCTTACGCTCGGCGTTATTCATCTGGACTGCAGAGGTCTCCATCTACACCCGCATCGACTGAGACGCGGAACACTTACCATTCAAGCCGACGCCGATCACCTTCGCCCTTTCGTCGCTCCTCCTCTTCTCTTCGGCCAGCCTCGTTTACCACTGACAACCGGTCGGAAAACTAAATGATGCAGTTTTCGGAGGAGAAACTGCATATAACAGTAGGACTGATCATCCTCCAGCACGCCCGTTCAACACTGTTTCTGTTATGGTGGAAGGAGTTCTCGTGGACGCTTTGGTGGACACCGGTGCTACAGTTTCTGTGATTAGACATGATTTGTGTAAATGCCTAAAGAAAGTAATGACACCTTATAATGGACCCGCTCTAGTCGAAGCCCAGGGGAACACTATCCGCCTTTTTGCTCTTTGTACGTACTGCTCGTGTTTTTATCGATGACATCCTGCATTACATCCAGTTCACTGTGCTTACCCGGTGCTCTCACCACCTAATTCTAGGGTGGGACTTCCTATCTTCTTCTTCGGCCACTATATGTTGTGGTGAACGGATTCTGCATCTGACTAATACGGACTCCATGTTCGACGAAGACGTTTACAAGCCACTACGCCTTTTCGCTTGCGAAGATCTGGAATTACCGCCACATCAAGAGCGAATTGTAACCCTGGCCTCTAAGGACATTGACCACGGTGACGTCCTGGTGTTCCCTTCGTCGACTTGCGTCGCTAAAGGCACAGCCCTTGCATCAGGTGTCGTATGCTTTCACCATGGCTCCGCGCTCGTCACTGCTATGAATGTTACACCGGAGAAAGTTCTCCTGCCAGAGGGAACTGCAGTAGCCTGTGTTGTGGATGCTGAGCCTGTCAGCGTCACGCCACTTAAACCTGCCTCTACCAACGAACCTTCTATGAGTAAGCCTGGTTGTTCCCCTCTCTTCACAGCCCTTATCGGTGATGCCCTAACAGCTATGCAGGCGCAGAAGTTGCTTGCTTTGTTAACGAAACACGCCAATTCTTTCGACATCTGCTCCTCAACGTCGGGCCGAACTACCACTGCAGCGCATCGCATTCAGACGGAGAGAACATCTATTGTACATCGCCGCCCGTACCGCGTGTCTCTCACTGAGCGAAAAATCATCGAGGAAAACGTCGCTGACATCCTCCAACTAAAAATAATTCGTCCTTCAACTAGCCATTGGTCATTCCCTGTTGTGTTGGTACGAAAAAAAGATGGCTCCATGCGCTTTTGCGTCAATTATCGGGCACTTAACATCACACGCAAGGACGTATACCCCATGACACGCATCGACGACGCCCTTGATTCACTGCAAGGCACCGAATACTTTTCAAGCCTTGATTTGCGTTCGGGATATTGGCGAATTCCCATGCACGACGACGACAAAAAAAAAACGGCATTTGCAACCCCCGATGGCCTATACGAATTTAACGTGATGCCTTTCGGGCTCTGTAATGCGCCCGCGACGTTTGAACGAATGATCGACACTGTCCTGCGTGGTCTGAAATGGAAGACGTGTCTCTGCTACCTTGATGATGTTATCATTTTTTCATCAACGTTTTCTCAGCACCTGAGGCGCTTGGATGACGTCCTAACTTGCCTCGCCGGTGCGGGTCTGCAGCTCAACACCAAGAAATGCCGTTTCGGCATTTCCTCCTGCTGGTCAATTACAGCCAATGACGTGCCATACAACACCTTTCGAGGTCGTCTGTGCCGATCTTTATGGGCCTCTTCCTGTTACTGGCGCTGGAAACAGATGGATAGTCACCGCCGTAGACCATCTGGCACGCTACGCCGAGACAACTTCAGTAGCTACTGGTTCAGCATCCAAAGTTGCTTACTTCGTCCTTCAGGCCATAATTCTACGTCATGGTGCTCCTCGTGTACTTCTAAGTAACCGTGAAAAGGTGTTCTTATCACAGCGTTTAGGTGAGTTCTTTACGTTTCTGGTACTACACACAAAACGGCGTCTAGCTACCACCCTCAAACAAATGGTCTGACCGAGAGATTTCATCAAACCCTTGCTGACATGATCGCTGTGTGTATTCAACTGGATCACAGAAACTGGGGTAAACTTCTACCGTTCCTTACTTTCGCCTACAGCACCGCTGTTCCGCGCACAACCAGCTACTCACCGTTTTATCTCGTTTACGGACGTTCACCTTCTTTCTTTATCGACGTTTCGTTCTTCACCAGCAATGGCCCTCCATCACCGTCTTACTGCGAAGAATATATTTCTTACCTTGCCCAGTGCCGCCAGCGCGCTCGTATGAGCCCGGAAGCTACGCAACAAGCAAGAAAGGCCGTCTACGACACCTCTCATCGTGTGGTATCATTCCGGCCGGGTGACGAGGTGCTGCTATTGACGCCAATTCGCACACCTGGTCTGTGTGACAAGTTCCAGCCTCGATTCATCGGCCAATGTGCAGTTTTAAAGCAGACTTCACGAGTCAACTATCGTGTGACGTCTCTTATCGTGCCAACTGACCACCATTACCGCAGCACCGAAATTGTACAAGTTTCCAGCATGAAGCTTTTTACACGACGTTCCTCGTCAACTTGACTACTCGCCCGCACGTGGGGGGATTTAGTGTAGGCATCTATTATGCGCATTTCATCCTCACCTGGACAGCAATCAATCATCATCACTTGTTCTGGCTGACAATCATCATTGTCTTGGAAAGTGCGCCCTCATCTTCGGGTCCGTTGCGCTTGTTCGTTCCCGAGTCACCGCCTATAGACCTGGTTACAACCGAGTCATCATGATATATATATATATATTATATATATATATATATATATATATATATATATATATATATATATATATATATATATATATATATATATATATATATAGGATATGGCACAACGGGAGCGTTGTCAACAAGGATAAATATATTTATTTCCCAACAGTTTCGGGAGGGGTCCTCCCTTCATCAGGGGATGAGTTATACTGACATGAACTTCCAAACTTCGTTGCTGCCGCGTCCCTCTCGCCTTGAAAGATGTTTGCGAGAGTGAGAGGGAACTAAAAAAGGAAAGAAAGAAAAAGAAAAAGGAGGGAAGAAAAAAGGGAAAAAAGAAAGTAATATATATATATATATAATATATATATATATATATATATATATATATATATATATATATATATATATATATATTATGACGTCTGGGGGGTTATTCAGCTAAGGGTTCAGCAGCGAACGGGCAGTCTGAGACTAAGCGCGCGCACGCACCCGATGATGATTGTGAAGATGAGGACAGGGACCCAGACGGATGATGATGATTATGATAATTCATATATGAGAAGAAGCGCATAATGAATGCCCACACTAATTCCCCCCACATCGAAGCGGCACACCTGGCCGTAGCAAGTCAATGTGGCAGGGAACGTCGCCTGAAGGGTTTCATGGGAGACACGTGCACGATCTCTCTGGTGCGGTGACGGTGGTCTGTTGGGACGACAAGTGGGGTCACACGATAATTAACGGGCGAAGTCTGCTCGATAACTTTGTAAGGCCCAATGAAGTGTGGCTGAAACTTGTCGCACAGACCAGGTGTACGAATAGGTGTGAACAGGAGCACCTCATCACCAGGTCGGAAAAGTACAAGGCGATGGCATGCGTCATAAATGACTTTTCGATCTTGCTGTCGCGCTTTCGTGTTGATGCGAGCACGATCGCGACACCGGGCTAGTCTTGAAATGTGTTCCTCGCTGGAAGACGGAGACGAGTTGACGTCACTGTTGAAAAAGGAAACGTAGAGGGAGAAAGTAGGGGAACGCCCATAAACGAGGTTGAACTGCGAATAACCGGTGGTGCGCTGAATGGCCGTGTTGTAAGCAAAGGTGAGGAATAGTAGGAGAGTGTCCCAGTTTTTGTGATCTGGACTGATGTAGACGGCTATCACATCAGCAAGAGTACGGTTAAACCTCTCAGTGAGACCGTTGGTCTGAGGGTGGTAGCTTGAAGCTGTCTCGTGTGTTATCCTAGAGGCACGCAATACTTCATTTGGCACTTCTGACAGGAACACCCTTCCACGGTCACTAAGCAATACACGAGGGGCTTTGTGGCACAGAATGATGCCGTGCAGAACGAAGTCGGCAACTTCCGAAGCAGAGGCAGTAGATACAGACGTTGTCTCCGCATAGCGTGTCAAGTGGTCTACGGCGGTCACTATCCATCGTTTGCCAGTAGATGTGACGGAGAGAGGGTCGTAAAGGTCAATACCTACAACCTCAAATGGCGTTGTGGGGCACGGAATTGGCTGTAGAGGCCCTGCCGGTGCAGTTGTCTGGATTTTACGACGCTGGCACGAGACACAGGAACCGACGTAGCGCGTGATGCTAGTAGAAATATCGGGCCAGTAGATGCGACTTCAAATGCGATCGTGAGTTTTTTGAATACCAAGATGTCCGGAAGGCTTTAAGCACGTCAAGTCGAAGAAAGTGTGGTAACACGGGAACCCAGCGTTGCAGAAGGATCATAATGTGGGCCAGTTGGTAATTCATTTTCTTCGTTCAGCGAACTGGGAGCGCAGAGAAAACACAAAGGACGAAGCGAGGAACCACACAACACGAGCGCTCAACTATCAAGTGATTTATTTTCCACATCGGAAGGACATATATAAACACAAAATGCGCATGTCAAAAAAGATTATGACGAAATCAAGGGCAGCATGCGAAGCGTGTAATCAAATCGTGCGCATTTTGTGTTTATATATGTCCTTCCGATGTGGAAAATAAATCAGTTGATAGTTGAGCGCTCGTGTTGTGTGGTTCCTCGCTTCGTCCTTTGTGTTTTCTCTGCGCTCCCAGTTCGCTGAACGAAGAAAACCCAGCGTTGACCATCAAGGTGGTAGACGTGACGGCACAGAACTCCATTCTCCAGTTTAAATCGCAAGAGTTGATGACGATGTCGCGCGTTAGGTGGGTGGGAAGTTCCTGAGAGCTGATCCATAATACGCCTACAGTACGGATCAGGACAACTGGCAGGAGTGAAGTGTGCGCTTGTAGTCCGGTAATAGCTGGTCTATTGAGGCAAGCGCAGGCGCTGCAGTAGATGTGATGGCCGAACTTTGACGGATGCTGAGCTGGGTATTTGGTAGCAGGCAGCGCGAAAGGGCGTCGGCGTCTTTGTGTTTTCTACCTGACTTGTAAATGATATCGAAGTCATATTGTCACGTGCTTGCCCAAGAAAGACGATGACAGTTGTGCATGTGCCACGAAGGACTACGAATTGGACGAAGAAGAAGAACTCGCTTGCGCGTTCTAATTAAAAAGATCGACCTGCTTCTGGTGTCTCAGTCTCTATGGCAAGACCTCTGTTTTGACGTCGTGACACTGGTGGAGGTGCTGGAGCCTACAACCGGATGCAGGACAGTCTTGCTCGGACCCGTTCACCTAGTCCAGAGACCCGGCCCCTCGTCACGACTCCGGTGCACCGATTCAGTCGGCGCCTACTAGGCCTAAGTCCGGAGTCCGTGTCTGTTCCGCCTCTAACCAGCATGGCAGCTCCTACCACATCCACGGCTACCCTTCCATCGCAGACCACTCTTCCCTCCCAGGTGACTCTTGAACATCCTCGCGTTCCTGAAGTTTTCCATGGGGAAGAGTACGAGGATGTCAAGGACTGGCTCGAACAGTTCGAACGGGTCGCTGTATCTAACCACTGGAACGAACAGCACAAACTTGGCCGTGCATATTTCACCCTGGAAGATAGCGCTCGCACGTGGTACGAGAACCACGAGGCTACTTTCCAATCTTGGGAAGATTTCCGTCGACAGCTCCTCGCCAAAGTTTTGAACACGGACCGACGGGATCGTGCACAGCAACTGATTGAGGCTCGCGCACAAAAACCCAACGAAACAGCCGCCATGTACGCAGAGGGTATGATCCGTCTGTTTCGACGAGCTGACCCTGACATGCCCGAGGCAAAGAAGGTGCGTCACCTAATGCAGGGTGTCAAAGAACCAGTGTTTGCGGGCCTCGTACGAAATCGACCTACAACAGTAGATGAATTCATAAGAGAGGCGACTGTCATCGAGTGCGCACTGCGACAACGATACCGACACTTTGACCGCCTGCCGAACCACATGGCAGTAAGTGCTGCAGATCAGAACACTGCCGTGTGTGAAAGTTCCCTACGACAAATGATTAGGGAAATACTGCGTGAGGAACTTCGGGCCCTCTGCGTCCCTCCTACCCAAACGCCCGTCGCATCTGTTGCCGAAATCGTCCGCCAGGAGTTGAGGCAAGCCGTTACACCACCGGCGCCAAGTCCTGAGCCACATCCAGCGAGCTACGCTGATGTGGTCCGTCGTCCTCCACCGTCATTTGTGGCGACACCTTTCCAGCCACGACCCGCGGCCGTACCTTGGTGGCAACGGGATTCCATGAGACGACCACCAGTTCGCCGAACTGACTTGTGGCGCATGGCCGACCGTCGACCTATTTGCTTCCGCTGCGGAGAACCAGGTCACATTGATCGCTGTTGCCGTCATAGCGATTCCGGCTTCGGGAACTTTTCTCGTACCGCTTCTTTCCGCTCTGAAGACCGTCGTGAGCACAATGCCGATCAACTGTCGACTGGCCAAGCAACTACACCGCGTCGCTGGCGATCTCCATCTCCTGCGCGTCACCGTGACTTCCCTCAGAGCTACGCGGACGTCAGCAGAGGCCGTTCGCCTAGCCCGCGCCGGGAAAACTAACTGCTGCGACCTCCGGGGGCAAGGTTGCCAATTGTCGAGACACCGAAAAGTTCCCCCTATCATCGCAAGAAGATATGACGACAACCATGACGAATACGACGACGAATACGACGACGAATACTAATGCCGGTGAAGTTGTACGTGCTGATCTTGGCGTTTTCATTGACGGACATTACGTTACAGCACTGGTCGACACTGACGCCGACTTCTCAATCATGCGACAAGAACTCGCCGACCGCCTTAGAAAGGTTAAGACACCGTGGACAGGGCCACACATAAGAAGTGCTGGTGGTCAGCTGATGACTCCCACGGGTAAATGCACCGCTCGACTTCGCATTGGGAATTCTAGCTTCGTGGCCACTTTCGTCCTGTTGCCAGACTGCTGCAAAGAGCTAATTTTGGGCATGGATTTTCTTCGAGATCATGGCGCTGTTATCAACATCCCTCAACGCATGGTGACGTTTTGCGCACATCCGTATGTCGACGACAGCAGCGACGAATTACGCGGCAGTTTGCGAATAGCCGACGATGTGACGCTCCCACCGAGATCCTGCTGCCTTGTGTCTGTGTCCAGTGGGTCGCCTTCCTATAAGGATGTGATAGTGGAGCACATAGCCGCTCTTTTGCTCACGCAAGGCATTTCCATCGCGAGAGGCATCCTAACGCTTACTGGTGGACAGGCAGAAGTGCTCCTTACAAACTTCAGCAACGAGCGCCGTCAAATCCAGAAGGGTACCGCAATTGCCTACTTCGACGATATAGACCAAGCCGGGGATTGCTGTGCTTTGCAACCAGATGACGCGACAGTCCCTGCCTCGACAACTTTGTCGGTGGACATCTGCTCCACGCTACCGCCCTCTGATAGGAAGCGTCTGCTTGGACTTATACACCAATTCGAAGACTGCTTTTCGCGTACGTCAAAGGTCCAGCGGACACCATTGACCAAGCACCGCATCATTACCGAAGACAACACGCGACCGATTCGGCAGAACCCCTACCGTGTGGCTCCGAAAGAACGCGAGGAGATTCAGAAGCAAGTACACAAGATGCTCGTGGATGACCTCATACAACCTTCGAAAAGTCCTTGGGCGTCCCCCGTGGTTTTGGTCAAAAAAAAAAAAGACGGCAGCTTGCGTTTCTGTAATGATTATTGCAAGTTGAACCAAGTCACGAAGAAAGACGTCTATCCACTGCCTCGCATAGACGATTCACTCGATCGGCTGCGTCATGCGCGCTATTTCTCTTCAATGGACCTCCGAAGCGGCTACTGGCAGATAGAAGTCGACGAGAGAGATCATGAAAAAACGGCCTTTGTGACGCTTGATGGCCTTTACGAATTTAAGGTGCTTCCTTTTGGGTTGTACTCGGCGCCAGCCACTTTTCAGCGTCTCATGGACACCGTACTATCGGGCCTGAAGTGGCAAACATGCTTGGTCTATCTAGACGATGCTGTTGTATTCTCAGCATCATACGAGGAACATCTCAGCCGTCTATCCACCGTACTCCAAGCCATACGCTCGGCCAGCCTGGCTTTAAAACCAGAAAAATGTCATTTTGGTTTCAACGAACTCAGCTTCCTAGGCCACGTCGTCAGTCACGAGGGTGTTCGACCTGACCCGGCCAAAATAGACGCCGTAGCGCAATTTCCTGCACCCCGTGACAAAAAGGCTGTGAGACGCTTCTTAGGGTTGTGCGCCTATTACCGACAATTTTTCGAGGACTTTTCGTCTATCGCGGCGCCATTGACACGACTCACTCGTGAGGACGTACCTTCTTTTGGGGTGAACAGGAGCAAATGGCATTCAATGAACTGCGACAACGCTTGCAAACACCTCCAGTCCTTGCGCACTTCGACCAGGACGCCCCTACAGTACTTCACACTGACGCCAGCAATGTAGGTCTAGGTGCCGTTATGGTGCAGTGGCAAGACGGCTGTGAAAGAGTAATAGCCTACGCCAGCAGAACTCGTTCTCGCACGGAGGAGAACTATACTCGACCACCGAGAAGGAGTGTCTCGCCATGGTGTGGGGAGTCATCAAATTTCGTCCGTATTTGTACGGCTGCTCCTTCAAGGTTGTTAGCGACCATCACTCTTTGTGCTGGCTCACCAACCTTAAAGATCCATCTGGTCGTTTGGCGCGCTGGAGCCTAAGACTTCAAGAGTTTGACATGACCATCGTCTACAAATCTGGGAAGAGGCACACCGACGCCGACTGTCTCTCACGGTCGCCAGTGGAAACTGTCGCTCCTGATGACGAAAACATCGACGCGGCATTCTTGGGAGTTGTCAACGCGGCCACTATTGCACGAGAGCAGTGCAGTGACCCTGAGCTGTTACCACTCATTGAATATTTAGAAGGACGACGTAAAGACGTGCCGCGGTTATTTGCTAGAGGACTGCTATCTTTTTGCTTGCGAAACGATGTTCTCTATAAGAAAAACTTCTCACCAACCGGTAACCCACACTTGCTCGTCGTGCCTGCCTCTCTTCGAAAAGAAATTATGGAAGCGTGCCATGATGAAGTAACTTCTGGTCATCTAGGCTACACCCGAACATTGTGCCGACTACAATGCAAGTACTACTGGCCAAAGTTACCTGCTGCTGTTAACCATCACGTGCGAACGTGAACCGACTGCCAAAGACGCAAAGCGCCTCCCAGCAAGCCAGCCAGTCTTTTACATCCAGTCGAAGCACCAGAAAAGCCGTTCACCCAGATTGGAATGGATTTCCTGGGTCCCTTTCCAATTTCCACAACAGGGAACAGATGGATTATTGTGGTCACTGATTACCTGTCCCGTTATGCGGAGACTAAAGCTATGCAGCGTGGCACAGCAGCAGAAGCCGCTCAGTTTTTCATCGAAAACATCGTCCTTCGGCATGGCGCTCCGACAACAGTGATTACAGACAGAGGACCTGCCTTCACCGCAGAGCTTTTGGAATCGGTTCTCAGACTCAGCGGTACAGCTCACCGGAGAACAACTGCATACCATCCGCAGACAAATGGACTGACGGAGCGCCTCAATAGGACCCTCACAGACATTATCAGCATGTACGTTGACACGGAACATAAAAACTGGGGTCAGATATTGCCGTACGTGACCTTTGCTTATAACACCGCTCGACAAGAAACCACTGGAATGACACCGTTCAGTCTGATTTATGGTCGCGAAGTCACGACAACATTGGACGCCATGTTGCCGCATGAGTGTGACGACATCCATGTAGACGCCGAAGAATTCACTCAGCGTGCCGAAGAAGCCAGACAGCTCGCGCGCGTGCGCATCTGTCATCAGCAGCATCAAGATGCACAACGCTACGACACCCGGCATAAGTTTGTTAGCTACTCACCAGGCGACAAAGTGTGGGTCTGGATTCCGATACGTCGACGTGGACTGTCTGAGAAACTGCTAAGACGGTACTTTGATCCATACAGCGTCACGCGACGCCTGAACGACGTGAACTACGAAGTCGTTCCCGACACTAATTGCAGTTCTAAGCGCCAAAAGCATTTGCCCGAAGTCGTGCACGTCGTGCGTATGAAACCGTATTTATCGAGTTGATTAGCTCCCGGTTACCCTTTTCGTACGACCACTTCATACGCCTGGTAGAGCACCTAAGTTGCGCATCGGGACGATGCTTCTTTCGGAGGGAGGCAAATGTCACGTGCTTGCCCAAGAAAGACGATGACAGTTGTGCATGTGCCACGAAGGACTACGAATTGGACGAAGAAGAAGAACTCGCTTGCGCGTTCTAATTAAAAAGATCGACCTGCTTCTGGTGTCTCAGTCTCTACGGCAAGACCTCTGTTTAGACGTCGTGACAATATTCCTGTACACGTAGAATCCACCGACCCAGGCGTCCAGACAAGTTCTTCAGCGTGGAAAGCCAACATAGGGCGTGGTGGTCCGTAACGGTCGTTAAATGACGGCCGTGGAGATAGGACGGAACTTTTGCACTGCCCAGACCATAGCCAAGCACTCCTGCTCAGTTATGGTATAGTTCTTCTCGGTCACGGGTAATACTGTACTGGCATATGCAACTATTCTTTCTTGCGAAGAGATGTTGCATTGGAGCAGAACGGCACCTATACCGCGGCCGCTAGCATCCGTATGTAGGATGGTCGGTGCGGCCTCATCAAAGTGGCGGAGTACAAGTTCGGTCGTGAGGGCACACTTTAACCGGTCGAATGCCGTTTGACATTCTTCCGACCACAGAAAGGGCCCATCGGAAACAAGAAGCTGGTGCAGTGGAGCCGCTATTCATTTTTGTATAAAACGGCGAAAATAGGAGGCGAGACCAAAAAAACTTCGCAACACCTTCGGCCTTTCGGGGCGCGGAAAGCAAAGCACCGCAGCAATCTTGTCCGGAATTGGCCGAATTCCGTCTTTGCTCATGACGTGGCCCAAAACCTTGATAGCTTTTGTGGCGAAACAGCATTTTTTCGTGTTGAGTTGGAGACCAGCGGCGGCAAGGCACGTCAGAACGTCATCCAAACGTTGCAGGTGCTGAGGAAACGTTGACGATAAAATGACGATGTTGTCCAAGTAGCAGAGACAGGTCTTTCATTTAAGGCCGCGCATCACGGTATCGATCATGCGCTCAAATGTAGCGGGCGCGTTGCACAGCCCGGAAGGCATAACGTTGAATTCGTATAGCCCGTCGGGGGTTGCGAATGCCATTTTCTCTTTATCCTCTTCGTGCATAGGAATTTGCCAATATCCGGAACGCAGGTCGAAGCTGTAAAAGTATTTTACGCCTTGTAGAGAATCAAGAGCGTCGTCAATACGAGGCATTGGGTACAGATCCTTGCGAGTGATCGTGTTGAGCGCCCTGTAATCGACGCAAAAGCGCACGGAGCCATTCTTCTTGCGAACCAGAACCACAGGCGACGACCAAGGGCTAGATGAAGGGCGAATTATCTCTCGTTTGAGCATGCCAGCTACGTTTTCTTCGATGGTTTTCTCTCAGCAGGAGACACACGTTAGGGCTGGCGGCGTACAACAGATGTTCCGACAGTGTGGATTAGATGCGTTGAAGTTGTAGTGTAGCCCAACGTCAAGAAGTAAACATCGAAGGAGCTTGCATGTTTCTTTAACAAAGCAAGTAGCTGTTGCGTCTGTGAAGGTGTCAAGTCGTCGCTATTGGTTCCAGTAAAGGCGGAAGAAGAAGCAGGCTCACCGCTAGGGCTGTCGTTGGAAGAGACGGAATGAATGTGGCACGATGCACGCAGGCTCGGGATCCGTCACGCAGGCCACCGTGGTGTTCTGGGGAAGTAGAATTTTTGCAGATGTTGTATTCACGGCAGTGACAAGTGCGGAACGATTGAGAAAACGAACTACACCGGAAGCGAGAACGATGTCTTTATCGACGCAACTAAATGATGGTGAGACCAAGATGTCACCATGGTCGATGTCCTTGGAGGTAATAGTTACAATTCGTTCTTGACCTGGTGGTAATTCGGTATCTTCCGCAGCTGTCAAACGAAGTGGCCTCTGGGGGTCATCGTTGAGCGTGCAGTCCGTGTCGGTGAGGTGGACGACGCGTTGGCCACAGCGAATAGCCGCGGAGGCAGAAGAAAATTCCACCCTAAAATTAATTGATGAGAGCAGTCAGTCAGGACGGTGAACTGAATGTGGTGTCGGATACCATCAATAGAAACGTGGGCTGTACAGAAAGCGGAAGGGCGAATGGTATACCCCTGCGCAGCAACCAACGTGGGTCCATCGTAGGGGGTCATCACATTTTTCAGACGTTGGCCTAAATCGACGCGCATATAGGAAAATGCCGCACACGTGTCCACCAGAGCATCCACGTACACTCCTTCCACTACCTTCGAAATCATGTTGCACGGGGCTGATGGAGGAATATCAGTCCTAATTCGGAATGCAGTTTTCCCCCCAGAAACTGCATCACTTATAGTTTTCCGAATGAGTAGTAGTGACGAATGGGGCAGGCTGAAGTGGGGAGGAGGAGCGGCGAAAGGGTGGTGGTGAACGGTGTCTGGAGTTCCGGCTGTTCCGAGGTGCACTCGATACGGGCGGAGAGGGAGATCGGTGTGTAGGTGGTGAATGGCGTTGACCTTGATAGTAAAAAGTATCTCGTTCACTCATGTCGTAACCGCGGCGCTCGTCTTGCTGGCGCTTGTGGCAGAAACGATAAATGTGGCCGCGATACCACAGTAATAGCAAACTGGGCGAGATGAGCGCCAAGGGGAAGGGTAGAAACCATGCGGAGTACCTGAAAAGAATGCCGTCAGGTGTGCAGAGAAAGGGTCAGGCGGGATCGAACAAAAGTTCAGGGGATAAGCGGCAGTGACCGACGCGTACGATGGCAGCGGCAACGTCGTGTTTACCTCGCTGGGAGGCATAACAGCGACCTGCGCGTAGGTTCGTAGGGGCCGAGACGAAGGTGACTGGACGTGAGCTGGAGATGTCAGTTCCTACCTGATGAGACTGTGGAGAACATGGTGGAGAAGGTGTGAAACCCATGTTCTGCAACTCTTCACGTATCATGTCTCTTGTCAGGTCATGGAGAGGTCTGTTAGATTGTTCGCTTATGTCTGGTTGTAGACGAACCGAGTCCAGAGTATCCAGGCGCTGACATGTTGTAACTACGTCGGCTATGGTAGCCAGGTTCTGAGCAACCAGGGAATTGAAGGCAACAGGGCCTATACCCTTCAAAATGTGGCGTACTTTGTCAGACTCCGGTAAAGATGAATTGGCCCGCCAGCAGAGCGCAAAAACGTCCTCGATGTACGACGTGTACGACTCACCGGAATGTTATTGGCGAGTGTCGAGGATTCTCTTTGCGACTGCGGACCGAATGGCCGGTGTGCCGAAAACGTGACGGAGCTGCTGCTCGAAGGTCGCCCAGTCGGGTATGTCGATGATGTGGTTAAAGTACCACGTCTTCGCCATACCGGTCAAGTAGAAAGAGACGTAACGGAGCTTGGCGCTATCGTTTAGCAACACTCACGCGGCTGTACTCTTCAAGCCAGTCCTCTACGTCTTCCCCTCGATGACCGGCGAAGAGAGGGGGATCACGCTGGCGGCTGTGTACGTAAACAGGAGGCGCGGCTGAAGACGGTGGGGGAGAGATGGCAGCAGTGATGGTAGCAGCGCCGGCATGCTTGTTCTGTGACATGCTGCCAGACAGGGGGGGGGGGGGCAATCGGCGGCCTAAACACAGCTCCAGGGAGTCGAGCGAGGTGGGAGAGGACCGGAAATCCACGTCCACCATGTATGACGTCTGGGTTGAGACAGCTTTTATTCAGCCAAGGGCTCAGCAGCGAACAGGCAGTCTGAGACTGAGCACTGTAGCGATCAAGCTATGCCTTGACCCAGCGGGTCATTCGCCACGCCGGATTAGTGCCAAAACGACAGTCTCGCCACGGCTGGACGGAGGAAGCAACAGAGGCCGAGACGGCGCCCACTGATTGACAGCGGCGCCAACGGGGTGGAATGTCGCCAAAGAGGGTTCTGGAGCGGCCGCTCAATCTCCCGCCTGGGCCACGCATCGTTAGCGCGTTGACCGGCAGACGACGACGGCGCTGGTCAAAGGGCTCCCCCCAGAGAATTCCACGAACCTGGCACCTCTCAAAAGGCCGCGCTGAGATCTCCTCGTGGGAACGCAGCCCGCGGCCGGCATCAAAGGGGTCGAGGCGCCCGTGCGTCTTCCGCTCTCCCCCTCCCTGTTCTACGGCAGCGCTGCGACTAGTGGCAAGAGTGTGTGTGTATGTGCAAGCCTGTGTTGTGCCTCTATGAACAGACATGATGGGCGGTACTTCATTGAGAGGAACTGCCACATCACCATTGGTCCGCATTGTTTTATATAGTGATCCCCAACCTAGGGACCTGGGGAACGAGGGTCAACAAAAAGGGCGGGGAGTGCCTCGCCCAACGTTCTTCACTTCTCTTCTGTCATCTCGACAACTCACTGTAAAGATGTAAATAAATCCGTTAAGTTTGCTCAAAGCTCTACCCTAGTCTTTGGCTCGACGGAGCGACGGCGATCGGCCCGCTACCCGAGACGGCGGTCGCCACGACGCGCAACAACTGGTTGGCAGCGGTGGGATGCCATCAGCAGCGACCTTCCTTCCGAACCGCAACAACTGGATGGCAAGCGGTTGGATGTGAGCCTGGAGGACGGAGAATGAACAACACGCTTAGATCATGGAGACTGGCAGCTGTGGACTGGTGAGTGCTGGCTTTGGTTTTTAGGTTGCCAGGCTGATAAGATAGAAGCGCAATCTTTTCGCTGGTAGAGGCTACCACAGAAGCAGTTGTTTACGGAACTTCTGGGTAGAGAGTGAGCTGCACCACACTAGTTCTCTGTCATGGATTTGAAGCGTTTGTTAAAGAGTGAGCTACTGATTCTAGGGGAGGAGCTGGGAGCAGAAGTAGATGCGGGGATGAAGAAACACGCGATTGTTAGCGCTATCGATGGCTTGAATCTGAGCAGTGAAGATATTAAAGAAACGTGGAACGAGATTCAAAAGCGACAGGAACAGGAGCGCGAGAAAAAGCGCGAGGAACAGGAGCATCAGGAAAGGCGAGAGCAAGAGAGAGAGCAGTGGAAGGAAACCCTAAAGGTAAATCTGGAAGAGACAAGGAGATCAATACAGTGCCTTAGATGATCTCAAGTAAATTCGAGGATCCATGCATTCGAAGAGGGCGAGGATATAGAGAGTTACCTAACCTCTTACGAGAATGTTTGCACAGACCTAGGGCTCGACGAAGACTATTGGTCTATCGCCTTATTGAGTGTCCTTCCATGCGACTTAATGGGTAGAATAGGGTACCTTTCCGAGGAGGAGTTCAATAATTACAATGTAGCTAAGGCAGCCTTACTGCGGTGCTTCGGCATCAGAGCTGACAGAAAGCAAATGGAGTACAAGCTCACGAACGCTTTGTTGAAGAACGCGCGACGGTGTGCTGGTATTAAAACCAAGCCTGAGAGAGGTCCGCGTGTCTCTCATAGCACCAAGGTGAATAGTGAGCGCAAATGGGAGATAGAAAAACGGGAGCGAGGTGAAGAGCTTGAGCGAGCACTCAGCCTAGAGATTGAACTGTCAGAACAAAAAGTCGAGACAACGCAGTGGAAGATTCAGCCATCCGCAAGTGTAGCGCACGAGAAGTGCGAGGTGCAGCCCAGAGCTTTAGAGAAGGCTAGCACGTGTGAACATAGCAACGGATTCAAAGGCGAATCGAGTTTGAGTGCTGCGAATGAGGCTGCGCTGACTAGAGAGGCCGACGAAGGCCAGAGCGAGTGCGACGAGGTGATTTGCCAGTTAACTGTTAGCGAAACAGCTAGAATAGCTGTAGACAATCTGGCGCAGACCTCAACTGTGTTTGTCGCGACGGTGGATCTCTCAAATGAGGTCGAAGTAGGCAAGAACACCGGAGAAAGCTCAGAAGCAGCGAGCGTAGAGAATGGTATCAGTGCAGTTGCAGATAGCTCTCAGGAATGCGAGCAAAATTTTTCGAAGGGAAACAGCTGCATTGTTCCTAAGTGTGTTAACCAGTTCGCCGGTCTAGAGGGTGAGAATAAAGATGACCAGGTCAAAAATCATTTAGACCGCGCGACTGAGACAGCTGACGAAAGTTGTGAGAGGGTTCACGAGTGTGAGATGTGATCGGGAGGCTCGGAAGCGACACGCAAAAAGCGGAGCAGACGAAAGAGACGTCGCAAATCCGCGAGAAAGACGAACAGTTCTACGCGTGTAAAAGAAGGCGCAAAACCTGTCAGCGTAGCAATTAAGAGCTTTGCAGCAGCGTCAAAATTACATTGCATGCGTCCGAGCAACTGGACGAAAGGTAAGAGGAAAGCAGGTTCGCGAATGGAATTGCGTGGAGAGCGCCGGTCTTTCCGTTCTATCCACAGAACGTTTCAGGGCGCACCTGAGTACAGCGTTAGCACAGGTGAATCAGCCAGACAAGGCGACAGAGCCAAGAAATCAAAGTGCCGAAACACTGTGGCAGGTGGTGCAGAAGCACCCTTGAGCTGTAAAACTACCGATGACGCAACTCGAGGGCAATTTCCTAACGGTGCAGAAAAAGTCGGTCGTAGACGTCGCCGTAGAGGAGTGAAAGGTACGCGCGCGACAAAGCGAAAGCAAGAAGGAGGAAGCAAGCATCGGGGAGAAAGAAAAGAGGGTAGCTCATCGGCCAGTTCAGCGAAGAGGACTTTGTGGCGGGAAGTGAGGCGCCAGCGGCAAAAGGGTAGGCCCCAGCGCGCATCTTCGCGACGGAATGTACGCAGGAGATTTAAAGCTTTGCGGGAACGGGATTGTAGAAGGGGTCCTAGAGGAAAAGGAAAATCAACAATAGCTAAACTCCACATGCCAGCTAGCCCAAAGAAGGCATGGCTACTCTGTCCCACGCATCGCTCCGGTCCCCTACGCCGAACTGACAGAAGCCCGCCAAAATCGCGAATGAGGCGTAACGCTGCAGTTCAGCTTGTTGCTCGTGGACGTTGTCGTCTCGCGCGTTTTCAGAGTCGAAGACCACGACCGCCGCGTGTACGGCTGAAGGGGGAGCGACAGCTGTAGGCGGGAGAGTCGGACACAGGAATTTTTTTTGGAAACATACTTGTTTGGTTATATTTGGTTTTAAAGTGGTTTTCCTGTGTCATCTCCACAGCTAGTTTGCTTGGACACTTTTTTCTTCCCTCTAGATTTTGTTTGCGTGTAAGCTTTGTCAAAATTTCGAGTTGAATTGTTCAGCGTTATGAGGAAGCAGTGGCCCGCATCAGTCAACCGACTGCGTGAAAGGAGTTTTTTTTTAAGATACGAGCACGCAAGTCGCAAATGAAGATTTGGTACGCCCGCTAGTTTTGAAAGCGCGGTAGCGTATATAGTCGAGCAGCGTCGGAGTTTCTATGCTTCGTGCCCTTTAGTTAAGCGCGGCATCGCATGCCGTCTTCAATAGAGTAAATGAGCAATGTTTGGGAAGGTTTTAGAATAAGACCAAACAAAAGCAATTTTCGAAATGCTCATGGGGAGAAACATTCGGTACAGGAGTTTTAGCGCAAAATTAACGCCTGTTTTGTTACGCACTCCTGACGTGTACGACGTCAAGTGTTATTGTTCATTGCGTTTGTTCCTTGAGAAAATTTACGGTCAGATGAGGATTTAAAGATTCCTAGGTGAGAGAAATATCGCCTATGGTTAGGGGCGTGTTGGTATGCTGGCGCTCTTTGGATGAGAGTAAGATGTCGTGCAAGACAGCACAGCAAAGTCTTGCGCGTTCTTTAAAAACATGGGCTGACATGAAACTACATTCAGCAAATAAGCGTGTTAGTATACGAAATTGCATTACCCTTTGTTATTTTAGTATGTGCTCAGGGATCAGTTGAATTTTTTAGCTGAGCGTCATGTTATACGGAACGTTGAGGGACGTTTTTCCGTAATGATTTTAAGGGGTATTTGGAGTAATCGAAATTTTTAGCTACGAGCAAAAGTATTAGTGTGGTTGCCATTTAAAAGAAAAAAAGCGTAGGTGCATTGTGGCACATTTGAAAGACTGGCCTGGTTGCCGAAAACTCATTGCCGGCGCTTGCTGGCTCTAGCGGTTGGTCTTTGTGGTTTCAGTGGTATTGGGAGACTGCGGTTACTGTGATCTCTCCCGTCGAGCAGCTGATACTACCCGACGTCCGAGATCTTCCCGTAGGCGGAGGAGCTGTAGCGATCAAGCTATGCCTTGACCCAGCGGGTCATTCGCCACGCCGGATTAGTGCCAAAACGACAGTCTCGCCACGGCTGGACGGAGGAAGCAACAGAGGCCGAGACGGCGCCCACTGATTGACAGCGGCGCCAACGGGGTGGAATGTCGCCAAAGAGGGTTTTGAAGCCACCGCTCTATCTCCCGCCTGGGCCACACATCGTTAGCGCGTTAACCGGCAGACGACGACGGCGCTGGTCAAAGGGCTCTCCCCAGAGAATTCCACGAACCTAACACCTCTCAAAAGGCAGCGCTGAGATCTCCTCGTGGGAACGCAGCCCGCGGCCGGTGCCCGTGCGTCTTCCGCTCTCCCCCTCCCTGTTCTACGGCAGCGCTGCGACTAGTGGCAAGAGTGTGTGTGTATGTGCAAGCCTGTGTTGTGCCTCTATGAACAGACATGATGGGCGGTATTTCATTGAGAGGAACTGCCACATCACCATTGGTCCGCATTGTTTCATATAGTGATCCCCAACCTAGGGACCTGGGGAACGGGGGTCAACAAAAAGTGCAGGGAGTGCCTCGCCCAACGTTCTTCTCTTCTCTTCTGTCATCTCGACAACTCACTGTAAAGATGTAAATAAATCCGTTAAGTTTGCTCAAAGCTCTCCCCTAGTCCTTGGCTCGACGGAGCGACGGCGATCGGCCCCGCTACCCGAGACGGCGGTTGCCACGACGCCCAACAACTGGTTGGCAGCGGTGGGATGCCATCAGCAGCGACCTTCCTTCCGAACCGCAACAGCACGCACACACCCGATGATGATTGTGAGGATGAGGACAGGGACCCAGACGGATGATGATGATTATGATAATGCATATATAAGAAGTGCATAATGAATGCCCACAATATATATATATATATATATATATATATATATATTGTACAGAAGCCGCCGAACACTGAAGTGGGTCGAATTCTTATGTGCTTTCTAGTGGGTCTGCCCAAAAAGAACGCCGCTCGCGCGGGGACCCCGTGTTTTGGCCGTTACTGTCGCCATTGTGTAGACTCGCTGTGTGCCGGCTAATAAACGCCATAACAAATTGGTGGAGAGTGCTACGATCCCCTTCGATGCCCTTGGAACTACGCTCACGTATGCTGCAATCTACCATGTCCCACGACGCCTCTCAGCAAACGCCTCCTCCCATGCCATTCCCATGTCCCGGTGTCCCCAGGATCCGCGATCCACCCATCTTCACGGGCGCCGATGGCACTGACATGGAGGACTGGCTCGCCATTTACGAGCGCGTGAGCATCCCCAACAAATGGGACGAGGACGGCAAGTTGACAAACTTGGTGTTCTGCCTTGCGGGCGTTGCAAGTTTGTGGTACACCAACCACGCGTCCGAGTTTGCAACCTGGTCCGGTTTCAAGACTGCTATCACCAACGTTTTTGGCCGCCCTGCCGTTCGCAAGCTGCAAGCCGAGCAGCGCTTACGCGAACGCGCTCAGCAGGCCGGTGAGTCATTCACCAGTTACATTGAGGATGTCCTGGACTTGTGCACGAAGTCGAACGACAGCATGTCCGAATCAGACAAGATCCGGAACGTCATGAAGGGCATTGACGATGATGCCGTCACGATGCTGCTTGCCAAAAACCCAGGCACAGTAGCTGAGGTCATCACGCTGTTCCAGAGCTACGAGGAGCTCCGCCGGCAGCGTTCGATGACCCGTCGCCCCACACCACGAGATGCTGGGCTTGCATGCTTGGAAGCGAGCTGTGATCAGGTGGCACTGCTGGCAGATCTCAAGTCCTTCATACGTGAGGAAATTGCGCGGCAGTTCTCTCTCCTGCCCTTTTCCCACCCACCGGCTGCTCAACAATCGGCCACTACCATTCTTCCACCCATCCGCCGAGCGACTGAGCAGGAAATAGCGGAAATCATGCCTGCGTACCACCCACAACAACTTCCGGCCCCTGCACCCCCAAGTTACGCCCAAGTGGTCGCAAGGCCGCCTCCAGTCGTTCAAGCGCCTGTACCAGTGACTTACGCCGAAGCTGCCGCACGACCTCCGTCATTTGCAGCGGGTATGCCGGCTGCGTATGTTGGCGCAACCCCTCAGCCTCATTTTCAGCCCACCATGCAGCCTTTCCAGTCACTTTCCGGGCGAGACCCACCCCGGCAAACCGATGGCGCACACCCGACAACCGGCCCATCTGCTTTGCTTGTGGTTACGCCGGTCACGTAGCCTGTTATTCCTCTCGACTACAGCCGGCTCCCACTTCTTCTCCTGTTGCTGGCCACCTTAGCCGTTCGTATAACGAGGAACTGCAGTCTGTGCCACTGTCGTCTCGCCCAGGTCCGTCTGCTCGAAGGTCGCCGTCTCCACGACGTCGGTCTCTGTCCCCCATGCGGCCAAGTTCTTCTGCTCATGAGCGGGAAAACTAGTCGTCGCAGTCCCAGAGGCAAGGACTGCGACGCTATCGCATTGTGAAAGCCCTCAGAGCCGCCCATCTAATGTCATTGACGTGCTTGTGGACGGTGTTCATGCATCCGCTCTTATTGACACTGGAGCTGCGGTATCAGTTATGAGCGAAAACCTTTGCCGCTTGCTTCGAAAAGTGACGACGCCGATTTCTGGACTGTCCCTTCGTACCGCTAGCTCACATCGTATTGATCCTACAGCAGGCTGCACAGCTCGCGTTGTCGTTCAGGACGTTCTGTATGTCACCCAATTCATCATCATTCCTGCATGCTTCTCATGACATCATCTTGGGATAGGATTTTCTCTCCCAAAACGACGCCGTCATTCATTGTGCCGCCGCCGAAATTGAACTCTCGCCTTTCTCGCATTTGACGCCAGAAGACGGTCCCTTGACACTGAACAAGATTCTTGTGAAAGACGATACTATAGTGTCTCCAAGCTCGACGATGGGCGTATCGGTCTACTGCACCGGTCTCTCCAACACAATTGCACTTGTTTCGCCATCCTACCGTGCTCCCAGGAGGAAAGGGTGGCTAGTACCTTTCGCGACCGTGCAAATCACCCAGGGCAACGCCGCTATTTTTGTGACCAACCCATCCCCGTACACTGTTACCTTGGTTCGAGGGGAATGTCTCGGCAGACTGGAACCAGTCGACGACGCACAAGTCCTGGACGTACCCGAAGACTCGCGTTGCCCCGATTCACGTACCATCAGTGCTGTTTCTACTTCTGACCCATCATCTCCTGATGTATTTGGCCCATTCATTGATGACAACCTTACGTCAGTACAGCGTTCCCAGCTTCTAGACCTGTTGCAAGAATACCGTTTTTCTTTCGATGTCGGGCGAAGTTCTCTCGGTCGCGCGTCCACTGTTACGCATCGTATTGACACTGGTGCCCATCCACCATTACGGCAACGTCCATGCCGCGTGTCGCCTGCTGAACGCCGGCAAATTAACGAGCAGGTTGACGATATGCTCCGACGCGACGTCATTCAGCCCTCGGACAGTCCATGGGCGTCTCCTGTTGTTTTTGTTGCGAAGAAAGATGGTTCTGTGCGGTTATGTGTGTACTACAGACGGCTCAATAAGATCACTCGCAAGGATGTCTACCCACTGCCGTGCATCGACGACGCAATTGACAGCCTTCACGGAGCCCAATTTTTTTCTTCTCTCGATCTGCGCTCGGGGTACTGGCAAGTACCCCTGGCTGATGACGCTCGACCGAAGACTGCCTTCATCACACCCGACGGCTTGTACGAATTCAACGTCATGCCGTTTGGTCTGTGTAATGCACCTGCGACATTTGAGCGCATGATGGACACCGTTCAGCGCAACTTGAAATGGCACACGTGCTTGTGTTACCTCGATGACGTTGTTGTCTTCACTCCAGATTTCTCCACCCATCTCCAACGTCTAAAAGAAGTTTTCGCACGTGTGAGCAATGCCGGCTTGCAACTAAATCTGAAGAAGTGCCGCTTTGCAGCACGCCAACTCACCATCCTAGGGTACGTCGTGTCCAAGGATGGCATTCTTCCTGACCCAGCCAAGCTTCGGGCCGTGGCCGAATTCCCAAAACCTGCGTCCGTCAAAGAACTGCGTAGTTTCGTGGGCCTGTGCTCATACTTCCGACGCTTCATACGAAACTTCGCCACGATTATATCACCGCTGACGTAGCTACTCGTAAGTAACGGGCCCCTCAATTCGTGGTCGTCAGAGTGCGACAACGCGTTCTTGAAGCTCCGCCACTTGTTGACGTCTCCTCCCATTCTCCGCCACTATGACCCTACGGCCCCAACAGAAGTGCACACGGACGCCAGTGGTGTAGGCCTCGGCGCTGTCCTGGCGCAGCGCAAACTCGGGTTCCCTGATTATGTTGTGGCATATGCAAGCCGTACGCTCACAAGAGCTGAGACAAACTACACCGTCACGGAAAAAGAGTGCCTGGCGATGGTCTGGGCTCTTACAAAGTTTCGACCTTATTTGTATGGTCGCCCATTCGATGTCGTCACTGACCATCATGCACTATGCTGGCTGTCATCATTGAAGGATCCCTCAGGCCGCCTCGCCCGTTGGGCTCTTCGCTTACAGGACTACGACATCCGCGTCCTCTACCGCAACGGACGCCAGCATGCTGACGCCGACGCCCTCTCGCGCTCCCCTCTGCCTGAAGCTAACGTGCTCTGCTCAGTATCCTCGGTTGTTGTTTCTGCCATTGATGTTGACATCATCGCTACCGAACAGCGAAAGGATAATTGGATCGCCCAACTGATCGACTTGCTCTCTGATCCGTCCGCAACGCCATCCACGCGTGCCTTGCGTCGTCGAGCTCACCATTTCGCCATTCGTGACGGCCTCCTACACCGACGCAATTACGACGCCGATGGCCGGCAGTGGCTACTCGTGATACCCCACAGTCTGCGGTCGGAGATATGTGAATCCTTCCATTCTGATCCACAGTGCGCGCACTCTGGGGTATTCAAAACCTACCATCGCATTAGACAACGCTACTTCTGGCGCGGGATGTATCGCTACGTCCAGCAGTTCGTTCGCTTCTGTCTCGCTTGCCAACGCCGCAAACCGTCCGCACACATGTCACCAGCCGGTCTGCAACCGCTACCTTGCCCTGACCGTCCGTTTGGGCGCATAGGTATCGATTTGTACGGACCACTTCCTCTGACGTCCACTGGCAACCGCTGGGCCATCGTCGCCGTAGATCATTTGACGTGATACGCCGAAACCGCCGCTCTCCCTGCGGCTGCTGCGCGTGATGTTGCGTCCTTCCTACTACATTGATTTATATTGCGCCACGTTCCACCCCAGGAGCTTCTCAGCGATCGAGGCCGTGTCTTCTTGTCAGAAGTCGTCGATGCCATTCTCACTGAGTGCCATTCTGTCCACCGCAAAACTACTGCTTACCACCCGCAGACGAATGGCCTGACCGAACGCTTTAACCGCACCCTCGGTGACATGCTGTCGATGTACGTCGCCGCCAACCACAAGAATTGGGATACCATACTGCCCTTCGTCACCTACGCCTACAACACCGCCCCTCAGAGCACGACTGGTTTTTCACCTTTCTTTTTGCTGTACGGAAGGCATCCGTCACACACCATCGACACGATACTCCCATACACGTCGGATCCATCTGAGTGTACACCTATTTCCGAGACCGCCAGGCTTGCTGAAGAGTGTCGCGAGCTTGCCAAGACTTTTACGACGCATGAGCAAGAGCGGCAGAAGAGTATTCGTGGTGGCTCCGCCACTTCTGAGCCCACCTTCCTTCCTGGTTCCCTTGTATGGCTCTCAATCCCGACCTCTGTAGCTGGCCTTTCTTCCAAACTACTCCCGAAATATGAAGGTCCCTACCGTGTGATCGAGCGCACATCTCCGGTCAACTATCTTATCGAGCCAATTGAACAATCTTCGGACATGCGCCGCCGCGGGCGCGACATAGTCAACGTGGAGCGCCTGAAGGCTTACTATGACCCGCTCGTAGTGACAAGCTGTTAGGTCGCCAGGCGGCTCCCTCTTCGACCCCGGGGTAATTGTACAGAAGCCGCCGAACACTGAAGTGGGTCGAACTCTTATGTGCTTTCTAGTGGGTCTGCCCAAAAAGAACGCCGCTCGCGCGGCGACCCCGTGTTTTGGCCGTTACTGTCGCCATTGTGTAGACTCGCTGTGTGCCGGCTAATAAACGCCATAACAATATATATATATATATATATATATATATATATATATATATATATATATATATATATATATATATATATATATATAGTGTGCACGAGCTGTAGACGCTGGACTGCTCGAGCATTTCTGTCCATACCGGCTGCCTGCCTACTACCTGGCGTCGCTATTAACTCCCTTGCAAAGTGGTAGAAGTGTGCTGGGTACGCAAACCTGGAACTTCGAAGCCGGAAGCTGCCCACTGCATCAGCAATGCCTGATCAGACGACCGAGCAAGGCACTCCCCTGCAGAGCATGGCCCAATCTCAACTGGTCATCGTACCTACCACCTTGCGCCAACGGGATCCCCCCTTCTTCAGCGGCACCGAGGACCAAGATGTGGAAGACTGGTTGCAGCTGTTTGAAAAGGTGAGCGCCGCCAACAGGTGGGACGACCCCTCGAAATTGGAGTACGTCCCATTTTATCTCAAAGACGTCGCCAGCCTGTGGTTCACAAACCACCGTACGGAATTTACCACTTGGGCCGCTTTCAAGACCACCCTTGCAGCTGTGTTCGATCGCCCCGCAGTGCGCAAGCTGCGTGCTGAACAGCGCCTACGCGGACGAGCGCAAAGGCAGGGCGAAAGCTTCACTAGCTACATTGAAGATGTTATCGATTTATGCCGGCGCTTTAACCCTGAGATGACCGAGCAAGACAGGATCAGGCATATCTTGAAAGGAATAGACGATGATGCCTTTCAAATGTTGCTGGCAAAGGGCCCAAGTACCGTATCCGAACTTGTGACCTTGTGCCAGAACTTGAAAGAGATTCGCAAGCAACGTGCATTAGTTCGGAGGTCAACGACAGCAGACGACTCTCTCGCTTCCCTGGCCGTCAGTGGTGACAGCACCCTGCTGGAGCAGATAAAAGTATATGTACGTAAAGAGGTCGCACGACAGCTTTCGTGTCTCTCGTATCCGCCGACCACCGAAGCACCAACGAACCGTCTAACGCCGACAGACAGGCTATTCAGGAGCAGGTCTCCGAGGCGTTGCCATTACCTACGCCTGCCTCTCCATCAGCTCTGTTGCTGCGCCGCTGACTTATGCGGCCGTCGCGGCAATGCCTCCGCCTCGTCTGCCATTGTATCCGCTACAATCTGTGCGACCTTCCACCGCGCCGTTTCCAGCTACACAGCAGCACGCTGGAAATCCTTGGCGCACCGCTGACAACCGGCCTATATGTTACTTTTGCGGAATTCCAGGTCACGTTGCGCGTCTATGTCGTCGGCGCTTCGCAGTTAACGCACCAAGATATCCTGACTATTCGTTTCGACCTCCATACCACGCGCCTCACGTACCACCTGAAGTTCACGAACGCGATGCGCAAACTGCTTCCGGCGCCCGAACATTCGCTTCTAGACGTTCTACTTCCCGCTCGCCTTCCCCTTTACCAAGTCGTCGTTCCGTGTCGCCTATGCGTCGACGACCCACCTCCGTTGAGACGGAAAACTAACTGCCGCAGCTCCGGATGCACGAGCTGCGTCATCGTCTAATCGTTTAAGTCCTCGCCTGTCTCCCGCCAATCTTATCGATGTAATCATCGAAGGTGTACGAACACATGCACTCATCGATACCGGTGCCGCGATATCTGTGATTAGTCAAAGACTCTGCCGCTCTCTTCGTAAAGTGACGATGCTTTCTCCCGTAGTTTCTTTGAGCACTGCGAGCGCCCAACAAATTGAGCCCGTCGCGGCATGTACGGCAAAAGTGGTTATTCGAGACGTGTCGTACATCATTGAATTTCACGTGTTCGCTTCATGTTCCCACGATGTCATCCTAGGATGTGATTTCCTATCACGTCATCACGCCGTCGTGGACTGCGCTCGGGCCGAAGTGGAGCTGTTACCGTTTCGTGCTGCGCCTTCTGTTGATGCGGCTGTATCTAGTGTGTCCAACCTTGTCGTCGCGACGGACATAGACCTTCCTCCTTTCAGCGCCCAGTTTGTCCCTGTCTGCTGCACTTCACTTTCTGACGCTACCGTCCTATTCACGCCATCTCACATCTTCGGTAGCCGCCATCACACATCGCTGTCATTCGCCGTTCTTGAGCTTTGTCAAGGCACTACCGGGATATTTATTTCCAATCCGAACTCGTGCCCTCTCAGTTTGCGCCGCAACGAGACGCTCGGCCACATTCAGCTTATCGATGAAGGTACTATCGTGCCTGCCGATTTCTTCGACACCAAGCCGAATATGGAGCTGAACACGTTGGTTCCTCTCTTTGCCTCGAACAGTGTGTCGTCCGATGCATTTCATCGTTCTATTGACTGCCATCTAGCCCCGGCTCAACGAGAGCAGCTTCTTACCCTGTTGCACGAATTCAGGCGTTCGTTCGACTTTCCCCAAGCGGTTCTAGGAAGAACGAACGCCGTTGCGCACACAATTGACACAGGAAAGAGTACTCCTTTGCGCCAGCGCCCCTATCGTGTGTCTCCAGCGGAGCGTCGCGTAATTGCAGAACAAGTAGACGACATGCTACAGCGTGGAGTCATCAAGCCTTCTTGTAGTCCTTGGTCTTCACCAGTTGTACTCGTCAAAAAAAAAGGATGGTTCGATCCGGTTCTGCGTAGACTACAGGCGCCTAAACAACATTACGAGGAAAGATGTTTACCCTCTTCCCCGCATAGACGACGCTCTCGATTGTCTCCAAGGTGCAGAATTCTTTTCCTCACTTGACCTTCGCTCAGGTTATTGGCAGGTCCCAATGGCTGAGTCTGATCGTCCAAAAACGGCGTTAGTCACACCAGATGGTCTCTATGAATTCACCGTAATGCCATTCGGACTCTGCAATGCGCCCGCCACATTCGAGCGAATGATGGACAGTATTTTACGCGGACTCAAATGGAACATCTGCTTGTGCTATCTTGATGACGTTGTGGTCTTTTCACCCGATTTTACTTCGCATCTCACTCGTCTGCGTAAAATTCTACAGTGCCTTACAAACGCCAGGCTTCATCTTAACCTGAAGAAATGTCACTTCGGGGCTAAACAACTCACCATACTTGGTCATGTCGTCTCGAAAGCCGGCATCCTTCCCGACCCTGACAAGCATCGTGCTGTTGCCGAATTTCCTAAGCCTACTACAGTTAAAGAACTACGGAGCTTTGTGGGCCTGTGCTCCTATTTTCGTCGGTTTGTCCGGAACTTTGCTTCCATCATCGCTCGGCTCACCAAACTCCTTGCTGGCCCTGCAGATCTTTCGAATTGGACAGGAGCCTGTGACGAATCCTTCACAACACTGCGCCAACTCCTTACCTCACCACCCGTACTGCGTCATTACGACCCTACTGCGCCGACCAAAGTACACACGGATGCAAGTGACGTCGGCCTTGGTGCAGTACTCGCGCAACGCAAACCGGGTTTTACGGAGTACGTGGTCGCCTATGCCAGCCGCGCCCTTACTAAGGCAGAAACCAAGTATTCTGTTACTGAAAAAGAGTGCCTGGCGATTGTGTGGGCGTTAAACAAGCTTCGCCCCTGTTTGTACGGCCAAACTTTTGACGTAGTAACAGACCATCACGCACTCTGTTAATTGGCTTCACTGAAAGATCCTTCTGGTCGCCTCGGACGTTGGGCACTACGCCTCCAGAAATTCGACATACGCGTCGTCTACCGATCAAGGCGAAAGCACTCTGACGCAGATGCGCTTTCACGATCATCCGTGAAATCTGATGATACGGAAATATCAGCCCTTGACCTTCCTCTCTCCTCCGTCAGCGTCACAGACATGTCATCCGATCAGAGGAAAGACCCCAGTGGATTGTCTCGCTCTTGAATATGCTTTCCGACACATCAACTTCCGGTTACCCGCGTGCTCTTCGCCGCCAAGCAACGCATTTCGCCCTACGAGATGGCCTGTTATACCGTCGCAACTATCAAGTGATGGGTCGTAAATAGCTGCTAGTCATACCCAGCCATATGCGCTCTGATATCTGCGAATATTTTCATGCTGAGCCGCAACACGCACACGCCGGTGCGCTAAAGACGTATGAACAGATCCGCCAACGTTACTACTGGCGGGGTATGTACACGTTTGTACGCAAACACATTCGCTCATGTTCCCTGTGTCAGCAGCGCAAGACATTCCCTCATTCACCCGGTCAACTGCAGACTTTACCATGTCCTGCACGCCCATTTGACCGTGTTGGGATGAACCTATTAGGCCCGCTACCGTGCTCTGTTGGTGGTAATCGATGGGTGATTGTGGCTGCCGACCATCTGACAAGGTACGCCCAAACGGCAGCGCTACGTTCGGCTGGTGCTCGTGACGTTGCAACCTTCATCTTGCATCGGTTTGTTCTTCGTCATGGTGCACCACGGGAGCTCCTGAGTGACAGGGGCCGTGTATTCTTGTCCGAAGTTCTGCAGCAGCTCTTACATTCATGCCGCACAGTACACCGCACATCAACAGCCTACCACCCTCAGACGAACGGCCTAACGGAACATTTCAATAGAGCCCTCGAAGACATGCTCGCTATGTATATTGATTCGGACCACTCCAATTGGGACGTTGTCCTTCCTTTCGTGACGTATGCCTACAATACGGCGATTCAATCAACAAAGGGCTATTCTCCATTTTTTCTTTAATATGGTCGTGACCCATGCAGCACACTCGACACAATTCTGCCATACAATCGTGATGCCTCCGAGTTCAGCCCAGTTTCTGAAATGGCAGAACATGCCGAAGAGTGTCGTCAGCTTGCACGGTCCTTCACAGCCGATAATCAAGCCCTCCAAAAAGATCGCCACGACCGTGATCTTGTTCAGGACATATTCCCCGTCGGTTCTCTTGTGTGGCTCCGACTGCCTTTCCACTCTCCTGGACTGACTACCAAGTTTGCACCGAAGTATACGGGCCCTTACCGCGTCATACAGCACCCTTCTTCTGTCACCTATGTGATTGAACCGCTCAAGCCATCCACGGACAAGCGCTGCCTTGGTCGTGAGATGGTCCACGTCAGTCGCCTCAAGCCCTGCTACGACCCTGCCTCAAGCCCTGGTACGACCCTCCTGTTCTCTCGTCACCTTGAGTCGCCAGGATGGCTCGTCTTCGTCGCCGGGGTATTGTAGTGGGGAATTCGCAAGGCACTGACTAGTGGGACCATCTCTCTCGGAGTGCGAAGCGCGAGTGTGTGCACGAGCTGTAGACGCAGGACTGCTCGAGCGTTTCTGTCCGTACCGGCTGCCTGCCTACTACCTGGCGTCGCTATTAAACTCCCTTGCAATATATATATATATATATATATATATATATATAGATATATATATATATATATATATATATATATATATATATATATATATATATATATATATATATATATATATATATATATATATATATTCATGCAATGCCCCTTATAGCACAGCTACTATTTTTAGGCGGTGCATTTCTCTTCCGACTACGTTAGACTTGAACTAGTTATGAGACCTCATACCATCGAAAAGGTGAAATCTTCAGTGCGCATTTGTAAAGACACGCTATATTCAGCTTCGCCAACTGTAAACTATAGGCGCAGGGCTACACGTGGCAGATATATTTTTTTTTTGCACAGTTGGGGTGTGCAGCAGAACGCCTAACTTTGGCACTTGGTGGTCGCTGTGAATGCGTGTAAATATTTCAGTATACACTGAAAAGTTCAATTACGAAAACATTTCATGGTGTAGGGGGTTCAGATTCCCTTCCTCTCTCCTCTTTACTTATGGCTTTCTGGTTCTGCGTGCGTGTGACACAGTATTTATTTTTTAATCTCGCAGCTATCTGAACACAGCTAACTTCCAATAAATCGGCTCAGTTATTTTGAATACTGTAAATGCCTAACCAACGAAGAAAGAGTTCAGAGAGAAGAAATCTGTGTAAGACACGCCCTTTCTGAAATATTTTCGATCTCGCACAAGGGCTTTTATGGAGCTCAAATTCAGTAGATTGTCGTGTCATACTTCAAGGGCTATGACATCGTGTGCTAGACATGAATGATGGGCGGGTACGAAGAAATCTGCGTCAAGAAAGTGCGACGGAGGAGCTGAGGCGCATAGCAGTTCTTGCACGCGGCGCGCGGCTCTCAGTGCTATTCGACTGCAGCGCGGCCGGTGCAGGCAACGCGGAAGGGATCAGGTGGCGAGGCGCGGTCACGCCACTCAGCACTTCTAGTACACTCTACCTCCGTTATAGCCACGGAGGAAGGAAAGGTACCTTTCCTTCCTCCGTGGTTATAGCTATGCACCGCCATTCGCGCTATTGCACTTTCCTTGTAGGGGCACTCTCGTCGGGACCAAATTTCAATTCTAAAATTATCGAGTACTACATCTTTGCTTAACGCTACACCTAAAGAGAAAGCACAATTTGCTCTTATACCAAGTAGTTTTGCCCAAGCAAGTGTGCGTCATTATTCTTTTCTAATAGTTATCGCTCCAGCTGACTCGTATAGTTACCATCAGCCTATTGACCTCATTATCCTCATTTCAAAATATATGGTGGCCAATGGTAGCGACGGCAGGTAACGGCTCGAGGTTCGTTCGGATTGTTCTCATGCTGTTTAGTTTCGCTGTAAACATTTCGAGCCAATGCCGGCCAACTCACTCTCTTTCGTTTTCTTTATTTTAACTCGTTCAAATGCTTTCGCGAAGCGCATTCAAGTGACTTCGGGGAAATGAAGCGACCATTGAAGCTTTCATCGGATGAACACCCGTTTCAAGCCCGAGAATTACGGGCCGGTGAGTGAAAACCACTGCAGTTTTTTAAGTAGCGCTGCTTGCTGGGCTAGTTGATTCATTTTAACTTATGTAGCTCTAAGAGTGAAGCTCCTTAATGCGTTGGTCGTGCGTCTCCTGTATGCAGTAGCAACCTCTCGTTTTTGTCCTTGTAGTGTCCACTGGATTGCGGTACTTGTATATTATGAATATATGATCTTGTTTCACTTTGATATTTTTGTAGTCCCGATATTTATTTTAGTTAAAAAGCACATGTTATACCCGAAATAATTTTGTCCTCATGTGTTTTTTGCCGCAAATTTCTAATAATAAATAAGTATGCCTAATCGAGTTATGTGTTCTCTAGAGAAACTAAACGGGCTTTACGCCAGCTTATGTATAAAACTGCATCAGTTCTTGAGAAAAAAAACTTTGGTGGTCGGTTATCTTTGAGAATTATTGGTCTTTGAAAACTATGGTGGTCGGTTATCTCGGAGCATGCAATTTTCTCTTCTAATGCATCATCTTCAGCGCCTTTCTCAATTTCCCGATCTAGTTGTTTGAGTGAACCTTCTTTATATTTAGAAGGTTGATCTTTTCACAAAGTTCATCCTGTGATGTGCCGTCCTCTATGGCAGCGATGTCGTTGAGAAGCTTTGTAGTCGACGTTCAGACCATGGCCCTTTGGAGCTTGATTTTCTCGAAGTCCATCTTGTCTGGGTCTCTATTTCCGGGTTTAAGCACCCAAAAAATGTTGCACCAGAATAGCAGGGAGGCAAAAAACTTCTATTAAAGGACGACGACAGAGAGTCAAGATGTTAGCACGAACGCACCATGAAGACTGGTTTATTCTGCAGTATGTACACCACTCTCGTCGAAAGGGAAAATGAAAGCAAAAAAAAAACATGCAGAGAAACAAAAGTATACATATAGTGAAAAAGAGGTCCCTGTGCACCCCGCATATGCAAGGTTTTACAGCAACTCTGGTAGGGTGTCTACCATAACTCAGGTAACTCAGCAACTCAGCGCGCTAACACTGTCGGTCCCTGCAGCTTTAAAGGGCCACTGACACGCTTAAATAAACGAGATTATCGTGTCATGATACGTAATCTTGGGCAAAAAACTCGGAAATCAAGCCAAAAATTAAACCAACGCAAATAACTTTAATTTGCCGAAAACAAGCTACAGGCTGCCATCGCGAGTCTTGCCGCCGCTGTGATTGGACGAAAGTTCCATGACGTCGCTGTCAGGAGGGCGAGGACAGCTGAATGCGCTCACCGGCAGTGAATGCCGTGTTTATCTGTTGAAGGGTGCTTACCAGCGCAAACGACAGGGCAGGAGGGGACAGGAAAAGAGACGAGACAGAGCGCTGAACGACAACATGAGACTGGAGCGAAGAAGTCAGGAAAGGGCCCGTTGTATTAGAAATGAAGCTCAAGAGACAGTGGGATTGGGCATGTTAATAATACAACGGGCCCTTTCCTGACTTCTTCGCTCCAGCCTCATGTTGTCGTTCAGCGCTCTGTCTCGTCTCTTCTCCTGTCCCCTCCTGCCCTGTCGTTTGCGCAGGTAAGCACCCTTTATGATGTTATACCAACACGCCCAATCCCACTGTCTCTTATCTGTTGAAATCGGGTAGTTACTGTAAGTATGGCGAACTGTGAAAGTCGGACAGAGTTCGCTGTACTCTGTCGTCCTTCATGTAAAGTGTCACGGGAGCGGGTGGCCGGCGCTCTGCGGCGGCCGCCTACAGCGTCATCAACCGACCGCGATAGAAAGCACGTACGCTTTCGGCGTCATCTATCGGCAAACTAAATTAACCGTCATGGACGGTTTCGAGGCGCGCGCTCGATTCCAGACTGGCCTGACCAGCCGTGACTGATTATTTGTCTGGTGTCGTCCGCACACCACGGCAGTGATGTTTCATACTACGCCGAAGAATTAACTTTTCGAGACATGCCAATTTCCTATTCTGGGCATTTTTACATGTATACGCAAATGACTTCCAAGCATATTTCTCTGCACGTTTTAACATGCGATCGGCTCTTATTTCACACACACAATTTATATACATGCATGTGCGTGACGTGTTTCTGAAAACTGAAATTAAGACTAGCGCCTGTGCTCCTGCATGACGATAAACATGATTTTCTTAACTCGTCAGCTTTAAGTGCACCGAATATAGTGGGTTTGCGAGTCCACAGCAGTATTGAACTAGATAGAAGCTTCACATAAATATCAAACTTATCTCGAGGGCTATGCTTGCATACTACATGCGCTATGATCGTTTGCAGAAGCTGATGGTGCCCTGTGACCGCAATAGATTGGTCCTAATTGTTCAACTTACTTATTTCCGAAATTCCCTGTCATATCGCAAATATTCCAGTTTTCTCTTTCGTCCAAAATGATGGCTGAAAATTCCCCGAAAATGGGAAAATTCCTTGCACGGAACATCACTGCACCATGGTCGATTTGTTTGCAGCAGACGACGAACTGCATGCATCGCTGGTAGCGCTATCGAGCGTAATCCAGCCGCGCTTGTGTAGCGGCCGTAACTGCTTATTTTGTGCACCGATAGCTTACGCCTAAAGCGAACGTGCCTTCTTTCGCTGTCGGTTGATGGCGCTGCAGGTGGCGGCTGCAGAGCGGCGGCCACGCGCTCCCGTGTTCCCTTTCATAAACGACGACATAGTACATCTGTACACGTTCGAGCCGCTCGTAAGGGTGACGAATGCCACGTTCACCCACGTCGGAAACATAGACTGGTACGTATAAGATGCATGCCAGTGCCTAATTTCCCTGTAGTAAACTATTATAAGTGATACGCTTATCAGTGGATATTAAATTGGCGGGGGCAGCGTGCTGAAACATCTGCTGTTCGTGGTTTTCACAGCTCAGAGTGCAGCGTTGTTAATGCCGTCTGTAGGGAGTTTTCAAATAGGGACCCCAAAAGTTTGGGGTACCAAAAAAATAGCGTCAAGACATGCGCGAAACCCAAACCGCGTTTGGGTTTAGAGTTGGGGACGCTATTTGTCGAATGTAGCGGGAGTCTCAAAGCCTGCCCTAAAAGTTTTGGGTCAGACAAACGTAACGACGCCCACTGAAGCGACATGACCAATAATTGGGTGAGTATCCAAAGCGTGGCAAACTCTTTTCAAAAACTGATCGCTCTTCCTTGACCCAAAGCGTCCATACGCAACGGGCTTTGGGGCCCCAAAAGTCTTGGGCCCCAAAGCCCTATTCAAAAACTACTTCGCCGCAGGAAACGCGCACGCGATGAGTCAGTATGTTACAGCGAGAACAAAAAAAAAGAAAGATCCAGACGAGTGCTGCTTTTGCCGCAGTGTTGATATGTTCTCTGAACTGCGCTGAAAATTGCGCAAGAATAGTTTGGCTCATGTATTGCAGTTGTGTTTTTCTTTTCATAATACCATCACTTTTTCTAATTTCAGCCCAGCACTGCAGCGATAATGTGTTGAAATTCAAACGGTATATCAGCTGCGCTATAGAAGCATGCGACTGTCGTGTAGAATAGCTGATTTCGATCATGCGTACTGATATATTTGTACACGTGTTTTCGCCATAAGTTCTCATGCACGCACTGCGTGCAAACCGGGAAAGAGGAGGAGTGCTGCTGCGGCATCAAAATTCGGCAGATTCGCGACCGCCACAGCGCGCTTCATCTCGCAGGTTTGAAGTATCTTGTTTTAACTGCAGCGGCTCATTTCGCAGCCATCTTCTGATCCCAAGGAAACTTGTGAAAAGCGACCTCATCGCGTCCGTAAGTGCTGCGGCGGCCATATGCCGCGCAGTATGTCCACAACCTTGCACAAAGACAACTAGTGAATGTTGGATGGCGAATATCTTTAATCAGAACACAACGGTGCAATGGCAAGAAATCCCTACGAACTGGCAGAACTGATGCTTTGCAGGGCAGTAGATCGCAGCAAAAACAAGGCACAACCGCGGAGTAAGCAAGCTGAGCTGAATGAGTGACCCAGGTGGCCCACCGCAAAGTTGCCCGCCGGGCAGTTGCTCGACCCCGGACGGTGACGTCACCTCCCCACGTGCCTACTTCTCCCATGCTCCACCAATGCGTACGTGCGTTTTGTGGGAGGGGGCGTTTCCTCGGTCAAAGTTAGCCGTCGTTTAATAGAACCTCACGCAAGAAACATCAATAGACATGTTATGGGAGGTCGCAGGTACCGGATTCGCAATAAATTAATGAATTCAAAACCTCTTCAGTGTCTCTTTAAATCCTACTTCCACGGTAGTCGGGTAGCTCGCTAATGCGCGCCGATGTCGAGGACTCTCTCCCCTCTTTCTGGACCACTTGTAGACTCCTTTTTAAAGTACCGTCACTGTGGTAGCCCTGAAACGCTTCCTCTTCAAGTTGCCCTTTTTGATCCTTTTCGCCACGGGTCGTTCAATTAACGTTCCTCGTAAGCGGCAGTTTTTTTTTTCATTTTACGACAAATACAACAAACTCCCCCGGATGAGCGAACTCTTGAGCTTATGGTTCGTCGACTTCTATAGGGATAAAGCAGCTTTGTCGGTCGCTTAAATTCTGTTCCCCCGCCTAGTTTAAATCTGCAGGCACGCATTCTGCCGTCTCTGCCTATGAAAGTTTCCTTGATTTTGGCGGTATTCCACATGTGTAGTTTCAAATGATCTTCTTTTAACAGAATCAAATCGTCTATTTTTAGGCCACTCGTTGTCGTTGGGCGAAACAAACATGCTGATCTAAGCTCCAATAAATACTCTTTCCGCCACCGCTTCCAGGATCCTTCAGCCACGGCCGACCTCCAGCATCGTGAGAGATGCGTATCACTACCTGGAATTTCGGCTGGCAGGTGAATGCGAAGCAAGGGTTGTCAGCTTGTTCAGTGCGCCGGCGACAGGTTCTGGCTCTTGAGCATCATCGTAGGGAAAGATCAATAGGCTAGAGTTTATCACAGCTTCCACTTCGTACATTACGATTGTGAGTTCATCAAAGCTTGAACTGCTCCGACCTAACACTTTGCGCAACCCTACACTCACTGATCGCTCCAACCACTCCCAGAACCCGTCCTCCAAGCTGCCCTTTCAACAATGATTTTACACCTGATCTGGTTTCCGGTTAAGTATGACTGCATTTCCTCTGATTTTTATAGGAGCACAAACATTGCTTTCAGACTCTTAGCTGCTATTTCGAACGTTAGAGCGTTGTCCGAATAAATAGTCGAGCAGATTCCCTTGCGAGCCACGAGGCGCTTGAATGCCAGGAGAAAGAAGTCACCGACTTTTTTAGAAATTAGCTTTGACAGATTTGCCATTGTTAATCATGTTAATAATGTTAATAATCATAGCATAATCATGTTAAGCAGCCACAAGTCAAATCGACGTGCTCTATTATTTCCCCCATTTCTCGCACCGAAAGACGAGAAAAAACATCACAAAAACAACAGAAAGGGGGCAGGGGGTGCCCTAAGTGCAAGCGCGAACATCGGAGTTGCGGAGTTACGGATGCCACGCTATTTTATTAATTTCATTTTTTTACCAACTTTATTTTTTTAAGTGAATGTTTTTTTTGGTGAAATTTTAGGCAAGCTTCGTAAAATCGTAAACGCGGTCTAAATTCTTGCATTTTACGGGAAAATCCGAAAAGTTGGCAGGTATAGTGAACTAATGTACAGAGGTATAGTGTTTCTGTTTCAACGAACTTCGTTGGAACAGAAACACTATACCTCTGTACATTAGTTATAGATTATGTGGCACTGCTGATCTCAACAACACAGCTTTGATCCTAGCCACCGTGGCCATATTTCGATGGGGGTGAAATGCTAAGACGCTTCTGTGCTAAAGGGTTTGTTCAATTCGCCTGCACCGCATGATCCATTTTATGAGGTGCTGCACCTCGTCATTTGTTTCAGTAGTGTAGCAATGGTGGCCTCTGAGCCTCGCCATTCGTTTCAAAATGTGCAGGAGAGGTACAGCACCAAAACTAGTCCATGATTTTCTGGTATCTACACTGACGGCGCCGCTTTGGTGCAGCCGCACGCACAGCCGAACCGGCGACATAGCATTAGACGTAGGTGCTGTACCCGCTTTTACTAATGTGGCGTGTGTTTGCCAAGATGTTTGCACCTTGTTAAATTAAGCGAACATAAATGAGGCTTTCACCTTGTCGTTCACTTGAGATGTCGCACTGCTGAACTCGTGCTGCAAAAGTTCTGAGCCTCTCGTGCACAGCCGTGAACCTGTTCCCATCGGTGCAGGTGAATCAAACGGACTGTTAAAAGATCGAAGCTTGAAAATATGAAAAATTAGGGAACACAAGCTGTCAAAGCAAATGTTTCGACTATCAGTCTTGTCTCCTGTGAGGCTACAATGCCATTTATTTTAACCCCTGGAAGCCAGAATTTATCTAACTTTGCACATTACTGTATGATTCATAATCCTATCATGGTTGGCATGTAAATCATCAGAAATTATCAATTGAATTACAAAATTCGCATCCCCACAATGAGGGGCATTAAAGGCTTTCCGACATTTACTTGTGACTCGTGAGACAGCTCAAAAACTACACCCTGAACTGTTTTGTCTTAATTAACTGTGTTTACCTCAAACAAGTTTACAATAAGATGCACCAAAGCTCACAAAGCTGCACTTAATTGCATTAGCCTTGCATATATGTTCGATAGGCTCTTTAAAATACAAAATCGTAAAAGTGATGAGCACTTGCAGCTCAGCTTCATCAAACACGTGAAATTTGTCTTGATAAGCGAGATTGTGTCCATTGGATGTGGTAGTTTTTTTTTTCACATAGTAGAGGAACGTCCCAGATTTCTTCAAGCACATCTTCTTCCATTTAAATTAACTTGTCATACCTATAGTGTTCACCAATCCGAAGTGAAATTTTTTGCACCACTGTCATGAAAAAAAATAAGGAAATCACAGAGGTTGTTGCAACGGACATGATCTGGACTTCTCCATGACCACACTGCAAGATAGTACGTAATTCAAGTCGAAACGTCTGAAAGTAGTTGGGGAAAACCATTTCAGTTTTCAAGTACAAGTATACTGAAAAAGTGAACACAATAACAAGAGTGTAATAAATGTGACCGTTATTGATCCAGCATTTAGACAGATTCACATCATGTGCCACTAATTGGTTTCCGGAGTGCTTGCTTGCAAGAGAGTGCTCAAATTTTATCTCCATATGCAAAAAAGAGATTGTGCTCAGGGCTGAGGAGTTGTTTAGTGCACTCTATGAGCACCAACAAAGATGTACATAAAAATGTACAATGCATGCCTAAAGCTTATTGTCTTAGAATTGGGCCTTTTCAATCTGTAAGCACCCACCTCATAACTATGTTCCTTTAGCATGCATGTTCGCTGCATACTCAGCAGACCGATCATTACTTGCGACAAGAAATCTAGCTGTAGAAACTGTGTAAGTTACCTCTAACGATAAACATAACAAGCCTGACATATTTTTATGTCCATTACGTATAACTATGATACTGGATCACGACTGAGAATTAAAAACTCGAGCCTTTCCTGTCGACACGACGCGGCATCGCACAGTTGTAGAATACTCAATGTAGCATTGCAGAGCGAAAAACATTCAGAACTGCTCGCAGTCACGATTGTTTACGTTACAAATTTAGCAAAACTACATTGTTTTCACTGCGCGAAGCTATCCGTCGGCAATGTGCAAGTTTAGTTCCCGATTCCACATCATGCATTCACTTCACTTCATGATCAACTTGGCAAGCACCACATCTAACGGCAGAATCAGACCCTTGTCCCAAAGCCATGCTATTAAACTCGAACGCCACAACACAATGACAGCGACGCCCATTCAGTGATCTCGACGTTCAGTTACATGCACATGTTTAATTTGTTAGCTTTCAACAGCCTTTACACATGGGACTCGCTCGCTGGATTCCGTGCCGACCAATTGTGCCCTTGTGATATCCGACGACAGTGCAGCTTTCGCCGACTGGGTTGGTCCTACGACACCTCCTGCCGCCGCTCCTCGACGACGACGACAGCGTAGCTCTGGCCTGCTGGATTAGCCCTACGCCATCTCCTGTCGCCGACAAGAGCTCTCGCCAGTGGTGCCCCGTCCTCGGACTCCTGCAACCGTGTCCATCTGTCCTGTCTTCTGCTTACTTCCGTCGCTCCCTGTCCCTGCGCCCCCCTCTCTCTTTCTCTCTCTACCTTTTAATTTTGTCTCTTTATTCCATTCTCTACCCCCATTCCTCGTGAGCTACTGTTGAGGTGTCGTCCCCCTGAGAGACAGTTACGGGGCTCACTTTTCTCTTCTTTTCATTTATAATCAATCCCCCCCCTTTACACATAAGTTGAAAGCTTTCAATAGGTATGAGCGACTTGTTTTGTTCGGAACTGACTGTATACATTGGTTGTACACGCTTGAACACTCGCAATAAACGATGCAAAAACTGTTTGATAGACGTTGTTTTGCCAGTCGAGGCCAGTTTGGTCACCTGGCGATAATTAAACATGCGAACCGAGATTGAGCAGCAAGAAAACAAACACAAAATATACCACAGGGAGCGAGCAGCACGAAAAAGCAGTCAGCCACCCTACCTGCAGCAAAAAAAAAAAACGCGTCTGTTTAACGATGATGACAGTAGTGGTATAGGTGTTCTTTGATAGTACTAGCAGCGTCATCTCGCCTAGATGTATTTCAGTTCAGTACGCCGCCTGTACCTGTTAGCATGTTATTGTGATACAACAGTCCGAAGGTAGAGTTTCTGTTCTCTAAAGTGGCATAGGTGTTCTCTGGCCACCCCAAGCAACAATTTATCTTTGGCAAGATGTTGGCCCATTGTCACTCGCCAAATACATTGAGATTGGCCCAACCTTAGATAGGTGATATAGGTGATAGGTGGCCCAACATAGAATAGATAGGTGATAACGTCTTCATGTTTCGGTGTTTTGACTTTTAGGTATTTTAAACTTTCGGCATCATTAGTATTCGGCATTTCAATTTTTCGTTGGTCTGACGTTCGGCCGTCTAATAATTTGGCGTTTGATTTTCAGTTTTTTGATAGGGACGCTATCAGACGACATCGTCCTGCTCTTGGAGAAGTACTTTTGCATAACGAAATGTTTGTGGCGGAACTGAGAACGAGAAAGAAAAACGAAGGAAAACAGGACAGGGAATTAGACTGGCTACATTTATTCCAAGAGGTATGATTTAGCTGTTTCCCATAAGATATATTTGCTTTAAATCCTTGTCGCCTCTGCTGGCTGCCGTGCATTTCCATCGGCGATGCTTAAATAGACAAAATGTATCACTGTACAACACAGACTCGACATCTGTGTACACGCCTTTCGCTAGTGCATGACACAGAATAATGGCAGCAGTTTAATTACGGAATGGCACGCACGTATTCAGCTAACATGTATAAGATTTCTTTCGTTTATACAACTATAATGAAAATTAACGCATAATAAGCCACGAGATATACAGAGGACGTAAATTGTACTGTTTTAACTGCGTTGTAGTAATTGTCTTATAGATATACGCGAAAAAAGTATGATGTACGAAAACACCATTAAAACGTTTGCCTTTTGTATAGAAAACGGTTTGACGATTTTTAAATTAAGTTTATTCATGTATTCCATCATCCAGTTTACTGTTTCTACATTTGGATCGCGATGACTGCAACACAGAGAAATCTGTACAATTCAAGCCCATTCTACATTCTTTGGCTTCGCCTGTTCGTTTTCATTCACGTAACATTTTAAGTAGGCATATGATATAAATTGAAGCAGGAGAAACTTTGGTGTCTATTATTATGACCAATTTTTTTCGTTTACCATCGCCATCAGCGATTCTGTTACCAATTTAAAATGTGTAAGTTGGCTCCGCACCGCACTGTACATAGCTTATTTTTAGTGCAAAAAAGGAAACACTGAAGTAATTTCTCGGGCGTGTATCAGCCAGTAACTTGATCGATCAGACCAGTTGTAAACAGGAATGGACTCTGGGGTTCCAGAAAAAATGTCCCCTGAATAAATGTCCTCGAAAAAAAAATTGTCCCCATTTGCGTTGTGGGCAAAAACGTCCCCACAACATGGACCCCGTCGAACGTTGCGCCTTCCAGTCAGCAATTTTCATTTCTCAAAGAAAAAAAAGGTGTGCACGAAGATTGCAGTGTACTGAAAGATTATTGATGAAGCACCATAATGACATACCAACTGTCCCAACTTATCTGTATAAGTGTAATGTCAGATGCAACATCACATACAATGCACATTTCATATAAACGCATTCTAACTGTGCACGCGCCTGAAAAACACACAATGGGGGCAGCAGTTCAGCGCCCATACATTCCATCTGAAGGCAGCAGCCTAGTCGCACTACCACTCTGCAGTGAAGTGTACGCTTTCAGGAGCTCAATCGATACTTGCTCTGTGGCTGACTTAACGGTATTATTTGCGGAAAGGAGATGATTAAATTGAACAAAGGAGGCAAAAAAACTGCGCGTGGGCAGTTGTAAGTAAAGACAAAAAGGTACTGCCTCGGGTGTCCGCTGGCGTTGTGCTAAACGTAACGTATGCAAAGGCCTTTTAATTTATATCGAGTGAAGATTTCAGTTTATTAGTGTCTCGATTAATTTTTACCCGGAAACTTTTTTTCCATGACAGCCATGCCAGACGGGCCGTATTTTCCAGACACATTTTTTCGTACGCCCTAAACTCTGGTTATGTTCAGGGCCTCGTGCAGATGCCGATTAGACGCTGCACGCTGAACACTGACCACGCACTGCTAGCTCAGCGCGCCTCTGAAAGCCGCGCCGGTCGTCTGCCATCTACTCGAGAATAAACAAAATTTTACCCGTGGAATCAATCGCTTCGTGTCAACAAGTACCAGTCCCCCGTCGGGCTGAATTCGCAGAACCAAAGGTGTTCCACGTGCGCACTCCGAAAATGCAAGACCTCCCGAAAACGCCCCTTCGAGGCTGTGAAGTAAGCCTTTGTACTTGCACGCGCGGCCCTATACATTGCGACGTTGTTTTTTTTTTTCTTGCTGTGAAAAGGCCTTGATAGCTTCTGCAGTTTCTCGTAAAGACGTGTTTTGAGGAACACCTGAGATAATGCCGGCGTCGTGCAGCAAGTAGGGGTCAGCGTTCCCAATTCGTAAACACACCTGTCACGAACTGCACATTGGTCCCGCGCGTGGTGGGACCCCTGCCACTCGCTAGCGTAGTGCGAGTGAGCGAGACTCTGAGCAGCGACCACGTCCACTATATCATAACTGAAGGCGCTGATCATTGTCCCCATAGCCCGAGGTATGTCCGAGGTATGTCCCAGGAAGCGAAAATAGCACCTTCTTTACATCTTGTTTAAAGGGCTGCTGAAAACGTTCGACAGCAGCAGACAGCTGTCAAAGTACATAGTTAGCATTGCTGAAGCTACAGGTGTGGTGTGACAAAACCGAGAAGTTGAAAGATAGCTAGGCCGTAAATTGTTTTGACGCCACCGTGCCATTCACGACGGTGTAGGCAGAAAACCCTAGAATGTTCTCAGTGTTATGACCGTCGTCAGTAGGCGCCATGCTGTCACTGAGAAGCATAGCCGGGCAGCGCTCCCACGCCTGGAACCCCAGTTCTCTCGGAACCAGCGTCCAGAGCTGACGGGGGAGCGGCGCTCTTTTAATCCTCAAAGAGGTAGCCGACTGGTCGGCTGCCTATGCCCGCCAGGTATTGTCCCTGCTAGCCGGAGGATGAGACGTCGTGTCACCACGACGTCGTAAGCCGTTCCAGAAAGGACAACAAAGACAGCATCTTCCTTGGAAGAAACCGCGGCTGACGCCGCAAATCGCCCTGCTAATTGAGCGAACAGATTGGCGGACCGTTTGATGTCTGCTGTCAGGAGCTCGGGACCCCTCGACCAGCGGCACACAAACGACGAGGAAGAGTCCTGCTGGCGCCACCTTGCTGTGCAGTGATCACGACTACATATTGGACGTTCTCGTGGGCCATGCATGCTCGTTCCCCTCGCCTATTGTGCGTGTTCGATTGATGTTCCACTCAAGAAGGAGGAGCCCGACAGGGCTTATAACGACGACGCAGAGTGCGGGACGTAGCTCTGAACCACGTAGCGGTTCAACCACCACGCTCGTGTTTTTGTGAACTCTAAACCTTTCTATGCTGTAAATAATTGTAAATAGTGCCATAAACCTGATTGTTTTTCACATCCCCATCTTGTAAGCGCTCGTTTCCTCAACCCGAAGCTACACCACGCTACCACAAGAGACCGGGCAGACCCCGGTCTGCAACAACTGGTAATCAGCGCTGGGATCCGGAGCGACTACTGGTTGGCAGCGGTGGGATACGACTGAGCGCCGGGATCACCACAACTGGTTGGCAGCGGTGGGATACAAGCTACAAGTCGTAACATCAGACAAAGTGGTCACCTCGTTATCAAGTAGTCCCGGGAAAGTATTCAGCAGCGCTATACTTTCACACACGGAGTGAAATTTCCGACACCTAGAGCGTGCTCGAACTTCCAGATTTTTTTATGGCGAGTAAGTTCTGACATCTACTATGAACACAAAAAAGTCGAAATCGGAGTTGCTATGGAGCTGGTGACTTTCTTAACCGAAAACATGGAGTGGGATGGGGATATAAGAGACGGTGAGATAGAAAATGGATGGTTGTATAAAAAAAATCACTGCATTTCAAGCTGCTTGAAGATAAATATGGGGCGAAGCTTTCGGAAGTGATTATTGTGATCAGAGTTGAGATAGTACTGAGACTGATTGTGGTTGTGATACTTATATATTTTTTTATTCAAAGAGATAGTGCTGAGACCGATTGTGATATAGTGGTGATTCTTCTTTAGAGCTGATACGAGGTTCCGAGATCCGGGTTACGTTTTGACTCCATAATCACATCTTCATTAGCTGTCGTCTCTGGTGTAGAATTTTCTTGTCGGTATTGCCGCCTTGCATCCGCTTCAAGTTGTTTCAACGGCGCGTCAGCTTGGCGTTTTTCCCGCTTATCCCTGCTTCCTTAGCCCTAGTCTGTAGTGTAGAACTTTGTTGTCGCCGTCGCCGCTTTGCATCCACTTCCTTCTCTTTTGTATCCGCGGTAGCTTCTCGTCGACGGTGACGCTGATACTCAGCACATATATATATATATATATATATATATATATATATATATATATATATATATATATATATATATATATATATATATATATATATATATATATATATATATATATATATATATATATATATAGCGTTGACAGCAACGCCATCACATCTACAATTAACCACATCGCCCTCTGTTGCTTATAAGTTGAAGGTTACATGGTATTACGGACAGATGGCGGACATTGTGAGGTCTTAAGGAGCTCAGCCCCTAAAAAAGTGATAAAAAGAATGTTCTGGATCGCGAAGAGTAGAAGCGCTGGTGCGATTAGGTTCGATAAACACATGTGGAAGGTGACAGCTCGCTCATTCCTCCGGTGGTGTAAATATTTTCTGAATTAGACCTGCACGGCATAATATTTGTGTGTACAAGTGCATTAGATGTGCGCCGTAAGATTGGGGCTGTGTATGAAGTGGGATAGGGCCTAATATTTCGGTATTATGCACGATCAACTAGCCGTCTGTCGAGAACCTTCTCTCCATAGACGCCACTAGAGAAAGAGTGAGAAGCTTCGGTCATATTGTCTTCACCTAAGGCTCTCTAGTAGAGTAAATCACATTAGAGATACGCCTACGCCCGCACTGGTGAAATACGCTGTTCGCCGGGGGTTTGCCTGTATTGCACTTCTATGCGGTGACGTCCTCAAGGAGGAAAGGCCTACCAGACGACGGACCCAGTTGAGCACGCTTTGCGGTTGCGACTATCCTCGCCCTGTTTGCAACTCGGCTCAGTGGTACGGCAGCGAAGCACTAAAAGGTCGCTGTTCGCGCACGATAGCTATATATTTGGGCGGCTGTAGATGGCAGACAACAATCAAAAGTGAACAGCAGCGTGATACCCTATCGAAAAATGGCATACGGCGTTTATGACACATCCAATAATCTCATATGATCATACGAGAATGCTTGCGATTCATAGGTGTTCATACGAGAATATTGGATACGAGGCATATGTGTCATATGAGAATTTTCGATAGGGAAAGCAAGGAGGATGCAGACAAGAACTAGAGAGAACAAGTACTGCTGACTGGGCGAGTTGATGCATGATAAAATGATATTACTTTATCATAGCTCAGTTTGAGCGTGAAGCGAAAGATGCTGTGCAGTAAAGAAGGAAAAAAAAGAAACAGACGACAGTGTGAACGCTAGCTTCCTTCTTTAACGCTCACACTGTCGTCAGTTTTTTTTCTTTCTTGACTGCGTAGTATCTTTCCTTTACGCTCAAACTGAGCTGCGATAAAGCAGTATCATTTAGAGAGCACTTTCTCTGGCACTTTTGTACATCCTTGTTTTCTTTTTTTGTTTTTCTTTTTGCGTCGTTGCCACAATTCGTGAAAAAACGCCCGGTTCATAGGATGAAGGCAGATGTAGTTGACAAAACTGCACGATCTGCTCAGCGAGGCGACAAAGGTGGAGGGGCTCCGTAGTGTCGAAGAAGCCTGAAAGGCTTTTCTGGGAAGGGTTGACACAAAGCCATGGAAGCGCTTGGCAGCATTGTCCAAGCCACTTATGCACGATCAGCTAGTCCAACGATTAATGATTTTTGAGGTAGATGGTTCTTGATAGATGCGCTCAGTTAGATGCTAACCGTGAATATAAACTGTCTGATTGAGACAAAAAAGAAGCGCGTGATCATTTTATTGCCCATTATCTCGCACGGCAACACATAATTATTCTGGCTTCAACGTCAACTGAATAGCAGGGGCCCATTGAATACTTCATTTATAAAATTACAGGGCGCATTTATCAGCGCGTCTTAACGCATTCATTTTTGCGACTTGCATGTTAGGAGAATATGAATTGCGCCTTCATCAGTATGATGCTTTGCGATTTGTCGCTGATACGCCCCCCCCCCCTCCTTTTTTGTAACTCAATGATAAAAATATAAAACAGCGCTGAGACGCAAAAAGGAAGTGATGAACATGACGCTGATTTTCGGCGCTGTGTCGTCTGAGCGCTGCTTTATATATTTATCAATGAACCCCACAAACTCTTCCTATCTACCTGTCTTCTTTGCAACTCAAGTGTACACTGCTGCAAGATATCGCCAGTGCAGGACTTTGGGGAAAAGTGCTTTCCGAGAAAGTCAGAGTATGCTTTCTTGTCAAATGTTAGGATCTGCAGCGCAATACGCGAAGAGTAAGCCCAGCGTGTTTCTGGTAAGAAGATCGCACGTTCAAACCAAACAGCCTTCCAGATAAACAACATGGTATCGAATGGTTACTGCACCAGTGCATGATACGGCTGTCGGAAAATTGGGAGGATCAGTGGGAGTCCACGTCCACACCGGGTGATGCCAGCAGGTGTAGTTAAAGAGGTGTAGTCGGCCCGACAGAAATGCAGAACCCTGTACTTCCGGTCGTTGCTTGTCAGTCAACTTTCTTTCACGCATGCTGTTTTGTTCGGGAGAGGAATGGGCAAACCACACCAAAGACGCTGCGCCCTTCTTTTGCTTAGAACCACTACCACCACCAAAAGGGGATGTTTTAATGGCCTTGGTCTGAGACACCCGACAACAGTGCTGAGATTCGGAAGCAAACAGCTGAAAGTCAGAATAGAAAGCGATGGCCGCGGAGAGTAGCCGACAAAGATGGCCGCTCGCTATGTCGACGAGCGAAGCGAACATATTCATAGATTCCTTGCCTCCAAAGGCGTCGACTTCGACCGGCCCTGCACTTTCGACAGCGACGGTGATTGTTGGCTGGCGGCAACATTGGCTCCGTGGAACAAGATTCTTTCGGTGGTGGGCCTAGAGCTAATCGAGCTTCAACCGACGACCCTCTGCCTTCGTTCCAATGACCTTTGCTCCGTTGGCAAACCAAGCGTGCATGCTCCGTGCAACGGTGCCAACCTCTAGGCGTGGTTGCCCGAACAGCACACGTGCGTGCAGTCGATATGTCTGCATGAAATTATCTGGAGCTCCAAAACGCCGGTGTTGGCGCTCAAGATGCTGCTTCCGTTTAGCGCCCACTTGCACCATCCCACTCTCAAGGGTCGCTACTCGATTCCGTTCAGCGAACGGGACCTGTGCGACAGCATGGCGGCGCTGAAGATGCTCAAGAGCTTCGAGTGCTTCGAGCTCCGCATTAATTACGGCGACCTAGCCCGCGGCATCACCACCCTCCTGCACGGAAACAGGAAACACCTAACCAAAGTTCGGTTCCAGAACAACAAGCTCTCCCCGCAAAGCACAGAGTCCTTTCTAAACGCGCTCCTCGAGTGCGAAGTTCTTTCCGAACTCTTGTTCAATCGCAACCACCTCAACAAGGGCAATATTGAGTCCCTGGCCGTGATCATACGCTCCCTGCGTAACCCGAAGAAACTTAGCCTTGACTTCAGCATCTACAGTAACGAACCTTTCGGCCCCATCGCAGAAGCCCAAGAGAGCAACGCGTCACTCGAGGAACTCAGTTTGAAAGGCTGCCAGGTAGAGTTCAAACTGCTCTTCGAGGCTCTCCATACCAACACGACGTTGAAGATGCTGAATCTGGAGTGCTGCACAATGACCTCCAACGAAGTAAAGTACTTTGCGGCAACCCTGTCACTCAAAAAAGGCCTGAGGACGGTACTGTTGCTGAACTGCCCGATGAAAGACGAGGGCATTGCGTCACTTGCCCATGGGATGGCTATGAACAATACTCTCCAAAAGCTGGACCTGCACGACAACAGGGGGACGACTGAAGCTGTGATGGCTTTTTGCCAGTCCCTCAAGAATAATGGCGCCCTAAGGAGTATCGTCTTTGGACAAATCAAGGCATCAGATCAGCAAAGGCACGTAACACGGTGCACATGAGCTACATTAGGTTAGCGGGAGACATGGGCTGATTGACATGCTGCTCTGTCTCTGCATGGATGGATGGATTGATGTGGCTGTACCCTTCTGGATCGGGCGGTGGCTAACGCCACCTAGCCGTAATACTTAGTGAACCAACAACTAGGCTTATCTTTTTTTTTCCTTTAAATAGTGAAGTTGAGGACTCGTACTTTGCAGCGTAGGGTTTAATTTTCACTCGTGCCTTGACTTGAGCCACTAATCAGATAACCTCCTTCTAGTTATTTCTACCCGCTTAAAGTGTATTTTGCCCTCCCTATCCCTAAACCCCAGTGCTTTGAAAAACTCTGCGCTATCATCCTGAATTATAGGGTAAAGCCCTTTACAGAACATTATCAAGTGTTCGGCAGTTTCCTCCTCTCTGCATGCACTGCATACCGTGTCTACCCCTTCGTATTTGGCCCGATATGTCTTGGTTCGCAGTACCCCCGTCCTGGCATCAAACAGTAGAGAACTACCCCGAGTATTATTATAGATCCTTTCCTTGGTAATTTCCTGCTTAAAAGTTCGATGGATATCTAGTGCGGACTTCTTAATCATGCCAATTCTCCCCATATCTGTCAACGTTTTCTTCCCCTTCTTCTTAACTGATTGTTATTTTTGGTGTGGCGCCCTTGTGTTTTCTAAGTATTTACCCGTCAATTTTCCGGTTCGCTTCCTCCATTTTTGGTTCGCTTCCTGGTTCGCTTCCTGAGCTGCAAAGTTTTGGAACCACCTCAATTCTCTGAGTAATAAGACTAGCATGAAACACAGGTTTAAAACTACAGTTCAAAGGGTTAGACTAGAAGGGGATGAGGCAACGGAATACATAAAAACAGTGATGACAGAAAACTTTAAACACCAAAAAATGCTGCATGCACCCTACCAGATGAGATAGGACCAATTAGCTCAGTGACTCTACTGGGACAACGAGAGTGGGAAAGGGTAAAGAAAAGGGCTCCTTATAGGACATCAGCCGGCCCTGACGGCATTCCAATCATGTTAATAAAGAAACAAGAACCAAACTGTAAACAAGCTCAAGAGAGGCAGTGAGCAAAGCAATGATGGATGGTGAAGCTCCCAATAGGTGGAAACCAAGCAGGATGAGCTTGATCTATAAAGAAAAGGGGGACAAAGCCAATATAAACAACTGCCATCGCGTAACAGTGACATCAGTAGTTTACAGGCTGGTGATGCAGATAGTAAAGGAAAGACTACAGACATGTGTGGAGAATGAGGGGGTGCTGGGAGAAATACAAAATGGGTTCCGTAAACTAAGGAGGTTGGAGGACAATCTGTTTTCATTGATGGAGCTGTATTCAAATAGCGGAAAAAGAACACAGGCTTCTGTGGCTGGAAGGAAGGAAGGAAACAACAAAAAGGGAGAAGGCAGGGAGGTTAACCAGAAAGACATCCGGTTGGCTACCCTACTCTAGGGGATTAGGGAAGGGGACAAGAAAGACGAGAAAGAGAGAAGAGAGGGAAAAGAAAAAAAAGGTGGGGGAGAGACTGACAGTAATTTCACTGCAGCGTGTAGGACTCTACCGCATGTTAGAGGCGTTCACACAAGCCTGTCTTTCTCAGGAAACACAGCAGGGCTTTCACTGCCTTGTGGGCTGTCGAGGCATGTGGACGTTGCTGTAATAGCATCTGCACAGAAAGAGGCCGATCATCCAGTCGCCGCATTGCGGTGGCAAGTACTTGTCTATCTGAGCAAATCGAGCACAATGGCACAGCAGGTGTTTGATATTTTCGTCGGTGCCGCAAACATCGCACGCCGCACTGTCAGTAATTCCGATTAACGTGGTATAAGCTTTCGTGAAAGCAACTCCCAGCCAGAGGCGATAGAGAAGCGAAGCTGTGGCTGGCATTTCTAGATATCAAGGTAGCTTACGATAGTCTGATTCAAAAAGACTTGTGGAGAATACTGGACACACTAGATGTAGAAGATGGTATAACTAATCTTCTGAAGGATATTTATAACAGCAACAAGGTAGTTATTAAATGGGAAGAACAGGTATCTGAACGTATAGAGATACAACGCGGGCTTCGACAGGGATGTTCCTTGTCACCTTTGTTAATTATGCTGTCTCTCCAGGCAATAGAAGCCAAATTAAAGGGGAGTCGACTCGGCTTCAGCCTCTCTTTTGCCAAGCAAGGAAAGCACATTGAACAGTCATTACCAGCATTGATGTATGCAAATGATATAGTTTTAGTAGCCGACAACAAGGAACATCTGCAGGGATTGATAGACATCTGTGGTAATGTGGGAGATATGTTAAATTTGCAGTTCAGCAGGGAGAAATCAGCAATCATAATTTTTAATAATAACAAAGGCAGTGAGCATACGATACAGGAAGTCACGCTAGAAATAGTGTATAAATACAAATATTTGGTCGTATGGATAAATAACTGGACTGAGTACCTAAGGGAACACGAAAGATACGTAATGACTGAGGGCACCAGGAATGTAGGTGCAATGAAAACTAGGGCACTGTGGAACTACAGTAGGTATGACGTTGTGAGAGGGATTTGAAAGGTGTAATGGTTTCGGGTTTGACGTTCGGCAATATGGTCTTGTGCATGAAATCAGAAGTTCGAGCTAGATTGGAAATTAAACAACGTGGCATTGGTAGACTTGCTTTGAGAGCACACGAGAATACCTCAAAGCAGGGGGTACAGGGAGACATGAGTTGGGCATCGTTTGTGTGCAGGGAAGCTAGCAGCAAGATAGAATTTGAGGAGCGATTGAGAAAAATGGGAGAGGAGCGTTGGGCTAGAAAAGTTTTCAGTTACTTGTATATGAAAAATGTCGATACTAAATGGAAGAAACGAACTCGAAAACTGTCAAGCAAGTATTTAGACAAGAGCAGAATAACAAGCCAAATGGAAACATCGGTTAAGGAGAAGGAAAAGGAAACAGAGAGGGACATGTGGAAGATGGGAATGCTCACGGAATTATCACTGGAGACCTACCGAGCTTTTAAGAAGGAAATTGCAAGGGAAAGGTCTACGATAATTTTCGAGGTAGTTCTCTGCTCTTCGAGGCTCGAACGGGAGTATTGCGGACTAAGACGTACCGAGCAAAATACGAAGGCACAGGGACAGTATGTAGTGCGTGTGGAGAGGAGGAGAAAATAGCTGAACATTTGATATTGTTCTGTAAAGGGCTCAGCCTTGTAGTCTAAGATAATGGCACCGAATTTTTCAAAGCATTGAGGTTTAGGCACAGTGAAGACGAAATAGACTTTGAACGGGTAGAAATAACCTAGAGGAGGCTAACTGATTGGTGGCTACAATCGAGGCGCGAGTGAAATTCAATCATTAAACACAGAGTGATAGTACCCAACCTTATGGCTAAGTGGCGTGAGCCACCACCCAATCTAAAGGGTACAGCCGGATACATCTATCCATACATCCATCCATTCGGCGGCGGCTTAAATAGTGGCATACTGCAAATCGCACGGGATTCCAGTACGTGCATGGTTTTTTCAAAGACGATAGCCTTTCTTGGGGACCTTCGATGCAAAAATTTTGGTCTGTCTGTCTGTCTGTCTGTCTGTCTGTCTGTCTGTCTGTCTGTCTGTCTGTCTGTCTGTCTGTCTGTCTGTCTGTCTGTCTGTCTGTCTGTCTGTCTGTCCGCCCTTAACGGTACCTTAAACGGCACCAAAGTGACCAAACGATACTCCAAACGGCCGACCCCATCCGCAGCGCCCACCAATATTGATCAAGATCCAGCATTCATACTTGTGCGATTGTCAATTAAAAAGCAATTATTCCGCATATCTGAAGCACCATAACAACACGTCAATGTTATGTATGTGTATATTTTACTAGAAAAGGCATACACAAGTAATTTTAAGGACCGTAGCGCTTATGGCGCTGCGCTGACCACGGAAAGCTTGCACGAAAAGGCAAGTGTTTCCGACGCTTTGCTGAGACGACACGGTGGTGGCACCTACCCGTCGCCTTGCGTTCTACACCTTATCACCTGAGAGACGGGCGCGTATACGCCGCACGCTCTGTTTTACAGAATAACTGCCAGATAGCGCTCATGTCTCAAGTGACTTGATGCGCTCGTTCGCCACCGCTACACGCTCGAGGCACGCTAACGCAGCGCCTTCAGAATACCATTTAACGAGTTTCTTGCGCAGAGCATCAAATAAACGTTTTGTTCCCTCTCTCCAGACGCAAGACTATCGTCTTTTGACGACATTTGCGGTGTAACATGCAGATAGGGGGCGAATGTATCTATCTATCTATCTATCTATCTATCTATCTATCTATCTATCTATCTATCTATCTATCTATCTATCTATCTATCTATCTATCTATCTATCTATCTATCTATCTATCTATCTATCTATCTATCTATCTATCTATCTATCTATCTATCTATCTATCTATCTATCTATCTATCTATCTATCTATCTATCTATCTATCTATCTATCTATCTATCTATCTATCTATCTATCTATCTATCTATCTATCTATCTTGCTACCTACGACTTTTAGCTTTCCTGTCCATTTTGATAATAGTATTGATAAAAACAATTGGTATGGCATAACATGAAAATCATGACATGTATGTCAGAAACGTCATGATTTACATTTCTTGGTCTTGCTGCTTTTGTGGTGGTTTGGTTCACATGACATTTCGCGAAACTGGTATGTTATAACATGACTGCATGGTGAAGTTAAGTGACAGATCCTAACGTGGAAATCATGGCATGCATGTCATGATTTTCATGTAATGATTAGTCATGACTGCACGCTTGCTCAGGGTGTGCTCGCGGTCATTTTCTAGCTAGACACATCACATTTCACTAGCTTGACATATCACAAATTTGGTATGACGGGACACGAATGGGTGACTGGTGCAAACATGATAACTATGAGATGCGTGTTATGTAACAACTTGACTACATGCCGCGCTCATGATGCACTCGTGGCCGTTTCGCTCTTCACATATAGCAGATTTGGTGTTACGTGACGTCAATGGATGACGAAGGTATATGACTGCTGCAAACATGATAATCATGGCATGAGTGTCATAAAAGAACATGACAATATACCACGCTCATGAGGCACTCGCGGCCCTTTCGCTAGCTTCACATATACCAAACTTTTCCGGGGCTCTCCACTACGGCGTCTCTCATAATCATATGGTGGTTTCGGGACGTTAAACCCCACATATCAGTCAATAAATCAATCACATATACCAAACTTGGTATCACGTGACGTGAAAAGATGACGAAGGTAAATGACACGTTGTTGCGACGCTCGCCTCCAACGACGTTACGAAGGGCGCCCCGAATCTCACCGCTGCAACCACTGATTCGAAAGACGGCGACGCCAACACGGTCCCAAAGGCGCCACTGCTTCGAACTCCGCCGGGAAGGTCCCCAGCCGTTTGGTAGCATAGGTTTCTCAGCTCGCGAGTGCTTCTGCGAGAGCTGATAGACGAGCGGACGAGACGACGGTGAGTTAAACAAGGTTTATGTACAGCATATATACAGAGACGTCACAAATACGGCACTGGGGCCGATAGCTTAGAGACCCGAAGAGCCGAGCTCTCCTCTCTAACACATAGGTCTGCTGCTAATACATAGCTCAACTCTCTATCACATAGCTCTCTTCTCTGACACACAGCTCAACTCTCTATCACATAGCTCTCTTCTCTGACACACATGTCTGCTCTCCAACAGGTCTGCTGCTCGCGACGCGCCGCAGGGCTTCTTTTATATGCGCTGGGTGGATTCTTTGAGTAACCAAATGTCCAACCAGAAGCGCCGCTGGTCGTGAGGTCAGAATCCTCCAATGGGGTCGCCGCTGGGCCGCGTCATTCTTTCTCATCAAATCTGGAGAGGCTGCGCTGCAGGTGGCTGCACCCAAGGACGAGTGACGTCGCCAGGCATTGCGTCAGATCCGCCAGACAGGAAGGCGCCGGTTGCTTGCTCGACGGGCTCGCTGGCTGAAATGACTCACTGCACGTGCGCAGCAGAAAGGCGCCGTCGCGTGATGACGCCGTTGTTCATCGCGTCAGGCGGGCTCGCGTGCTGGCCTTGACACAGATTTCCTTTTCCCGAGGCATGGACGTTCGCTGCGGACTCGCAGGCATAACAACGTCTAAACATGATAATCGTGATATGCGTGTCATGTGAAACATAAGACTACATGCTACGCTCATAGCGTGCTCGCGGCCGTTTCGCTAGCTCAACATATCACTTGACGTCATACTAAATTTGGGAATCACGTGACGTGAATAGACAATGAAGGTAAATGACACATCCAAACATGGTAATCGTGGCATGGAAGTCATGTAAGGCATAATTTACGTCCGGCTTGTAACGCTGTGCTCTCTTTGAAGTGATTCAAATCAAAAACAGCGTCAATAACGACGAACAAGAAAAAGAAACTTGGCAGCGGCACTGACTTACAAGAAGATTCATGTGCTGGAACCACACAATATATACTTGAGCAGTGTCTGACAAATTAGAGAAATGACAAATGAAAGAAAACAGAGTTCACCTAACAACCGAGTAATCATCGTGATAACGCGCCATGAACAACGCGTGTGCCAGCACTGAAGAAAATCTATTTCTTTTTGTGATAGAGTAATCCAAGGCCTGCAGACACATGCACTGCCCAGCCTTTCTATTTCTGCAGCTTCACAAGTTTCGCGTATCATCTGGTCCCGATGTCGCCTAATGACGGTACAATGCTGAAAGTCGGGGATGCAGCCAAAGTCTCGGCAATAAATGCCGAGGTGGCCCGATGCTGTAGAAGAGACGTGAGCGTGCTCTTTCAGCCGCTAATTTAAACATCTGCCTGTTTGGCCGATGTACCACTTGCCACCGGATAGGGGTAGAGAGTACACCACTCCTTCTATGCATGGAACGTACTTCTTCCGATGCTTGATTTTTGCAGTCTCGCTCTCCCCTGGAACCAGGATTCACGGCCTTGCAGAACCTATCCAGCTTTTCTGGGGCAGAAAAAACCAGGTCTACGTCGCACCTGCTGGCCACTTTTTTGAGGTTGATTGATATGTGGGGTTTAACGTCCCAAAACCACGATTTGATTATGAGAGACGCCGTAGTGGAGGGCTCCGGAAATTTCGACCACCTGGGGTTCTTTTACGTGCATTCAAATCTGAGCACACGGGCCTACAACATTTCCGCCTCCATCGGAAATGCAGCCGCCGCAGCCGGGATACTTTTTTGAGGTTGTGGGTGACGCCGTGGATATAGGGAATAACGACAAAGTTTCGTTTCTCCCGTCTCTTATCCTTTGTACGGGTTCGAGCATTATTCTCTGGGCTCATTCTGACTTCTCGGAGTAGACACTCAGTGACGGCGGTCAAAACGTACATCGGGATACCAGCCTCAGTGAGGCGTTTAGTTTGCTAATTAAAACTGAGCCGAATCATGTGATTGCAGGACCTTCGCAGAGCGTTTGTGTAGCAAGTCTTAGCAATAGCACGCTTCGCCACTTTTGAATGTGCTGAATCAAAAGGAAGGATGGGCTTGTTAGCGCGTGGCTCATAGGCCGAGCACACGTGGGAAGGACTCAACGTTAACATCAAATCTAAGAACGTGATGCTTCTTCTGTCCGGAACTTCATGTGTTATAACAAGCGGAGAAAGGCACTTACTTAAAATTTGTAAAATACTAGTCGAAGATGAAACGGCCGACAAGGTTCCAGTTTCAAACAACACGAGGAAGTCGTCGACATAGCGGAATACTTTTCTAACAGTTGTGGATTCCAAGCGATTCCGAACTGCACGATCACGACTGACTAAAAATAAATCACTTAAAATGGGCGCAAGGCATGATCCTATGCATACACCTTGCAAGTAAATACGATCATCCTACTCTGCAAATGTCGACCTTAGGTAATACCCTAGCAGTTCCATAAAACGTTCAACAGATATGCGTATACTGCATTCTGATAATTCTCTACGCCAAAACTGTCAATGCACCCCCGAATGAGAGCTAGAAGCTCACTGTGTGGCAATGAGTAGTACAGATCTTTAATATCTTTTGAGCATGCCTGGTAAACAAAAAATTTGTTATCTTTCAGCAGGGAAATCACATCATCAGAACTCTTAGCTTGGAACGGATCGTCTATGCTTAATAACATCACAGTTACCCTGAAGTAATTGTGCCGGCATTTTCTGCGACGAGTTAGCCTCCGATACTATAACACGGATCATGTTAACGAATATAACATGGTTCGATGTTAACGTTGAGTCCTTCTCACGTGTGTTCGGCCTATGAGCCACGCGCTAACAAACCAATCCTTCCTTTTGATTCAGCACATTCAAAAGTGGCGAAGCGTGCTATTGCTAAGACTTGCTACACAAACGCTCTGCGAAGGTCCTGCCATTACATGATTCGGTTCAGCTTTAATCAGCAAACTAAACGCCTCACTGAGGCTGGTATCCCGATGTACGTTTTGACCGCCATTGCTGAGTGTCTACTCCAAGAAATCAGAATGAGCCCAGAGAATAATGCTGGAACCCGTACAAAGGATAATAGACGAAAGAAACGAAACTTTGTCGTTATTCCCTATATTCACGGCGTCACCCACAACCTCAAAAAAGAGGCCAGCAGGTGCGACGTAGACCTGGTTTTTTCTGCCCCAGAAAAGCTGGATAGGTTCTGCAAGGCCGTGAATCCTGGTTCCAGGGGAGAGCGAGACTGCAAAAATCAAGCATCGGAAGAAGTACGTTCCATGCATAGAAGGAGTGGTGTACTCTCTACCCCTATCCGGTGGCAAGTGGTACATCGGCCAAACAGGCAGGTGTTTAAATTAGCGGCTGAAAGAGCACTCTCACAACGTCTCTTCTACAGTATCGGGCCACCTCGGCATTCATTGCCGAGACTGCGGTTGTGTCCCCGATTTTCAGCATTGTACCGTAATTAGGCATCATCAGGACCAGATCATACGCGAAATTTTTGAGGCTGCAGAAATAGAAAGGCTGGAGAGTGCATGTGTCAGCAGGCCTTCGATTGCTATATCACAAAAAGAAATAGATTTTTTTCAGAGTGTTGGCACACGCGTTGTTCATGGCGCGTTATCACGATGATTACTCGGTTGTTAGGTGAATTCTGTTTTCTTTGATTTGTCATTTCTTTAATTTGTCAGATACTGCTCAAATATATATTGCGCCGTTCCAGCAAATAAATTTTGTTGTAAGTCAATGCCGCTGTCTGTCTCCATCTTTTATTGTTACTCGTTTTTGGCGCTGTTTTTGATTTGAATCATGCATACCAACTCGCCCAAGCAACCACGTTTGTACAATTTGCAGTGACATTTTTATTTAAATCATGCATACCAACTCGCCCAAGCAACCACGATTGTACAATTTGAAGTGACATATAAACATTCCTCATTCGTGCTTCGCATATAATCGATTCGAACAGTACGTGGAATCTGCCAATTTTTTCTGCTTACCAGCAAGAATTACCGCCAGAATTACCGTTGAGCCGGATGAAAGATTTTTTTTCTGTTACTGCATTTGTATTGGTCCAATTTGTGAAGAAAAGCCGGGCAACTGCAGCATTTTCCCGATAACTATTTGTATTGACGTACCAATTCGTCCGTGGCCCTATCACTTTTTCTCATGACGCTTCCTTTTGTCTCTGTGCTAAATAGTCCCATTTGAGAAATATAGAAACATTCTACTATTCCTCCTTTCCTCTGGAGAGTTGTATGAGGCAAAACTGGAATAGTTATCGTTGTTAAATCGTATTGTTCTCCTATCCTGACTCCATTATATTGTCCATTATATTGTGTATGGATATTTATGTGGTGGCCAACCAAATGTTAGTTACGCTCTAGATAACTGTGTGCACTGGTAATGTCATCGAAATAACTTACGTGTGAGGTAATTCAGCCTGAATATTCTGTAAGTTTCGATGAGGCGTCCTACAGTCACTCCCCACGTGTTTCACAGTGAAAGTACCTGAGTTATCATCGTCTCTTTTTTTCTCATTTTGAACTTTATGTTCTGGCAGCACAATTGCAAATCAGTGTTATGTTCACTTACCGTACTCTGGACTGCATCCAACTCAAAGAGTCGCACATGTAGCGTAACGACGTCTTTCTAATGAAAACAAAATAAGTATTCGTCGAGGTAGGTTGCTAAAGAAATAAAAAGTGTGAATTGTCACTGCTATGTAATACCGTAGTGTTTCATACCCAGTACATCAAACTCTGTCCGCGTGTTGCGTACTTGTAGAACAAGCAAAACTTTTCGATGTTCATTCTTACATTGCCCAACGTATCCACTGAACACCGCAAATTTTAGAGTGCAAATGGGCGACCATAAGTGACCAAAACGTGTCTGTAATCAGCCCATGGTCCTCGCAGAACTACCGACGTTCAGTCTAGACATAGTCTAGACGCATGGCGACCGCCTCCACTCTCCTCCCTGTATCCTGCTTCCGCGGCTTGACGGGAGTGCTAGTTCCATGAAAGCAAAAAAAAGCACCCCTTTAATCAAGTATAACTCGTGAGCGTAGAACGCAGCACTCTTCTGACTTCGCTTATTGATCAGGCTGTCATTTTTTTTTATCTTCCCCAGTGCCTTCCTCACTACCCAGCCAGCAAGTTTTGAAGTACAGTAAGTTTCCAGCAGATGCGGATCTCTTGCAGAGGCATCGCAATTATAAGTGATCCAATATGATTGATTGATACGTGGGGTTCAGCATCTCAAACCCGCCATGGGATTATGAGACGTTGTATAGTGGAGGGCTCTGGAAATTTCGACCACCCGGGGTTCTTCAACATGCAGCCAAATCTGAGCACACGGGCATGCAGAATTTCCGCGTCCAGCGAAAATGCAAGCCACCACCACAACTGAGATTTGATCGCGTGATTGATTGATATGTGGAGTTTAACGTCCCAAAACCACCAAATGATTATGAGAGACGCCGTAGTGGAGGGCTCCGGAAATTTCGACCACCTGGGGTTCTTTAACGGGCACCCAAATCTGAGTACACGGGCCTACCACATTTCCGCCTCCATCGGAAATGCAGCCGCCGCAGCCGGGATTCGAACCCGCGACGTGCGGGTCAGCAGCCGAGTACCTTAGTCACTAGACCACCGCGGCGGGGCGAGATTCGATCGCGTGACCTGTGGGTCTGCAGCCGAGTACCTTAGCCACTAGACCACAGCGGAGGGGCAAGTGCTCTAATATGAGCGGCTGAAATCTACAGCACAAAAAGCCTATTTGAGAATAAATACGCGAAAGCGTTGACTTTGCCTCTCGTACACCTTGGCCGGACAGTTTCAAATGAGTGCGAACTTATATAAATGCGGAAAACCATTTTTTTTCTCGCCACATGCAAGCTTCGCCAACAGTGCGGCACTGCCTTTTCGACCGTCCGAAGCAGCGCCGCGGTGCGAATAGCAGGCCACGCCCACCTCTGGGAACGCGCTCTCTCCGTGCGATATGGGCGGCTGGAGAGAAACCCACTGCGCGCCCGCCATCTCGGAGGCCATGACACCATGCAAACAATAGAAGCGATGGCGAGTTGCCAGGCATCTCAATGTAAAAGAGGCGCTGCCCTACAGTCACATGTATACTGTGAACAAATGTAAAGTGAATTGACGAACGAGAAAGCTTTGTTAAGAAGGTCAGCAGAATGGGCATCGTCTAGTTGATCACCATAAAAGTTTGGGTAACGGGAATGCATGTTAATTATGCTCCAAAATTTACGAGGGTTTCAGGATGCAATGTGGGTAAGACGCTGCTGTAAAACTGACGTCAGGTTGCCTTCAGCGTTCTTTGATATTTATTATCACTTACTCTGTAGGTTTCCCATGTATTCAATAAGCGGTTAGCAACTGCCAGCGTGTACATGTGTTCTCGCGCCGGTGCCTTCTATTCGAAAAGTATTGGAAAAATATTCGTTATTTCGAATATTTTTGAATACGTACTTTTTGATTCGAGTACTGAATCGAACACACCGCTTTTTTATTTGTTATTCAAAATTTTTGGATGTCCCTGCACCCTAGTCAATTATGGAATAGTTGGTGCTCTTTGGCCATCAAATGGCCCTTGCACCATGAAACACCACACATCATCATCAGTTATGGAATAGCGAATTGCGAGCCCGCACTAGGTCCCATGTTCTATCAGACTCATGCTCTACAAAAGCACTGAGGAATGCTATATGCGAAACAGCTAAGGTGAGTTTCGGCTGAATAGGTCCAACAATGACGCTTAACTAGCCTTCGAGGCTACAAAAAAAGAAAAAAGAAAGAAACGCCAAGCTGATGTGTGTATGTTGTGAGCTGTCATTTAAAACGTGAGGTGATTATCCTAATGACTTTGTGATTTAAAGCCGGCCAAAGATTACAAAAAGCACACATATTACTTCGCGTATTCCTTATAACCAAGCATAGCGGGCGATCAGCAAGTTAAAAAAAAGGCAGATCCCACGTAAAGTGGGAATTGATGATATGCGAAGCACGAATGAAGAAGGTTGATATGTCACTTTAAAATCACCACGTTACGAGGTGGAAGTAAATTATGCCGTACACGACTTGCGTGTCAGGATTATCATGTTTGGGTGTGTCATTTACCTTCGTCATCCATTGACGTCACGTAACACCGAATGCGGTATATGTGGAGCTACTGAAACGGCCGCGAGTGCATCATGAAGGACACAATATACTCCAACGCAACGTTGACGCACGCGCACGCTGAACACAGCGACGCTATACGCTAGCAAAACGTGAAAACTCTCTAGTCTGACGCCAGGCGCGACCGGCGCGACCATCGTCCGTCGGCGCGGCCCGACGCCAACCAGAGCGAAATGCGACGTGCTGCATTTCACACCCACTAGGTTGCCCAGACGGCACTGCGGCTGCCTCATTTCGTTACAGAGAGACGCCGGACAAGCTGAAACGCGCATGCGTCCACGCAACGAAGCGCGCCGCGCGCCTGCGAGTATATGGCACGGCCATCGACTGGCGTGGCAACCCCGGCGTGACGCGGCGAAACGAACGCCGGCGAGCACGCGCACCACGTCATGTCGAAATGTAGTGGCGCCTTGGCTGTGACATGTAGTCATGTTTTCACATATTACGCATCTTATGATTATCATGTTTGCACAAGCCACATACCTTCGTCATCCTTTGGCTTCACCAAATTTGGCATATGTGAAGCTAGCGAAACGGCCGCGAGTGCATCATGAGCGTAGCATGTAGTCATGTTGTTACATGACACGCATCTCATGTTTATCATGTTTGCACCAGTATCATACCTTCGTCATCCATTCACGTCCCGTAATACCAAATTTGGTATAAGTGAAGCTAGCGAGACGGCCACCAGCGCATCTTGAGCGTGACATGTTGTCATGTTGTTCCATGACAGGCATCTCATGATTATCATGTTTGCATCAGTCACATACCTTTATCATCCATTCACGTACTGTAATACCAAATTTGGTATATGTGACGCTAGTGAAACAGCCGCGAACGCATCATAAGTGTGGCATGTAGTCATGTTGTTACATGACACGCATGTCATGATTATTACGTTAGGGTCTGTCGTTTCTGTTGGCCATGCAATCATGTCATACCATCCAGCTTTGCAACATGCCATAACTACCGCAAGAGCTGCAGGACCATGAAATGTATATCATGACATTCATGATATACATATCATGATTTTCATGTTATGACTAGTCAAATATGTTCTTCGTACAGTCTTGTTATGCCATACCAAGTTGGGTAACGATACCATTATTGAAACGGCCAGAAGAGCTAAAAGTCGTCGGCGGCTAGATAGATAGATAGATAGATAGATAGATAGATAGATAGATAGATAGATAGATAGATAGATAGATAGATAGATAGATAGATAGATAGATAGATAGATAGATAGATAGATAGATAGATAGATAGATAGATAGATAGATAGATAGATAGATACGCTCAAGCTCGCCGAAGTTCGCTAAGAAATGCTTCGCATTTAATACCTTCCGCTATATTTGCTGTTGACATTTTGCATACTATATACGCATGTGTACTGGAATCTATTCCGCTGGCTATGTCGGCCTCGAAATTTTGTGCCAGTACCCCTTTAAGTATAAACCAACTCGCTCAAACATCCTCTCTACATGTTATTATTATTATTATTATTATTATTATTATTATTATTATTATTATTATTATATTCTGTAAGGTGAAATTTCTTTATACACGGGATATGCATGAAAACACGTAGGTAAATATAAAAAGAAGCTAGCACCCTTATAAATTTCGAGAAAAAAATGACTCATAACAAGCTCCCATTTGTAATGGAATGTACTGTTATGACCGCCATCGGTAGGCGCCATGCTGTCGCTGAGAAGCGTGGCCGGGCAGCGTTCCCACGCCTGGAACCCCAGTTTTCTTGGAACCAGCGTCGAGAGCTGACGGGGGAGCGGCGCTCTTTTAATCCTCAAACAAGTAGCCGACTGGCCGGCTGCCTATGCCCGCCAGGTATTGTTCCTGCTAGCCGGAGGATGAGACGTCGTGTCGTCACGAAGCTGTAAGCCGTTCCAGAGAGGACAACAAAGACAGCGTCTTCCTTTGAAGAAACGGCGACCGCCGCCACAAAGTGCCCTGCTAATTGAGCGGACAGATTGGCGGACCGTTTGATGTCTGCTGTCCGAAGCTTGGGACCCCTCGACCAGCGACACACACGACGAGCAAGAGCCCCTCTGGCGCCACCTTTCAGTGAACCATGTAACGGTTACACTGAACCATGTAACGGTTTAACCACCACGCTCGTGGTTTGTGAATTCTTAACCTCATGCTGTAAATATTTGTAAATAGTGCCATAAACCTGTTTGTTTTTTCGTATCCCCATCTTGTAAGCGCTCGTTTCCTCAACCCGAAGCTACACCACGCTACCACAAGAGACCGGGTTTTGTTTTTGTATCCTCCAGCGACCTTCCTTCCGACCCGCAACAACTGGTGAACAGCGGTGGGATACGACTCAGCACCCCGAGCCGCAACAACTGGTTGGCAGCGGTGGGATACGACTCAGCACCCCGGGATCACAACAACTGGTGATCAACGGTTGGATTCGAATCTACAAGTGACAACAACAGTCGGCCCAAGAGAAGCAGCTGGCTCGAGACATGGATCACTTATGGGTGAGTGCTTGGCTTTTCCTTTGAGTGAACCAGGTTCTAAAAGAGGGTAAATTTTAGAAGTGGCAGTTAACTTTGCCGAAAGACTCAGTTTCGCCGTTTCGGAAAGTTTTTTTGGAAGTAGCGAGCACTCAGTACGATCATGGACTTACGGGAGCTGCAGAAGTCAGACTTGTTGCTGTTGTGTGAGGAATTGGGGATCGATACAAAGGGTTTGGCACGAAAACCCATAATCATTCAAGCGATTAATGATTTGGGGGCTGATGATGAGGAACTAAGTGAAGAATAGGACCTCATCATCGAAAGAAAACTAAGAGCAGCTCAGATGGAAGGAAAGAGTGGAGACGAAAGAGAAGGCCTCAAGAGAAAGTTTTTCAAACAAGACTATGAGTTGAGTATGAGGTTGGGACCCCAGCAAGGAGTACTTCTCGAAAATGGGGCAGAGTTCGAGATGTCTAGGTACATGCAGTCATATGAGGTATCATGGGATATGGGCCTGTATCTTAGACTCTTTGAACGAAAGTGTAATCAACTGAAGTGTGAGCGAGACACCTGGTCTCAGAAGCTACGCACGGTTCTGCCCTGCGAGGCAGCGGATGTTGTTGCGCGACTCAGTGAGCAGCACGCGAACAACTACGAAGTTTTTAAAGCAGAGCTAATCAGAAGCTTTGGAAATTCTGTTAGCAAAAAGAAAGAAAGACTCGCACCGGAGTCTGAAAGCGAGGCGCGTCGCAAAGCGCCGGAAGTTGAGGCGCCTCATAAAGCGCGACAGGAACAGATTGCGCCAGAGAAGGGCCCGCGTATTCTCAAATGCATCAATGTAGAGCATGTAGAGAACGAGGCCTTGGCTGGTCTGGAGGTGGGGACGATGTCTAAAGACGCTCTTTACGTGGATGAAGAAGGTGCCATCAGCCCTAATGGGCCCAGTAAGAGGCTGGAAACCTTCTTCATGCCTCGAGAGGACCTTTCGACATTGTCAAATTTAGGCATGGTTAGCGCAGTGGCTGATGAGAGCAAGAGCGCCACGCTTCAGCAGTGCAGCGATAATACCGAGCTGGTTTGCAAACATCGCAGAAAAAGGAAGAAGCGGAGGCGTTCGTCACTGCGCAGGCCTAGGTCGGGCCCCACTCAGTCGCAAGAAAGACGAGAGGGTGGGCCATTAATCCGTCTCAAGGAACGTCAATGGTGGCGTTCAGGGAAGCACAGGCGGCGAGCCAGGTGTAGAGGGAGGAAACGAGGTACGCCACCCCAACGCAGCGTGTGGTTCAGTTCGACAACTTCGGGAAAGCGGCCTTTGCCGAAGGGTCAGAGTCGAAAGGGCAGAGTGGCTAAATACCGCGTAGGGGAGAACACAAAAGAAAAATGGCGCAGGCTTCCCCCTGCTTCTGGCACCCCTTTCACATTACCGAAGAAAGCCGGCCGAAGTGCAGAATGAGGCGTGACGGCAGGACACAGCCTAACGTTCGTGTGTTTAGTAGCCTCAGGCCTGCTGGAAAACAGCCGGGACCGCGACCCCATCGTGTGCGATTAAAAGCACCATGAGAAGAGGGTTCACGTTCAGTATGAGTAACTTTTGCACAGGCATGTTAAATATTGTTACTCAGTGTTGCATTGGAGATGCAAATTTGAGTCATTTTAATTTTGTAAGTTACATGATGCGGAGTAAATTTGTGAAAAGGAAAACCGCCGAACTAAAGGCTGAAAATTGAAGTCCGTTAATCATTTGTACGAATATACCGAGAAGGTAAAAACTAAAAAATTGTTCTATTTTTTTTAGTGTTTCAAAGGTTTAGTTTAATATCGTATGCCTTTACTGTCATGTGGATGTGGCGTGAATTAGCATTTAAGGAAGAAGATATTAACATAGACCAGATGATTTCGTAAAATGGTTAAGTTTGGCGCAACACAGTGGAGTTGTCGTTGCGCGTTATTAGAATTGAGAACCATTGGTGCACAGTTTTAGCGAAACCCTGTGCATTATTGTGAGGTGCATTTGATTAGTATTGCACTTAGCATTATTTTTGTGTTGTACACGGTGTGTTGCAACGTAATGTAAGAATGAACGTTTAGACCATCTGTGAAGGCTTAAGCGTTTGGTTAGTAGTGCCGTGCATTTTGCAGCGCCGTAAGAATGAGTATAATTGGAAGCGCTCAGAAGAACTCAGTGTTTTTTTAATCAAAGGCGTTAGCAAAGGCAGCTAACTAACCGAACAAACCTGCTAGAAGGCAGTGTTTGCTACTTTTTTGTTGTTGTCTTCTTTGAAGAATGATTGATCTAGTGATCATGAGCAAATCATCAAGCTTTCCTTAACCGTTGAGGTAGACCGTTAGGTCACATTTAGGTTAAGCTTTCGGGAGACTGGTGAGCTTAATGTCTCAATAGTAGACGGTTATTGGTACACGTAAACAAAAACGGACGTTAGGACAATCTTAGCGCTCGCTGAATCCGGAACCGGACCGATACTCTCAGCGGGACAGAACCGATGAAAGTAGTCGGCGATGAAAAGAAGGAGGCAGCCGTATGTCAGGACGACAATGGTAACAAGCAAAGCTGCACTGTACTTGAGCCGGAAATTGGGCTCTCGTGAGATAACCTACTGTGCTTCAGGAAAGGAGTGTGCTTGCCTTGTGTAGGGCATTCATCAGTGGCAGTGTTATCTCAGAGGTGCTAAATTTAAAGTAGGGACAGACCATTTTGCCCTTACTTGGCTGCAAACCGTGACATCAAAGAACAGTCGCCTTGTGAGGCGGAGCTTGATTCTTCAAAAATATCACTTTGACATTAGGTAAATAAAGGGCAAATTGAATGGAAACGCTGACGCGCTCAGCCGCTCTTTCTAAACCATTCTGGAGTGCTCTTGGTGTATCAAAATTGATATTTTAGTTTTTTCGTGCATCGTATGTAAATTTGTAAGGTAGCACGTCTGGTTTCTCAGCGCAAGTGAGTCCTGAGAGTTCTTAGTGTGAGCTTTTGTTAAAGCTAGGAATTAAAATTGGTTTGCTATCCCTCTTTTGGCTTGGTTTGTTCGAAGGGGGCCGAATGCTTGCTTGTACAGGTGGTCGAGTATCAGAGATGCTGTCGAAGATTCGGCAATCACCCGGACCATGCCACAAGCGAAGGCCAGTTCCTGGCATTCAACTACTGACCCTTTCGTCGTCTCTGCGAGCAGCAGTGTTGACTGCTGCCCTCCATGACTCATCTGGCGAGGGGGAAGCTGTTATGACCGCCATCGGTAGGCGCCATGCTGTCGCTGAGAAGCGTGGCCGGGCAGCGTTCCCACGCCTGGAACCCCAGTTTTCTTGGAACCAGCGTCGAGAGCTGACGGGGGAGCGGCGCTCTTTTAATCCTCAAAGAGGTAGCCGACTGGTCGGCTGCCTATGCCCGCCAGGTATTGTCCCTGCTAGCCGGAGGATGAGACGTCGTGTCGTCACGAAGCTGTAAGCCGTTCCAGAGAGGACAACAAAGACAGCGTCTTCCTTTGAAGAAACGGCGACCGCCGCCACAAAGTGCCCTGCTAATTGAGCGGACAGATTGGCGGACCGTTTGATGTCTGCTGTCCGAAGCTTGGGACCCCTCGACCAGCGACACACACGACGAGCAAGAGCCCCTCTGGCGCCACCTTTCAGTGCAGTGATCTCGACTCAAAATTGGATGTTCACGTGCGCCGTGCATGCTCGTACCCCTCACCTGTTTTGTGTGTGTGATTGGTGTTCCCATCAAGAAGGAGGAGCCCGACAGTGCTTAAGGACGCTGCTGAGTGCGGGACGTCGCTCTGAACCATGTAAAGGTTCAACCACCACGTTCGTAGTTTGTGAAAGCTCTGAACCATGTAACGGTTTAACCACCACGCTCGTGGTTTGTGAATTCTTAACCTCATGCTGTAAATATTTCTAAATAGTGCCATAAACCTGTTTGTTTTTTCGTATTCCCATCTTGTAAGCGCTCGTTTTCTCAATTCGAAGCTACACCACGCTACCACAAGAGACCGGGTTTTGTTTTTGTATCCTCCAGCGACCTTCCTTCCGACCCGCAACAACTGGTGAACAGCGGTGGGATACGACTCAGCACCCCGAGCCGCAACAACTGGTTGGCAGCGGAGGGATACGACTCAGCACCCCGGGATCACAACAGTACTCAAAAAGCCAGCTGAGGAGTACAACTTTAACGCTTGCGTTTTTCGACAACGTGAAAATATTGAGTGTTTACGTGCCTTTAGCCATGCTTATACAAAGTGTACCTTGCAGGTGGCAGTTGTCTCAAGAACTGAGCCAGCACAACCTCTATGGCCGCATTGCGCTGCAGTGGACTGATCTGACCTAATCCCCCTGACGGCGGCTCTGGAAGCAGACGCTCAGTCTCTCCAAGAAGTCGACAATCGTGACGTGGGCCACTTTCCCGCCATTCTCTTATGCTCAATTTTCGACGCTCCCGCAAGCAACACCACGGTCAGAACCGTGAAGTTCAAGCCATGGAACTTTCCTTGTCGCCGGGGGGGGGGGGGTGCGTTGCGCAACGCGTTGATGTCCAATCGGTCCATAAAAAGCCTCCAATTGGAAGAGAGCATCTATCCGCTTGGCACCCTCTACGTTACCGAAGTGTGCGATGCCCTTCTCGTCAATACAACGGTGGTCCAGCTGAACCTGTTTGTGTTTAATATCAGACTTAAAACTCCAAAACTGTTTGTCGAAATGCTGAGACAAAACAGTGCTCTGACGTCGATTGCAATTGACATCCGATATGTAAGCGCCAAGGTGATGGACATAATATCTCGGGCACTCGTCCAGAACAACACCGTGACGTACTTTTTGCCGGACTACCTGCCTCCTCTCAGGAACCGTGCCGCACACCGTATTCGGGAAGGGATTGTACGAAACGTCGGCCTGAACAACCTGGCGGTGAGGTTTGTGATGCGGACCAATCTGACGAAGCGTTCCGCCCAGTCATTTGAGGCGGTGCGCGGAGCCCCATCGTTGGTGTCGCAGCTTTCCGACGTCACCGGAAGATCTGAACAAGAAGCCCTGGCAGCCATTGCAGCAGCCGAGTGGTGCAGACGTTCGAACTACCTCCGCCTTACCGGGGTCGTCAAGTTTTCGGCCGTGTGCCACACGATCGGCCAAACGCAGCCGGACGCGCTGAACGATTACTGCTGGCAAGCGATCGCACAGTTCCTCGGGGTCTCTGTCGTGCTTGAGAATATGAAAGTGCTACTTTCTCGCGCTCGGTGTTTCTGTGAAACTCTGTGTACGTCATTGCTGTCTATGTGAATACTTGCAACAATGTGTGTTTGTGTGTGTTTACACAGCAAGGCTCCACTAGATTCCGTGCCGACCGGCTGTGCCCTCGCGATCTCCGACGTCAGCATGGCTCTGGCCGACTGGGCTCGCCCTACGTCATCTCCTGGCGCCAACCTCCGACGACAGTGTAGCTCTGACCGACTGGACTTGCTCTATGCCCTCCTCCTGACGCCGACAAGAGCTCTCGCAAGTGGTGCCCCGTCCTCGGACTCCTGTGACCGTGTTTCCATCTTTCCTATCTCTCCTATCCCCTCGATAAGTCGTCGTGCTCTCTTGCTTACCACCTCATGCCTCTTTCTCTCTCCCTAACCTTTATTTATATCCTTTTAATCCCTCCTGATCCCCGTCCTTTGTGAGCTACTGGTGAGGTGTCGCTCGCTGAGGCAGACAGTTACGGGGCTCACTTTTCCTTTCTCTCTTAGAACCACTTTGTGTGTGTGTGTGTGTGTGTGTGTGTGTGTGTGTGTGTGTAAGTGTGTGTGTGTGTTAAGCTGTACCAACCAGGCTTAAAAAATTGTCAAGGGTATATCATATACAAAATCTGAACAGCGAACACAGCTTGGAAGATGGTTTGGGTGAATTAAGAAGTTTTCGCATCCGATTTAGCCTATACACGCCTTACCTCGTCACCTCACTGACATCACACAAAGTGAACTGAAGCGCACCCAATATTTTCGCGACGTCACCACTGCCGCCGAGCTTCGAGGTGCCCAGGTTAATCATGACGTCATAGTCGTGTCATTGCGCTATTGGCGCGCTACTATTCGGCATAGAGTTTTCTAAAAGTAACTAGAGGGGTCTTTGTCGCTGCAATCTTTCAACGAGCATTGCAATGATAATACAGTGTACTCATTATCGTGAGCCGGACTACGTGCACTGCAGGACAGGCCTCTCCCATGATCCGCCAGTTAACTCGGTCCTGTGGTTACTGCTGCCACTTTATACCCGTTAAGTTCCTAATCTCATCCTCCCACCTAACTTTTTGTCTCCCCTTAACCCGCTTGCCTTCTCTGGGAATTCAGTTATCATCATCATCATCATCATCAGCAGCAGCAGCAGCAGCCTGACTACGTCCACTGCAGGGCAAAGGCCTCTCCCATGTTCCGCCAGTTAACCCGTTCCTGTGCTTGCTGCTGCCAATTTATACCCGCAAAATTCTTAATCTCATCTGCCCACCTAACCTTCTGTCTCCCCCTAACCCGCTTGCCTTCTCTGTGAATCCAGTTTGTTACCCTTAATGACCAGCGGTTATCCTGTCTACGCGCTACATGCCCGGCCCATGTCCATTTCTTCTTCTTGATTTCAGCTATGATATCCTTAACCCCCGTTTGTTCAGTCGCCCTTAATGACCAACGGTTACCCCGCGTATACGCGCTCCGTGCCCGGCCCATGTTCATTTCTGTTTCTCGGTTTCAACTCGGCGGCAAGTCGCTGCTTCAAACTAAACTCTGGTATTGCCAGGTCGATTTGGTGCACCACAGAAGAGGATCGCGGCACTATCTGCTGCTACACATTGGCGTCTGGATCAATACATCGCGCGTGCGCCATTCTGGACGGTTGTCGAATCACTTGCAAGCAACCACCAGTGAGCAAGGGTGTAATTGCCTCGTCGGATCATCACATGGTTTCTCCAACGGGTATACATTAAAGCCCAGCCTGAAAAAACGTTACAGTCTGTGGCAAGTTGCTGCTTCAACCTAAACTCTGGTTTTTAATCTTGGCAGGTGAGTGTTCTGCCATTATCCATTCACATTTATTACTATCTGTGCCGCTGGCAGCAACAATGGCCTTTACATGTTCTGCATGCAGGCACCATTAATTTGGAGGGAAAGTAAAAAGTATTTACCTGCGTGAACTACACGGGGGAACTATCATATTGGAAAGAATCGCTCATTAGTTACAGAGAATGCGTACTCAAATATGTCAGTTGCGAAGCGCGAGACTTGGATTTGCCCGCCTTGTGAAAATAGCAACACAAGCCCGTCACAGTCGAGTATGAACCGCGGTGAACTTTCTTTGGCAAATAATTTTACTGCGGCAAAGAATAACCTGGATCAGTTGACGACAAGCGCTGCGGCACTTGCTTCGAAGGTAGAAGAATTGCTGACTTTCGAGGCTACTGGAGAAAAGTGGCCGAGAATGTCAATGAAATTGACTTTGATTGAATTTCTGTCTAGCAAGTGCGATAAGGTAATTTACAAAGTGGAAGCTAACGAAGCAGAGGTAACACGTCCGCACACTGGTGTATCATATCTTTCTTAAACTGTTGTCGAGCAAGTTGAGTTGCTAGACGAAATGAGGTTGGAGGTAAGTGATTTGGAACAGTGCACTAGGAAGTGTAATTTTGAAATCCATAGTCTGCCATGAATGAGTTGGCCCAGCATTTAAAAATATCTGGCTTTCGGGCGACTGCAATAACTGCAATACATCGTCTTTCCCAGTAGAAATGATTCTATACCGCCTATACTCGTCCAGACTAGCGATGCTGCTTCTAAAGATATATGTCTTGGTGCAAAGAAAGGTTTCTCAAGCCTGACCCAAACTGGGTCCTTTCCGTGGTTATACTTCAATGAGAAGCTGACACGCCACAACAAGGACCTATTCAGGCTAACTCGTTTTAAAGGAAAAGAAATTTAGGGCTTCAAGTTTGTGTGGACAAAGAATGGGAAGATCTACGCCAAGAAATGTGAAGGCGCATTCCTCATTCGTGTAGAAAGGGAGTGCGATTTGGAAAAGATTTGCTGAAAGTTGTTCACTAACTAGTAACAATTTTTCAGAAGTTTCGAAGTTTTTCTATAATTCGAAATTTTCTGTAATCCTTCGTGCCACGCATGTTAACATACGCAGCCTTCAAAAAAACTGGGACGAATTTTGTGTGATCGCGTCATCTACTCACCCTGCTACTGATGTGTTTGTACTGATGGAAATTAATGTCAATCCGAGGTGCTTTTCACTATCAGGCTACAACGTATACACGCGTAAAAGGTTGCAGCAGTTTTCGTTAACGATAACTTAGTCGTAACAGAGATAAATGTCAACTTTTTCTAGGCTGAAGGTGTTGCCCTCTGGTTATACGCCCACCTTGTCGTTGGTTTTGGTTGCCGTTTATCGGCCATGTCATCTTACTGGACGCTTGTTCTCAGGCAAACTAGATCAAGCGCTCTTAGCTCAGTCACATCAAGATTGCGTTTGCTTGATTGGTGACTATAGGCATACTGCGTCCTGCAGTTGCTCCAGGTGACATATTGCAAGACTTATAATAATTTATAATAATAATAATTTTTATTTCCATCAGCGATGGAGGAGACTGCGGGTAAAAGTTGCTTGAAAGCACAAGCAACTTGACAGAGGCCCGCAGCCACCCCTACAGTGCAGGCAGCGATGGCAAACATTCACATAAAGAGAAAAAAAAATCACAAGAAACACATATTCGGAATACAGATATGTCTAAAAAAAAAACACATCAGTAAGGAAGATTGAAAAAAAGCAATATTTTACACTATTTACTATGTTAGCATGAATTGATGAAATGCTCGCGCAGTGTTCGTGCAGGAGTTATTTTCAATTCAATGTGTAATTTATGAAATGAATTTAAAAGGGTTGGCAGCGTGTATGATAGCTTCTGCATAGAATAGCTTGTCCGCGCAGTGACCACCTTCCACTGTTCTATGTAACGAGTGCCGTATGAATGGGTGTTTTTGGCAAGATGAGATAACTCGTGGAAAAACTTTAGGTTTTCTTTTATCTCTCGTTTGAACGCTATACTTAACTTGTAATTGTATAGGGTAAACACGCGGATGACATTTCCCTTCAAGAATAAATCTGAAGTATGGGAATTGTAGGGTACATTGAAAAGCGCCCGTAGAAATTTTTTCTGCAGTACATGAAGTCTTTCAAGATTTGTATATGTCGTCGTACCCCATACCAAAAAACAATAATACAAGGAAGAAAAAAAGAGCGCATTGTAAACAAGAAGCTTTATTTTAAAAGGTAATATCAATCTGTGACGCGCCATCATACCAACCACACGAGATAGCTTGCCTAAAACTGATTCGATGTGTAAATCCCAAAGCATATTTTGTGTGAAGGTAACTCCCAGTATTTTCACACTACTCACTATTTCTATTGCTTCATTTGTGTAAAGAAGGGTGATGTGATCGCAGGTTATCTGCTTATATTTTGGTCTGAAAATCACGGCTTTTGTCTTTTTAGTATTAATTTGCAAAACGTTTGCTGCTGACCATTTTTGGAGCGCCCTTAGAGCAGTGTTGGTGTTATTCTGAAGGCTACCAAGTTCAGGTGACGAAAAAAATAGGCTAGCGTCGTCAGCGTACATAACGTATTTCGCATCACTGTAGATATTTACTAGGTCATTGATGTAAACTATAAAAAGAAATGGGCCGAGAATACTACCTTGAGGAACGCCTCTGCTGATGTGTTTTAAGTCTGAACGGTAATGCTCAATCTGGACGTACTGATGACGATGATCTAGATACGACTTCACGAGGTTTAAGCAGTGCCCGCGAATACCATAGGTTTCAAGTTTTTTAAGTAGTATGGAATGATGGATACAATCAAATGCTTTACTGAAATCAATGTAAAGGCCGAGCACAAGATTCTTGCTTTCAAATTGTGTTAAAATGAATTCTTTTTGTTGTAGCAAGGCTAACTCAGTAGAAAGGTGTTTTCTAAATCCAAATTGGGCTGTAGATATAAGATTGTGCTTATCGAAAAAATTAGACATTTGCACGTGTATAAGTTTCTCCAGCCCTTTGGATAATACTGGTAATATCGAAATAGGTCTATAATTTTTGATATCGTTTATGTCACCTTTCTTAAAAAGCACAGAAACTCTTGCGATCTGCATCCTCCTGGGAAAGATAGCGCTCGCCAAAGACAGATTAAAGATGTAGGTAAGATATGGACAAATTAAATCAAGCACATACTTGATTGGACGAACCTGCATGCCCTCAACGTCACAACTTGAGCTATTTTTAAGCGAAAGAAAAACTGACAGTACTTCAGACTCTGTAAATGGGCGAAGGAAAAAGGAAGATGGATTGCTATCAGGCATAAATTTTGTAATATCAGCAGATGCACAAGAATTAGAATTGCTCACAAAATAATCATTAAATGTATTCGCCAAATCATCGCCCCATATTTCGTGGCCACCAAGAAATAGCTTTTCTACACGTGGAGACGATTTACGGCGATTTAGGACAGTATTAAGCTTTTTCCATAACATATCGGGTTTTTTCGAGCAGCTATCAAACTCAGCTTGAAAATAGCATTTCCTGTGTGACCTTAGTTCTTTGTTTAGTTTGTTTCTAAGCGACTTGTATTCTTTCAATATGCTTGGTTCCTTACTTTTAATGAACTTGTGATAAAGCGCATTTTTACACTTAATTTTTTGTAACAATTCAGGGGTTATCCATGGTTTTCCTATTTTTTTACCCAATTTAAACTTTTTTTGTGGGAAGTGACGCTTATACACACGAGAAATTTCATCAATAAGTTTACTGTATGCAATGTCAACGTCGTCTATTTTCAGAATTTGCGGAATATCGCTAAGTAGCAATTCAGCTCTAAAATTATCCAAACCTGTTTGTGTAATATTTTGAAAAGAAATGTACTGATGCTTTTCATTTATCGTGAAATTTTGCTTTCTTAGTAGAGCAAATATTGGGAGGTGGTCACTAAGGTCCCACGTTATTACACCACTGTTGGCTTTTGTAGAATCGATATTAGTAATAAATAAATCTAACAGTGTTTCGCTTTCAGTAGTTACCCTTGTCGGTACATAGATTAAATTTTCGCATCCGTTAGAAGTCAGCATGGTTAACATGGCCTTTTGTGGTGCAGAAATGGTCAACAGGTCGATATTAAAATCACCAGCAGACACCAAATAATCGCCAGTTTCTGAAACAAATGATAACAGCTGTTCATAGAAACAAAAGAAACTAGGAAGATTTCCACTTGGTGGTCTATAGCAAACGGAAAACATACAGTCATTCACACGAGCTGTTATTATTTCAAAATCATCACAACAGATACAAAAGTTGGAAAGCAGCTCGCAGTTTACGTGCTCTCTTAGCAACAGCATAACGCCACCGCCTCGGCGATTAGTTCTGTTTACACAATACGATTGATAAGACGGAAAATTGAACAAATCACGATCATCCCTGCACCAAGTCTCACTAAGCATTACTGCATCAAACAGAAAATTACAACAGCTTAAGAAGGCGGCCACACGAATTATCCTCGTCAAACAGCGTAACAAAGAATGTAAGCGTATGACATCAGAAATTTTCACTGCTTTAAAAGAGAAAGACCTTCCTTGGACTCTAACTAAACGTTATCAAGGTTCTGGAGCGATGCGGTACCGTGTGAATGCACACCGCAAACAGAAACAATGCGATGATTCGCACCTCAAAGCTTTAACACTTACGGAATGAATTTAAAAATGCTCGGACAGATTCCGGGAAAACGTGGTCCTTAATCAACAATATAAAGGGAGTAACGAACGTGGTAATCATGCATGTGATTACAGCTCTTTTGGGGTTGAGGATATTACCCTCGCTAACGACTTTATTACTGTATTCTCTCGAGTATTCTGCCGGGTAATGTGTCACCACTCCAACCAACGTGCGCATTGGAGTCGGCTCATGTACCTTTTCTTACTGAACTGAATAAACTCGGATCCCTTATTTTCAGCCTAAAGCATAATAGATCACTTGGTATAGATGGCATTAGTGTAAGTGACCTGCGGGCCATTTTTCATGTTATCATTATGTCCTGCTGTTGCTATACAACAATATCATTTCCACTGGCACAATCCCTGTGAATATGAAAACTACTGTAGTAATTCCTCTTTTTAAGTGACGGGCAAATAACAGAACTGACAACTACCACCCTATATCTGGGCTGCCTATCTCAGGTTTTAGAAAAGCATTTACTTGTGACTATGACAAGCTTTTTTATTGCGGTATCAACTATATGGACACACTCGGTTAGATTTTGCCGCCAGCGTCACCGTCACTTACCGTATATGTACACGTACCTATAATATTGTTACTGTATTTGTGATTTGAGTATGAGCCTCCGGGTAGCGGGGAACAGGCAGATTAGAGAAGAGGACGTTCGGCTAGCGAGATAGATTCCGGTGCCGTGTCCCCCCATTAAATTTTTATTTACACAGAGCTGGTCTGACACTTTCCCCCCTTTGTCCGTTCTGCGAAGAATCAGAAACTATTGAACATTATTTTGGCTCATGTCGTAACTATGCATTAATTAGGAAACGACTTTTAGATATTCCATTTGCGAAGCTAGGTTTAAATTTAACCGCGGAAAATGTTCTAAGTTTTGGTGCCTCTGTTTTGGGAAATTGCCACAGAGATGCATTCGATGCGGTGTGTAATTTTATTCAAGACTCTAAACGTTTTTCAACATAAAGCCCTCGTTAACAAATACTAAAAAAACGGGTCAAAAAGTAATTTTCTATTCTGGATAAATCCGTGACATACCAAATAATTCGGGTTTGGCAAAACTAGCTGTCTGGTCGGCTCCCAAAATCAAGTTGTAGCTATTAGTGTCTACTTTGTTATTGATTTTTTTCTCACTATCTAAATCTTTGGTTTATTCCTTTTTTTCCAACATACTGTCTTACCAATACAACTCCCCCCCCCCACTTTTTTTCGTTGTAAGCAATAATGCAGTTATCGTTCATATGAGACTATTTGTTCTCTTGGCCAATCCCCCAGAGTGGGTACGAGCCATGGATTAAAGGATACAAACAAACAAATAAACAAACAAAGAGATAGGCCTCTGGTGCACGACCCCTTCAAGCCTCCCAGTACGCCGCAGCGTAATAAACCCACTTATAAACGTGACAGAGTGGTGGAGGTAACAGAGTGGTCGACGAACCACGGAGTCACAGCTGTCTGAACTTCGCCGGAGCCGTCGTCTTGCCGGTCTGCCAACAACCACAACCGTCATGGCCGAGAGCGAAGGTCACGCCTTCTCAACCACGCAAAGGCCGGCTGCACCGCGGTATCGCTATATGGAACCCCGCCCGTTCCCGGGAAGAGCAGGGGAAGATGTGGATGCGTGGGTGACACACTATAAAAGGGTGAGCCGGTACAACAGCTGGGATCCCACCGAACAACTGGGGACTGTCACACTGTTTCTCACGGAAACCGACTTGATGTGGTACGAAAACCACGAAGATTCATTAACAACGTGGGATCATTTCGCCGAAGAACTCAAAAAATGCTTCGGCGACTCTGATGCGAAAAAGAAAAGCGCGGAGCACACTTTGGCTCAGACAGCCCAGACACCTGGAGAAACGTGTACCACCTACATAGAGGAGGTTCTGATGCTCTGCAAGATCATGGACGCGCATATGTCTGAAGAAGACATGGTCGGACACCTTCTGAAAGGTATAGCAGAGGACGTCTACAATTTCTTGATAGGCAGGGAAGACTTCACTTCCGTCTCCGCCGTCCAACGTCACTGCCGTACTTTCGAGAAGCTAAAGACTCGTCGTATTGCCCCGAAATTTGGTAGGCTGGCAAATGTAACAACGGTCGCCAGCGTCGACGTAAGCCCGCTTGCCGATTTTGCCGCTACTATCAGGGCAATAGTGCGCGAAGAGATACAGCGACAAGACACACTGGTCGACGACACCATTCATCATCCGCCTACCTGTTCATCCTATTACCCGGCACCGTTCGCTCCTCTGCCACCATCGGTTTGTGTGACGGACTTTAGTGAAGCTGAAACTGCTTGGCCACGCCGAGACTCATTCGCGCCTGACCAGCGGTATGACCGACGCCTTCGTACCGGCCCCGCTCCACAGAGGCGGGCAGTTCCCGTTCAGCAAGCTGCTCCACTCCGTTCGGGTAGGCGACCTTTCACAGCGGAGCGCTCTCAGCAGTGGTTCGGCGAACGACCCCTACCCGTCTGCTACAACTGTGGCGTCGAAGGGCACATTGCCAGGTACTGCAACTACCGGCAGCCGCCGAGGTACGACCGCTCACCAAGATCCCACCTGTCCGCACGAGCACCAACATTCCCTGGAAGCACATCTCACGAGATAAGACCACTGCGAAACCGTTCTCCGGCCTCTGACCGCAGTCTGACCCCCCCCGCCAGCCCCTCGTCCCTATCGGTCGCCGTCTCCTATAGGCGCCGCTACCCTTCGCCGCCTCCGGAAAACTAGTCGGCGCGACCGTTGGAGGTGAGGTCGCTGCACAGTCTTCGATTTCCACAGAAATGCTTCCTTTTTTGCATGTTTAAAAATAAGGTTCGTGTGCTAATTACGGTGTCTCAACAATGACCTTAGTGGACACAGGTGCAACCGTATCAGTGATGAGTCTAGCGTTCAAATCCCTTCATGGACGAAAGGTTAGGCTCCGTTGGGACCGTGCTGATACATTTCGTGGAGTGAGCGGAGATGTCTTACAACCTGTTGGTGTTTGCACAGTGACTGTTAGTTTGGGTGGCCAGAATTTTATTGCTGATTTTGCTGTTCTCTTTCATTCAACGCATGATGTAATTCTAGGAGTCGATTTCCTGAATTTTTGTGGTGCCACTGTCGATTGCCGCACAGGAGAGATCACAGTAGATTCAAATGTTCCAGTAGCGTTTATGGAAAGCCCGCCCTCTATGGAAAGTACCCTTTGCGTGTCCATGGACACAATTGTACCACCCTTGTCCTCCAAGTGTGTTCCTGTCGTCAGTTTCCCTGCAACCGAGACATTTGATGCCACCGTAGAGCCCATTCACTTCAGCTGCATAAAAAAGAATGTTCTAATACCCTATTGTACGCTGTCGGTTGCGCAAGTGCATACTGGTTTGTGGGTGATCAATGGCTCCAATGAACCTTCGGTACTGCCAGAGGGTCTACAACTTGCTAAGATCCGTCAACATCAGGTGTTCTCTCTTGCCATCCTTGCATAGAGCAGTGATTCTCCGGATAAGCCCGATTCCAATCATTTGCACGCCAAGGACACCTCCATAATGGCAATGATTGACAAGTCTCTTAGCACCAACGAGCGTAATGACCTGGCGAGTATTCTGCGCTAACATGCTGGTCTTTTCGATTTCACACAGCTACAGGCTCCACTGTCAATCCCTAATTCTCGTGTAAAGCATCGCATAGATACGGCACACCATAGACCTCTCCGACAAAAGCCATACCGGGTATCGCCTTCAGAACGCGCAGTTATAAATGAACAGGTTGGCGATATGCTAAAGAAGAATTTGATTCAGGAATCATGCAGTCCGTGGGCCGCTCCCGTAATATTGGTCAAGAAGAAAGATGGAAAATGGCGATTTTGCGTTGACTACCACCGTCTCAACGCCATCACAAAGAAGGACGTGTACACACTGCCACGTATTGATGATGCTATAGACTGTCTTTCATCAGCCCCCTTCTTTTCGTCTGTTGATTTGAGGTCAGGATATTGGCCAATTCCAATGCACGAGGAAAACAAAGAGAAAACGGCATTTGTTACACCAGATGGACTTTTTAAATTCAATGTGATGCCATTCGGACTATGCAATGCGCCTGCAACTTTTGAGCCCTTCATGGGCAACATTCTGCGTGGTTTGAAGCGGGAAGTATGCATGTGTTATCTGGACGATGTTGTCATTTTTGGGCGCACTTTCAGTGAGCACAACACACGCCTCGATATCGTGCTGAACTGCCTAAGCAAAGCACGCTTAGTGCTCAACTCAACGAAATGTCGTTTCGGAGAACGCCAAACACTCGTTCTTGGACACTTGGTGAACAAAGAAGGCATACGGCCAGATCCCGCAAAAATGGCAGCAGTGGAGGCGTTCAAGCAACCTCGCTCAGCGAAAGAACTACGCAGCTTTTTGGGCCTCTGCTCATATACTTCTGTCGATTCATTCCTGGATTTGCCAATATCGCGCACCCACTCACGTGCTTGCTTCAGAAAGGCGCGCCATTTGACTGGACTCCGGAATGTGCGTCCGCTTTTTCTGAGTTGATGTTCCTTTTGACATCCCACCCGATTCTTCGACACTTCGATCCTCTGGCTTCCACAGAACTTCACACGGACGCTAGTTGTGTCGGTGTTGGGGCCGTGCTGGTTCAACGCTTGGATACCAAAGAACATGTTGCGTATGCAAGTCACTCGCTAAGCAAGTCCGAGCGTAACTACACTGTCACAGAGCAAGAATGCCTCGCAGTAGTCTTCGCAGTGCAGCGCTTCCGGTCCTACCTGTACGGACGCCCCTTTACCATCATGACAGATCATCATTCGCTCTGCTGGTTGGTCAATCTGCGTGACCAATCTGGTCGACTGGCGCGTTGGGCACTCCGTCTGCAGGAATACGACTTTAAGGTTTCCTATAAAAGTGGTCGTCGTCACGCTAATGCAGATTGTTTTTCGCGACTACCACTCCCGTCGACGGACTGCGACGCGGGCAACTTGGACACCTACATCGCACCATTGGACCTGCCATTTCCTGATACCAATGCCTTTAAGATTGAGCAACAAAGGGACCGCACCATACAGGAGCTCCTTCCTACCGAGTCAGGACCATCGGCGACTTCCTTCTGCATGCGCGACGGGCTTGTGTACAAAAAGAACTATGCTACGACCGGCTTACGATATCTTCTCGTGGTTCCGAAGAGCCTTCGCGTTTCCGTCTTGCAGGCCATGCATGATGACCCAACGTCCGGCCATCTAAGCACAGCGAAAAATCTTTGCCGGCTTCAAGAAAGATTTTACTGGCCGAAAATGCACCAGACGACGGAACAGTACGTCTCTAGTTGCAACGAGTGCCAACGCCGCAAGCGCCCTACCAGTGCTCCTCCAGGGCGACTACATCCTATCCCACCCCCTAGAACTCCATTAGAGCAAGTTGGGAATGACCTTCTAGGTCCCTTTCCAAGGTCTTCTAGTGGTAATCGCTGGATAGTCGTATGTACCGACCACTTAACACGGTACTGTGAGACAGCTGCTATACCATCGGCAACTGCAGCTGACGTGTGTTTATTCATGCTGCATTTTGTGGTTCTACGACATGGACCTCCTAAAATTGTTATCAGTGATCGTGGGCGACAATTCACTGCAGACGTGGTAGAAGAGATGCTTCGTCTATGCGCTTCAAGCTTTCGGCACTCTACGCCATATCATCCCCAAACAAATGGCCTGACAGAACGAACTAACAGGACTCTCACGAACATGCTTTCTATGTATGTGGCAGCAGATCACAAGAACTGGGATGGCGTACTACCTTTCATCACTTACGCATTTAACACCGCCCAGCATGAGACTACCAGCTACAGTCCGTTCTTTATTCTGTATGCTTGGCCACCTCGTCATACCCTAGATACCGTCTTCCCGTTTTTGGACCACCATGATTCAGGTATATCCGAGATCGTCTGCCAAGCAGAAGAAGCCCGACGTCTTGCTTACCTGCACACCCTCGCTTCGCAAGATCGCTCGAAGACACGTTTTGACCGTCGACGTCGACACGTGACGTATAATCACGGAGACCTCGTGTTGATGTGGACGCCAAATAGGTAACGTGTGTTGTGTAAAAAACTGCTTGCACACTATGCGGGACCTTATGTCGTTCTAGAACGTCTAAGCGATTTAACTTACCGCGTAGCACGTCTTCATTCAAATGGCCGATGGTCTGCAAAGACTGAACTTGTCCATATAGCTCGTTTGAAGCGCTATATTTCCAGAAAGAGTCTTTAACTCGCCCGGTGGGCTTCGTCTGCGTGGAGGGAAATGTTACTGCATTTGTGATTTGGGTATGAACCTCCGGGTAGCGGGGAACAGGCAGATTAGAGAAGAGGACGTTCGGCTAGCGAGATAGGCCTCCGGTGCACGACCCCTTCAAGCCTCCCAGTACGCCACAGCGTAATAAACCCATTTATAAACGTAACAATATGAAAACGCAAGAGAGGAAAAAATCCAGAAAAATACTCCGGCGCGTGAAATTGAAAGTGGAGCCTGCGCGTCGTCAATGCGAGGCGTTAACTACTGCGCCACTGAGGAGCACCTCCTTCAACGTGCAAACGGCAAGCTTTCTGTATCTCCCACGTACCGCTGTTGGCGGTAAGTGGGAGTTATAAATTTGCAGGCATCTCGGGGGAGGGAGGGGGACTATCGTGTTTTCAGCATTATGAGCATGGTGGCGCAATGAACATGCGGCGGCTCTCATTTCTCAAGGCTGTTTCACATGCCGCGATTTCAGCGAAAAAAAAAAATCGTTCCATTCACTCCAATCGCGCTGTTCGCAACCGTCGCTAATGGTTTCGTTTCACAGGGACCGCGAACGGTCCGCGATTTTCGCTCTGCGACTGGAACGGTGAGTTCTTGCCACCACTCATTGTGACAGACGCGAATGTAATGTAATATTATGTGCATTATGATATCATGAACTTACCGTGAATGGTAACGAAGGGCCCGCTTGTTTCGTCGTTTAAGAACACTTTCCAGTCTGAATTCATTTTAAAATGCACGGCATCGGCCATTACCAAAACAAACACGTCGACTCTATTTCGACGGGTCTCGACCAAAAATCGCTCCCGCCGCTGCGATCAGAGCGAAAATTTCCAACACGTTGAAAGCTCGCCGCGGACCGCTGCGGCGGGAGCAAACTGCCCCCCCCCCCCCTTTTTTTTTTCGCTGCGAGTGAATTCGCAGCCTGAAAATCACTACTTTTTGTGTCTTGTGAAACGGCCTTTATGCGTACTTTGGCCCGCGGAGAGGAGGGGAGTGGACGATCTTTCGCGCGCCCTTATCTCTTGGTGGGGAAGACCATATGTCTTGGCTGGCGTTGGGCTTCGACTGGAACAATTTTGTTGTAGTTACGGGGCACACAAAGATCACTGCAATCGTTGCACAGCCTCCGTTTGCGAAAAGGGCGTGCTTTTCAGAGAGCGAAGTAACAACTGATACGCTTATTCGCGTTCATCTGTATCTGTGAGTACGTTTCGTGCGTCATGTGTGCGTGAGAAACGCGGGGCACGTTTCGATCTGCTTGCCATTCTGCGCGTGACCTTACAATTTGTTGCTGTCGCGTTCATTGCTTCATCTTTGCGGCAAAGCTGCGACTTTTTTTTTTTTGGACAAGCATGGTATACTATTCCATTCTCAGTATGGGTTTATTACCAGAAAAGGTACACAAGCGGTTCTCGAAGATTTATCTGACTTGTTGAGCTTATCGTTCTAACGTAATCAGTGTGTATGCGCGATCTTTCTCGATATGGGCAAATCATTCGATAGCGTGAGCCATGGCATATTGTTAACCATGCAAGCTCTTTTCGTGGCGCATTTTTGCAGCTCCTGTAAAATTTTCTGCATGATCGACGTCAGCCAGTTTCACTTAGGCAGGCCAAGAGCGATTTCTTATTAATAAAATCCGGCGTCCCGCAAGGCTCCATCCTTAGTCCATGGTTATACAACATATTTGTGAATGACCTGGTTAATGTGGTCCGAGTTGGTTTATATCAATACGCTGATGACACTGCCTATATAGCTCAGTGTAGTACGGTACGGCATAACAATATATGGCCATTGTGCGAAACGCTGGCAAATAAGGGTAAACTATTATTCGTCATGCATTAAAAAAAACATGACCTCAACCTCAAGGCCAAAAAATGATGTTTTGAAAACCGTATGTTTGCCGGACTTCACTCGCTTACTAATAGAAGGTGTAGTAATTATGTACTTTTGGAACAACAGTTTCAAAACAAAGTATGTTCATCCACGTTGTTCACGGCCCAAGGACCCATTTGTAGCACCGAGGAGTAACACAAGGTACGAAAAACAGAATTCGAGACTGCTAGCTATGTTCCTCTGCGCTTCAATAAGTTGCTTCCTGGTGTACTGTGCATCCGGACTAAACATTCATTAAAACAGGTTCTCATTGATTCATTGATTTGTGGGGTTTAACGTCCCAAAACCACCATTTGATTATGAGAGACGCCGTAGTGGAGGACTCCGGAAATTTCGACCACCTGGGGTTCTTTAACGTGCACCCAAATCTGAGTACACGGGCCTACAACATTTCCGCCTCCATCGGAAATGCAGCCACCGCAGAAAAAAAAATGAAAACAGGTTCTCAGGCTAAGGATTTCATTATCGTCGTAAGTGAAGTGGTTGTTCTCTTTCTCTCGTGTCGTTCCTTTCTTTATTTCATTTTCTTATATAAGCAAATGTTTAACTTCAAAGATTGCTGGTTTCCGCTGCTGCCAAGCACTGCCACTCAAGCCCTATGTGGATTTGGCCGGCCTGATATGCGTACTACTTTTTCATGAAATGAGGAATAATTAAAGATTATTGTTATTACTATGATCAACTATATGATGTCCTCAACTTCGGTTTGTTCCCTGATCCACTCTGCTATCTTCTTGTCTCTTACGGTTGCAGCTATATCGCTCGCTACGTCGATCGTCCTCAATTTAAGCTGAACCCTCTTTGTAAGCCTCCAGGTTTCTGCTCCGTAGGTAAGTACTGACAAGGTGCAGCTGTCATGTACCTTAGTTATATGTGGGGCAAGCGAAAGATGGCCAGTCGACAGATGGTGCCCCACGAAAAGGGGGGAATAATGAAGAGCGGCTGCGCAGACGTGTCACTAAGCAGTTCGCCCTTGCGCGCGCCTTTGTTGGCAAACCCCGTAAGCTTTTGTTCACCGCACCTTGCGCTCGCTGGTTACCTGCACGGCGGCAGCGTACTCACTGCGAGCCAGTCTAGAAAAAAGTGGTCCTTGTCGCGCACTCCTCCGTGTTGTCGCAACAACCCTCCCGACAGGATAATGTGGCGGAGCGCTGTCACAGTAAGTGTGGACAGGCGGCAGTATCTCGTATGCTAATTCCGGACAGCCAACCGCCTGTCTAGCTAGGCTTGTTGTGGCGCGAAAGTGATTTCAAACTGTACGTTGACGAAATGACGGTGTTCTTTAGCTGATTTCTTGGAGAGTGAGGACAGCGAAGTTTGGGAACACAAAGGCGGAGACACGTCTCTGAAGAAAGGACAGTTGTTTGCTGCATTGGTGGAGTATCAAGAAAGGGGTCGTCCCACGAGGCGGTCTCAGATGAGACGGCGGGTATTTAATGAAGAGGGGAGCTTGGTGCTCGAGGACGAGATAGAGAAGCGTGGACAGAGGTCATGCTTGGCGCCGTCTCTGATCCAGGGTTTGATACTACATCTAGAGGTTGGTGTCGGTGTGTATTGTGGGCAGTATACTAAGGGCTCGACAAGTATCGCCGACACTAATACAGCCCAGTGCTTACTGTGCGGTCGGTTTAGTGGGCGTCCCTGTCTTTGATTGTAAATAAGTGTCAGTGTGTAAATAAAGTGAAATTTGCCGGGAACTGAGCAACCGGTCCTGTCCCGTCCTTCAACGTGTCGTCGAGCTTATCTGAACCATCAGGATTACCTCCATCATCTTAATATTTACTACCTTCCTATTGAGGGATAGTGGCGATCTACCAGTCATGATTTGAGAGTGCTTGCCGAATGTGCTCCACCACATGTTTATTCTTCTAGCTCCTTCAATCTCGTGGTTTGCCTTCGCGGTTATTACCTGTCCTAAGTAGACGTAGTCTTTTACGCTCAAAAGAGCGGATCGATATATTGATATGCAGGGTTCAACGTCCCAAAACCACCATATTATTAGTCTCTAAAGAACAGAGGAAGCGTCAAAGTGGTGAAGAGAATACTAGGGATAAGCAAAAACCAGATGTATGAACTAAGGAACAAGCAAGGCAAAGTAACTATCAATATAAATAGGATAGTTAAAATAGCAAAGAAGTTTTTACAGAGATCTGCACAGTAGCCGGGACAACCTAGACCATAATGTAAGAACTAGCAGTAACCCAGATTGCATCCTACCAGTAATGACAGAAGTTAGAAAAGCCTTGGAGGGAATGCAAAGAGGCAAAGCTGCTGGTGAGGATCGGGTAATATAAAATCTGCTGAAAGACGGAGGACAGATTGTGTTAGAAAGAACTAGCCACCCTGTTTACGAACTGTCTCCTGACAAGGACGGTACCAGATTCTTTGAAGTATGCAAACATCATCTTAATACATATGAAAGGAGATGACAAAGTACTGTACTAGTAAACTCTAATGACGGGTATAGTACACGGATTTTCCTAATCTTCGTACTTGCGGGCGGCGAATCGCACTTGTGCGTTAGTTTTTTGCCGTGTTTCAGTTTTCTTTCAAAGAAAAGAACGAACTCTTTTGAACTTCGTGACCAGTTTTGAAATGGTAAGCCTAAAAGATGAAGGTGGTGAAGCGCAACTGCGGAACGTTTGCCGATTGTTGTTTCGTAACAAAGCAGCTTCGTGCCACGCAAAGCCAAAAGGAACGTGTAAATCCATGTGCTACTCATAATTGCTATACGCTCACTGAAGCGCCATGACTTGCGGCTGTCTTATAGACACAAGCGCCAGAGTTCCCTCTATTGTATACTCTACGCTATTCAGCAGCTGCTTCTCGCCAGTCCGTGGTCGCTGCGAACGGGTGGAAGCCCCGCGAAAGTCTTTGGCACCAGGTCACAATGACGCAACGACCATGCCGCATACGAGAGACAACGTAGGCAGCGCGGAAGTGCATTACTTTTGTGTGCCGTTTCACAAAGCGTTAGTTGCACAAGGCGGCTTGTCGTTCTGGTAGCTCTCCAAAATGAGACAGCTCGGTAGCACACACATTGTCATTAGTTATCTGTTGCACGCTGCAGCGATTGAGCGATATGTCGTGCTTCTAGCATATATTGCAGCCAAGAAAAAAAATGTGTCAGCACCCCTTTAAATCGCCCTATCTGCAAAAATTAAGCGGATTAGTTTCTGCTGGCTATATATCTATACCAGATTTCGCAGATGTAGTAATTTGTACTACAACACACTGCTGTAGAAGATATCGCGGAAGAAATATAAGACAGATAGGAAAATCTAACACGCAGTAAGTTCAACGTTAAATGTCAGCGATGAACAAATGGACAAAATAAAATTTTGAAAACTAACAGAGAGTGTAGCGGAAAGACAAGATGGGATGCTTTTAAGTACTATGGAATTCAAGAGCGCCTTGTGTTTGCAGCCGATATAACATATGCCATAAACTATATATATATATATATATATATATATATATATATATATATATATATATATATATATATATATATATATATATATATTGGTGAAGCACTTTGTGCTGGTAGCAGCCGAAGTAACCATTGACGACGTGGCATGAGGAAGTGATTCGGACTTGTGAGTGGGGGCATTCATTGCACAGTATCACGGCAGAATCTTGCTTTCTGGTGGTAACTTGCGGCCAGCATTCTCAACGCGCCTCGCGATAAGCTTTTGCAGACAGCTCTTTTACCATAAACGTTGGAGATTACGTTGTAACAGACGAAGCTGGCAGATTGGCCTGTTACATGGTTGTGGTTCCCTAGCTCCCCCATTCGAAATTATTTCTTCTCCTTTTAATGAACTTTTTTATGACAGTTGATTAGCTGTTGCAAAGGTATGCTCTGATATATATCCAAGTTAGCTCTTAACTTGAACCACTTATTTACGTTTCATGTCGTTTTTATCAATGTTCTATAAACCTTATTACCGAATTTTCTTGGAAGACAAATTGTATAGTTCACTACAGAGAAAATAATGGTGAGAACAATGATACCAAGGAAAGTATAGATGTTATCCTAGAGAGGGAGTTACTGTAATGTCAAGGAAGAAAGAAAAGTGCACGAAGAGATAAGTTGCCGACGCAAAGGACCGAACGTGTGACCTTCGAATAACGCGTCCGATGCTCTACCAGCCGAGCTGCAACGACAATAATCTCCCCGTCCAGAGAGAGAGAAAAGACTACTCACAGGATCCTGCGTGGGCTAGCTGCCGGCATCGCAGGGCACGGTCTACCCCTCCATTGTTCTAGTCTATGCAGTCCTAGAAACACTGGGCCAAGAACTCGAGGTTTGAACCTGACCTGACAGAGGATAATTGGGTTGCCGCGCCCCGCCCTTGCGGGTCACGAGTTCCCGTTCTCCTCTGCCTGGCCCCCTTGAGCCGCTGGAGCGTCCATTTCTGAGATAGGCTCCCCGTCCACTTTATGAGGCTATACAGGTGCGGTTAAACCTGGGAGTGTTGTCACTGGGTGATTCCACGAGATATCGACACGGGCCCAAAAGTTGATATTTTAGATTTCATCGAGTATTTTATATTTCGTGCACCTCTCACCAGGTAGCCCGAAAGTCAACTTCGTTTTATGATTAACGGCATAACTTACGAGAAAGAAAAAAAATCAAACTTCACAAACACGGAGGCACCAATTTCGTCACCTGTCGTTTTCGAAAATTGCAGATGCTATAAAAAAGACAAATATTTTTGTTTCGAGGAAAGTATTTTTTTACCTGAAGTGTATGTCTAATGAAGAATGAATTCATACGGTTTCGAGTTTGCAGACCTAAAGAAAATAGCTTTAAAAATTTCTAATTTTGTGACAGTTTAAAATAAGTTACCTATTCCCCATTTTTTTTCTCTCCGAAAGTAAGGCAAGCATTGTTTTCAAACTTGACACGTTTTAAGGATATAGTGCGTTCATTAGGTACATAAATTATTGCTGCCGTAGGGCAAATGTAATTTTTTATATATTGCCTTTTCAAAGTTCTCATATTGGCAAAAGTGTATTCCACTGAAATTTGAATTATAAAAAAACACCATCTTCGATTTTTCTTAAACTCTCGTAAATAGACAACCGAAGGCCATCATACAGTAATATAGAAAAACATGTTGCATTATTTTGTTTTTAGCAACAATATTCGTGGTACAAATCAGAGTTTTCGAGAATGCGCTGATAAGTTGAGAAATCTAGAAATCGGAACGGAAAAGCGGCAATAAGCTTCAAACGCGAGTAAACGTGACCGCATTTGGAGAAGAAAGGCTGTTTTAGCACTGTGACAAATACGTACCCATGAAGGCGCATTTATGCTCCTGATAACACAGCTCTAATGGAGGAAATCTTCGACTCTGTAACTCATTTGCAAAAAATCTGTATATATTTGCAGATAAACTCAAACATGAAAATGTTCCAACGCAAGTGTTGGGTCTCGCTAGAAAAAAAAGCATATGCGCTTGAAGTACCCTCACTGGTATTTTGGTGGTGACTGCGTGAAACATGAGATGAGCTCAAAATGGCTGCATCTTTTGCAGATCACATTTAGCAGTACGTGACGCTATTAAAACACGACCACGATCAGTGCCCTCAGGTGTGCTTAGCCAAACATGCCAAGAACGTATGCCTGGAATACGTGGCAACGATTTCCACTGGCTCTTCTTAAACTGACGGAATGTTTCTAGCTCGTCTGCATTTGCACACAGCAGCTTGACATTCTTGAGCTTCACGCTCATTTGCGCCATCATTTGGGATGCTGACATAATCACAACTTAGCTTGCCGCTTTGAGGTTGTAGAGCGTAGCCTGATGCTTTAGTAGGCCACCAACGCCGTCACAAGAGTTCTTGCCATGTCCTGTGGCCGAAAAAATCCACTTTGTTGATATATGATCTTTCTGACATAACTCGAACAACTGGTACTTGTTTTTTGCTCTACAATTATTTGTAGAGCAAAACAGGCATGTGCAGCATCATGGCATGTGTCATTACTGATGACGGCAAAACATTGAATTGATTGCTTCCTTGTGACGAAACACCTGAATAGAGACACCTGTCTTTTGTGCTAGTGATACGACTGTACCTCATTCGGTAAAATGGTCGTCCAATTTTTGGCGAAATCGAAGTGAACAATGCAAGATTCTTTTTCTTGGTTCTCTCTCGCCTGGCGTATTGCTTATTCTTGAATGGATCTTATGTAATCATGGGTAATCCACTTCACGAACCATAGACTTAGCTCTCGCAGAAAAGCACTTGCTTGGGTTGTTTTTTTTACTAGATTGCCATTTTCCCATACTGCATAGGCTACCTCAATATCTTCAGGGATTCCTAAACATGTGGCTGTCAGAGCGTCCTCCTTAGCATAATAGTTACAGAGGGCTAAAAAAACAATCACTTGTAGGGGAGCTCCGCCGTGTAGCCACCATCGATGACGTCTTGTAGGGCAGAACCTCACTCCGTGACATTAGCACAGTATATACAAAGGCACGCTTCTTGGTGTGGTGCAAGAAGAACCCACTTCGGCCTCAGTGAATAAAACTTTGAGAGCCCAATAGACCCGTTCGGATTAGCTTCTCTAACTGAGAGACGGTAAGCCTCTTGCACCGAACGGGTCATCAACCTTTTCGAAACAAGCTCCTTTTTTCCGTCAATGATAACAGATACTACATCTTTGTTGTTGGGACTCTGCCGAGAGCAGCTATACTCATATTTGGAGTAGTAAGCCATAGCTGCCTGGAAGTCCATTGGGTTCAGCCGTGTCCTTTTTACCGCATTTGGTGCTAACCCGTGTTTTGCGCGCCAGCGTCGGGATCTGTATATCATGTAAGCTGACAACTTGGGAATAAGCGCTTGGAGTTTTCGGCGCTCTATATCGCTCGGCAACAGTGTCAACAAACGCATGCGCTCTTGATACGAAGAACACGCTTCATAGGCTTGCTTGAAGTTCTTGAACCACTGGGCACACACACTGCATTTTAGATCTGATAGTTGAAAGTGGCGGTTACACACGTTACGGTGGCATTTCACGGTTACTGTAGAATTGCTGCTAAGTTGTCTTGGCTCTTCATGAACTTTGCTATTTTGCGCATGCAGCTTCTCCAGTCGCATATGTGACAATGCTTCAGGCGTGTTTACGCACAGCTCTTGACTACTGTCTTTGTCTTCTTCCGGCAAAAACTCATCAGCGGTTTCAGCTGAGAAGCCATTAGACGAAGACAACATATCTCTGAAGCGTCTGAAGCAGTTCTGGCAGACGTGGTCGTTGTTATGTGCATGGCGGGCAGCTTTCGGCAAAAGCTTCTGGAGATGTCTTCGACCTTGCGTAAGTTTCTTTGATAAGGTATTTTCTTTTTATGCAACATGAGGTAATCTGAACGAAAAACTCTATCCCGGCTGAAGTGGTCAGCCATCACCACGCTCCTTGAGGCTCAAATTACTGGCAATGCAACTATGCGTGAAACCAGGAGCACGAAAGTGATCTGTCACCTGTTCCTATGTATCTCACCTTTAATGAGAGCAGACGTAAAACAGCGTGAGCAAGTATCCGCAGTGCGAATGCAAAACTGAAGTATAGTACGTTAAAATGAATTTCACAATGTTTTTGTCGATATAATTACGGGAGGCGTAATCTTTGTCCCTACTTTGAACCATATGATCTCAAGCATTGCCTCCGAGATGCGGCGCACAGCAATTCATCTGTAGAGCAGACGACGGATGACTTGTCCTAAAGCGTGTTCTTCAGTCTAATGCGTCAGTCTTCGTGCCCCAAATGATGAAAATTTGTTATGAATCGTTTATGAACTTATTCAACATTCAATTTTCTTACCCAACGCGTTACAAACACATGGCCGTCACAGCAGCTCCATCTGTGTGTCAGTAATGGAGGCACCACATATTAGACGTCTCAGTGCTCTACGTATGAGAGTGAATTCAGATAGTGTAGAACATCGTGTTCAAAATAGTTACTTATATCTGCTAAAACAGCCTTTCTTCACCAAATGCTGTCACGTTTACTCGCGTTTGAAGCTTATTGCCGCTTTTCCGTTCCGATTTCTAGATTTCTCAACTTATCAGCACATTCTCAAAAGGCTCTGATTTGTGCCACGATTATTGTCGCTAAAAACAAAATAATGCAACATGTTCTTCTATATTACTGTATGATGGTCTTCGGTTGTCTATTTGCGAGATTTTAAGAAAAATCAAAGATGGTGTTTTTTTTATAATTCAAATTTCAGTGGAATACACTTTTGCCAATATGAGAACTTTGAGGCAATAAATAAAAAATTAATTTGCCCTACGGCATCAATAATTTATGTACCTAATGAACGCACTATATCCTTAAAGCGTGTCAAGTTTGAAAACGCTGCTTGCATTACTTTCGGAGAAAAAAAAGGGGGTGGAATACGTAACTTATTTTAAACTGTCACAAAATTAGACATTTTCAAAAGCTATATTCTTAAGGTCTGCAAACTTGAAACCGTATGAATTCATTCTTCATTAGACATACATTTCCGGTAAAAAATACCTTTCTTGAAACAAAAATATTTGTCTTTTTCTAGCATCTGCAATTTTCGAAAACGACAGGTGACGAAATTGGTGCCTTCGTGTTGGTGAACATATTTTTTTTTCTCGTAATGCCGTTAATCATAAAACGAAGTTAATTTTCGGGCTACCTGGTGAGAGGTGCACGAAATATAAAATACTCAATGAAATCTAAAATATCAACTTTTGGACCCTTGTCGATCTCTCGGGAATCACTCCACTGCCTTTTCTTTTTTTTTTACTTTCCAACTTGAGCGAAATGAGCATGATCACACACACAAAATATACAATCGAAGGTGAAAACATTCACAGATCTCGTTGCAAAAGCAAATTCTAAACATTTTTTTAGAAAATAGCAAAAAAGAAGGTCGCTGAGAATAGTCGAAACAGATCACAGGTACGTTCATCCATCTGTGTGAACAAATCGAGTCGGTGCTCGACGAAGAACAATGTTTGTTGTGCTGCTTTGTGGTCGTGCGCCTTACCTTCCGACCGTATTGAAGGAATAGTGTTGTGCTATCAATGGAACACAAAGGGAGACCAGCACCCTTTGGCTTTTATTCATAAATTATATATATCTTTTGTCAAAAATGTCTTTGTACAAGCATATATACACAACGAACAGTGCTGCCTCAGCCACCTGGGCTTACTTGCAGCGGGAGCATATCGACATTTCCTTGAGCAGGAAGGGAACACTTCATCGCCTTCGCCGTGCCTCGCGTCGAGGCTCGATTGCGTACGTGCCAGAATTTCGCGGGTTAGTTTGGCACGCTTGCACGTATTCAACTCCAGGTTTGGTGGGCTGGAGAAGGCCCTGAGGGTCTGCCGTCTCTCGTGCAATCGCCTTCATTGGCACCTTGCGTGCTCGTCGCAAGTTGGGCAGCCATCGGGCACCGTCTGGCCGCCGTCTCTTTCCGAAACCTAACACGACAAGTCATTGTTCTGCGATGAATCCCACACCGCAACGGGAGTTAAACAACACGGGCTCAAACGGACCGCGCCGGTGGCCACAGTGCCACGCGCCTGCTGCTTCCGTGTCGCTTGACGTGCTTGGCCAAGTGATCGCTGCGCATGAAGCGCCGGTCGCACAGCTGGCAGCAGAAGCGCTTCTCGCCCGTGTGAGTGCGGCGATGGCGCGACAGCTCGTCGGAGCGCGAGAATCGCCGGCCGCATCCCGCCCACTGGCAGCCGAACGGCCGCTCGCCCGTGTGCGTGCGCACGTGGGCCTTCAGGTGGGAGCTCTTGAAGTACGTCTTGCCGCAGCCCGCGTAGCTGCACACGTACGAGCGCCTGCGCTCTTCGGCCACCGGGGCGGCGTTGACGAGCAACGCGGCTTGAACGGGCCGCGCAACGAGGAGCTGCACGGCCCCGACCGGAACGAGCGCCGTCTGGACGAGGGCTTCGTCGGCGCGCATCATGGGGAGAATCGCCGTGGCGGGAGGCTTTGGCGCGATGGCCACCACGGGCCTTGCCGGCTCTTGACGTATCACAGCGGGCGTTGCCATCGGCGGCGCCGGTGGGCTGGTGCGCGGAGGAGCTCGGACGATCACTGAAACGGGAGTGCAGGTACGATGGCTGGCTGCTGTTGGCGTCGGAGCGACTGGGTTGTCTGAGAGAAGCAGCTGTTGGTAGGGAAAAGAAGAAGGGGCACACTGAACTCTCACAGCACAGATACGGCAGACAGGTACACGCACAAAAACGATGACATGATATGAATGACGCTAGGGTGCACCAGGTGTGCGAGGTCGGTGGCAAAGGTAATAAAGCTGTGGCGTGGCCCGGGGGTGGCACAGCGGGCCAGCACCCCCTCGATATATTTTCGCCATGACAGACAGCGTACAAAATGACGGTCGACCACTCCAGACTAAGAACTTGACCAAACGTGCAGCCGGGAGGGGCCTAGCCTTCCCCCTGAATTTCCGGTAGAGGGGGTTTGACCGAGGACGAATAAAAGTAGGCGTTTTTCAAAGCCTTCAACAAGTGCCCCCCCCCCCCCCCCCCCCGAGAAACATTTCGCCTACGCTCCTCCACCCACTTCCTCATATATAATTCCAAATATGAGGAAGTGGGTGAGGGTCAAGTTGCACCCCCCCCCCCCTCCGTGGACGCTTATGGAAAACACTGCTGCAGCCTGTCTTACATTTTAGGTAATGCTCGTTTTTTTCACGTTTGTATTATTTGTTTGTGCTCTTAAGAGTTTGCAATCATCTACTTGAAAATTTTAAAACTAGAAATTACCTGCGAGTGCTCGCTTTTTCTGTGTTTGACCTCTTTCCCCAATTTTGAATAGGAGGAAAGACGGGGAACCGGCAGCGTATCACAGCTTGGCTCCAACACTGACCTCTACCTCTGAAGACAGGCATAATTTGGACCTAACACACAAGAAAATTTATAAAAACGCAATTCGTTTAGCGACTGCAACTATGCAATACTACACGGTGGTATTCCTTCTCCCCAGTTCAGGACCATCAAGAAAATGACATACAATGTGCTGAATATTCTACTAGTAGGATGCCTCAATTTTGGAGAAAGAGGGATTTACACTGTCAGAGTGAACTACCTTTCCATCCTTGCTTTTTAACTAGGGTTTCCTTTAATACACTTCACACTTTTCCAAAGCCAAGAAGCAGACTTTTTTTCTTGACTTTAGCTTTCACACATGCAACAAGTGCCAAAACAAGGCTGTGCTTAGCATTTAGCAAGATATTTGTGTACCACAATGCAAGCGATTCTCAGTGGTAGCACTTCTGGATTACTGTGCATTCCACACAACGTACTTGAGACATACTTCAAACTAATGTGTGCAGGCCTATTGGGTATTGAGCATTTCCGTCAGTAGTTTTTGAGTGAATGCACCTTAGTGGCACCAAAGCATGTACCAAGTTTAAATGCTGATGCAAACACCGAATAATGCAGACGAAGTTTCGAGCTGTTGTCACGTGTCGCTTATGCGAGTTTTGTCTAAATTATTTGTTTTCGCCACGAACAACACCTACATATTTCTAGAATGAAAATTACTTTCAGTTCCCTCACGGTACTGTTTTTAAAGCATTAGAAATCAAGAAACAGAAAAGTCAAGAATAGTATTCATCCCTCCAAAATATAGGTCATTACTCAAATGTCACAGTGACAGATACATATGCAGGTAGTTAGGTTCAAAGAAATAACCACTACTCTAAAAGCAAACAACTGCTGATGAAATTGTAATGTGCTATGAAGTTATGCCCATTTAAAACAAATGTAATCCACATCTTTTACCAGGTGTCTGTCAGCTCATCACATCTGTCTTTAGCACACTGGTGAACTGAACTCAATTACACCAATAGTTGCATGGAATAGTCAGATATTCTGAAGTAATATGTTGCATAAAATATTTCACACCACTTTTCTTTCCTGCCACTTTCTAATAGTTCCTAACCATGATGCCTCATGAGTGAACTGTGCATTTTTAATGTGGTTCAGTGAACAGACGGAAAACTCTCCTTGCGTCGGAATGAGGTTCAACACTTCCGCTAATGTAGATACAGCAGCTGAATGTGCATTCCATCAGGTACACACACACACTGCTATAAACTGAATAAGTTGCTGAAAACTAGATGCTCCAAGGCTTTCCAACGTCAAAAGTGCAATGGAACATAAGTTGCTGTTGGACTGTAGCATCAACCTTTAGACCACTTCAAAGGTGCACGAGGTGCCGTAGATACAGGTAACAAGTGTTGCAGAAGCTTTCTCACATTGTGCTGTTTTGGCAGCTGGCTCATCAAAGCAAGAAACAAACTGCACTTGGGTCCAATTTTTCACCTTTGGCACCAAAATACAGTCACCCTGCTCATTTGTAAAAATCGTAGCTCCCACTTCACAGAGCATGTCGTTTCTCTTTGAGGGGTGGGGACTGAATGACACCTATGAGTGCGGGTTTATTGTGAACAGCTTCATGTACTCTTAATGCTAGGAGGGCAGCATTTTTTTTTTTCACATCAATTTAATAAAACAAGTCGCTAGTAAATTTCAGTGAGCAATAGGTTATCTGCGTTCAGCTATGAAAGAGTTAGCAGTCAGAGTTGATTATTGATTTTGTGTAAAACCCCACATTCACTATTTTTTCTATTTTTCTAGGCTTTGCTGATGCCAGGAGTGTATCAGGAATTGCATTTATGAGTGAAAGGAAATGAATAAGTGGGATTTCTTCAGTTAAAAAGTGAAGTGATATATACTAGCCCAGTTTTACACTACAAGACACAGATGATATTATTATATGCTGTATTAAAAGAGGTATCTAGCCTAACCACTAATGATGTTTATGAAATAGTATGTTATTTATAAACAGGCAACTGTGTTCCACATGTGTTCAGACATAACTTGACTACTAGGCTAATTATAGTACATTTTGCAGCACCTGGATTATTGTAAGATCATCCAGTTGTGAGGGCTGAGAGATAAGCAAGGGATGTTATTTATAAACAGGCAACTGTGTTCCACATGTGTTCAGACATAACTCGACTACTAGGCTAATTATAGTACATTTTGCACTTAATCAGGACACACCTGGATTATTGCACGATCATCCAGTTGTGAGGGCTGAGAGATAAGCAAGGGATGTAATACAGTAAAAGCCTCCAATTATATCAGTTCTGCACACTTACAGAACAAAAAAAATTACACATAAATATCTTAGGACTTGCTGGAAGACCACTTTATGCCTTTAAGCTGAGCCTGCTTGGAGACAGGCATTTATCAGTGCAGCGCATTTTCTTATCAGTCCGCCTGGCCCACTTTAGCTACAAGTGCACTCAGTGCCAGCATATCACAGTGCCCCCCCCCCCCCCAGAAAAACTAAAATGACAGTGGGAATTACTCATATACTAATCGAAGCTAATTTTACTATTACATTATTACCTCCGAAATCTTTTGTCTATAATGAATTTTATCTGGAAGCGACTATGTGACCAACCTACTTTGCCACGTCGGTTCTGTGCTGCACATAAGCACGCTCATAAAAGTTTGCATGAAAAAGAGATGACACGTTACCGGTACATTTAACTCAAGGCGAACTATCTAAACTTGTAAAGAAGACTGCTGGTATTAGAAGCTCAGAGCAATGAAAATATTCGACAACTGCGAACATATACTTATATGTATGACTCGTAAACTCATGCCTGAATAGCAGCCCATTGTGCAAAAACACAATTCAGTACTGAAACGCTGTAGGTGCCTCGAGTGCTTCAGATGACAATCCCATTTTTGTGTGGTAATGGAAAAATAACACTATTGTTTGCTGCAGTAGGCGTTTAGGCTATACAGCTGCTATGCGACAATGAACTACAGTGAACGTCATGAAAAAGAGCTAATGTGAGATTTCCCCGCAGTCCAGACTCATTTTTTGAAAGTTACAGAGCATTCAGTATTGTTAAAAGTAGTGGTGTGTCAATGTTGTTGTTAGCTCTTTCTATTAACCTCAGCTGCTACCCAGTCTTTTAAAGCGTGTTGCGTACACTTGGCAAGGCGTGCCAAAAATGGATGCAAAAGGACAAGACCCCACAAATTCAGACGCTCAGTTGAGTGTCGAAATTTTTGCCTCTTGTGTCCAAGTTTAGACGCCTTAGCTTTTACGATGAATCTTTACTTACTAGCTTGGATTTGTCGCTTGCTACTAATAGTTATCTTTGTGTGGCTATACACGGAACTAGCGGGCCAAAGTACTCAAGTAGGTGTTTTGTGACGGATGAGTGCGTCTGCAAACACGGTGTGGTACGGGGTAATGCTGCCGCAGCCAAATGGTGCATCTGATGAAGAGGATGATGTGGTGTGTGGCGTACCCTGGCCAGCTCCGATGAGCCGGGCATGGTTTGCTGGCGATGAACAGGTGTCGTCTCTTCCTGCTCATCTTCGGAGTTTGGCGGAGTGAGGTCACTAGCTGGTGGTGGAGGAGGCATCATCCCGGAAGCCTCCTTGCTTCGACCGCTCATGGAGAGCAGTGTCTCCACTGCAAAATAGTCTGCGCGTGCCAGGTGCGCGACGACGCCGCCGCAGCTGCCGTAGGCTGTGCTGTCCATCTGAAAGACACCCATGGTCGCTCACTGTCTGAGCACCATGTCGTACCTGGAATGCCCACGCGCGGATGCACACACAACAGGACACACTCCAAGTCATTTGCATCATTTTTTCACTTTTTTGTGGCATTGTCTTTAATAAAGAGGCCTGCCCAATGCCAGAGCAAAGGTGTGACATCACTCGTGCTTCAAGAGATGAAACCACAAAGCTTAATATCTAATAACAATAGTAATGTGAAAGAAAGAACAAATACTAGTGTTGTTTCATGCATCACAGTCAAGCACTTCCATCCAAAAGTCAGTGCTGGCTTCATCTAGATACACCTTATCCACAGTGTGCTAGGAGCTATTTCTTTTCTTTCTTACAAGACATGCCACATAGCAGATATATTAATGGAATGTTTACTTGATCACAACAATGCAGTAAAAACACCGTAGAAAACATTTAGGAACTATGCAAAAGTATAGTAATCAAACAGAGGTTCTAAACATTTAAAACCCAGCGAAGGAGATCTCGAAGGGGTCTATGATGCAATATTAGGCTTGCTGCAAAAGAAAGGAATGCTTGCAAGGCCCTCAAGAAGAAACTCCAATTACAATCTTTCCTTTAATCACACACTGGGGAAATGTGCAAGTTAGTGATAATAACTACAATTTAGTTTACTTAGCCTTATGGCATTCCTACAAAGTGAACTGTATCGACTTTATTAAAACTGCAGTCTAACCGCAACCAGTATTCACAAATGCAACCTTCCAGTGTATACTTTTTTGAGATATAAATGAACACTGCACTTGAGAAGGCAGAAAATAATGGTTCGTTTGCTTTACACAGCGAACAGCTATGCTGATATTCACACTTGATGGCTTTTCTTTTTTTGTACCAAACAGATTTTCTTAATACTCCACAATGTTACAGCTTGCTTAGATATACATATACTAAAACTACGACTTTCTGAACACTTTTTCTTTGAGCAAGGTACGTGCGTTGACCACTAGGCGGATACGACATCGCTTTGTGGCGGCCAGCTTATCTCGGCCCTTATCTGAACTTTGGGCGCGTAGTGCGCCTGCTATCACACCGACGTTGTCTGCGAAAAAGAAAAAAAAAGTGTCGTCTGCTTCGGCGCAGCATGGCAGCTCCCGCTGAAAGGCAAACACGAGAGCGCTCTTATCGCAAAAGGGAGGATGCTCTTGGCTTCAGTTATCACCTCGGCGGCCCAAACGAGGCAGTCAGCTAACAAAAACACACTTCGGCAATGAAATGGCACACACACACACACAATGCGCACACCAGCGGTATTTAATATGCGGGCGGCAGGCAACGCGGAAGTGGTTTCCTGGCAGTGGCATTTCCGGGACTCTCTGATCGTCAGCTGACTGGCTCGGTCGGTGGCGATGAAGGCCTCTTACCTTTGGGGCGCTCCGAATAACACTGGGGACAAGACGGACACGGAACAAGCAAGAAGACGTATATAAAACGCCAGAGGGGATGGAAGACACGCCGACAGCCAGTGTTTCACGAGATTGGCGCGCCCCAACGTAGCGGGGCGGCTTTTTATTTGCACCAGTCAGCGCGCGCGCAAGTATTCCGCTCGTTTTCCAAAGATCCCGCAAGAGTGAGGTAAAAAAAAAAAAGCTTATGCCACCGAAGAAACAGAAAGAGCACAAGTTCGGGTGTGCGCAGGACAGATAACAGCCCCAAAAAAATGACGGGACGGCTGGCAGTCGCCGTGGGTTGCAGTCTGTACTTACAGAGTCTTCGTGCGGCGGAGGCGTTTGCAAGAAACGTGTCATGGAAAGCGGCTTCTTCCCAGTCACCACAACAGTACGAAAATGTTCCAACACAGCAACGCACTAGAGCCAGTTTTGGAACGCCTCGCACGTAGGGGGTTCTGTGAAGTGAAAAAGCGGCCGGCGCGTCGAGAAGCCCTTTTCTAAGGTCGAGCTTGGGGGGCCGCGCCCTAAGCCGTCCAATCGGCGTTCGAGGGCTCGACGGAACCGTCCAATGGCGCACCGCCTTGCACGTGATCGCGGCGTGCTCGGGGAGTATTTGAGCACGTGCGCAGCGGCTGCTGAACTGCGTGCTCCCCGGCTGATCGTGCTGAGGGGAGGCTCCTTGGAATAAACAACGGCCCTTGTGGTCTCTCGCTGTTGCTGGGGGCGCGTTTTTAGGCAGCCCGCCGCAGAATGCGCGTGGAAATCTCCCAGTTTTGGCGCCCCGTTGGCGTGTTACAAACGCTACGCGAAGTACTAGGCATTTACGCTGCATTATTTGCCTGTAATGCGTCACTTGACATCTTCTCTGTTACACCTTTTGTGTGAAACAATCGCAAATATGGAGGCATCGTCGAGCATATTTTCGTCCTCCAATATTATATGCGTTCTAGCATAGCGTGGGACACTTCGAATAAAATTGAAATTTTGCTGCGAGCTTTCACCGTTGAATAAAATCATTTTATTTCAACTAATTCATGCAGGTTCACTGAGCGACGCGGTATGTGCATGCGAAATTCGATGTTCGGTGGGCCACAGCCGCCGAAAAAACGCACATGTGTTTTCGTGGTTGCGTGTCCTTCCATTTTATTTGTTATGGTCACCATCGCTGTGCGCAGCTAGCGCAGCCAAACAAGAATCGAAGGAAACTTTCCGTGAAACGCCCCCGATTGCGTGCCAGACAAAGAGCGTGTTTACTCACTCATACGCCGCCACAAATTTACGGCAACCATGACGTCATACAATCACGTGAACGGCGCACCCCTTGATGTCGTCACTCATCAGAAAGTGTGTTGCAGTGTAGTAATCATTCAAAACCTTACGCTTGAATTAGTGTGTCAGCTAGCGGCGTGCTGCGTTCAGTCTAAAATAAGTAGTCAATTACCAGCGCCATCTGTTTTGCGCTCTTTTAGCTACGTTGGTGTTCAGCCTAGGAGTCGTATCTCTCAACCATGACCTACTACACTCCTGACCTGCCCAGAGAGCACCTCTTCCAGCGCCCACGTTCTAGTTCATACCTTCTGCCGCTAGGGCCGTCACCTACGAGCGGCGTGGCGCTAGTCAGCACCTGCTCGCTGACGTCATCTTCACTCTTTGTGGTCAAATTTTGACCAACAAAGCACTCGTAGTGCGTATTTATGATCCAAAATTTAGAATTATTCAGAAATAATAATACTAAAAGACATTCAGAATTTTTTTGCAATAAAATGCACGCTACCACGCATAGGCTGCCCTACATCGTGTAAATCTACGGGTTCCCACGTTTGTCAACCAGTGTGCTATAAATACTCAAGCGCTCTGAACACCTTGCTTAACCAGCAATGTATGGGAAGAAATAGTCACATATATGCCGCCAGTTCACTACAGAATGCAGGCATTCTTATACCAGCGCCTACAAAACAACCGTAAAGAAACAGACGAACAGGTTATAGGTAGCGCCACCTACGGCGAGCGATTGAACGAGAGCGGGGACACGCGCTCCCATAGGAACCCCGCTATCTGAACAGGTCAGGAGTGTAGTAGGTCATGCTCTCAACTTCCTTTTCCGGCGTAAGCGCCCAAGGTAGAGTGTGAATTGACGTTTCTAATGTTTTAAACTCTTTAAAATTTGGGTAGTTAGTGGTAAGATCGTGTAAATTTTGATCTCCTTAGGCAGCGTAGAAGTGGTTTTGTTTTATCTACAGCAGAAGGGTTGTGCGGGCGCTGTACTTTCTTAGATGACTGTAGATTGAACGTCGAGGTGCGTGCATTGGCATAGCGCGCCGTGTCGACGGGTCGGGTCAGACAATGTATTTGTGATTGTTTAAATGCCACCGGTTGCAATTTTCTGAACTGTGTCAGTGAACAGCCTGCCCGTGTCATTGGCGGGCTGAATTATCTGCGACATTTAGTTGACCTGACACGGCTTTCGAGTCACGCTGGTTCCGCGATCGCTGAAACCATTCGTTTGCTTTGCCTGCAGATGTATTCGCAAAACGTCAAGATCATAAAGCCTCAGGGCGAAAAAGTTGACCCGTTCGAGGCGGGCATCTCGCAGGTAAGATACTGGCCGTCTCCCTGAACTGGTGCCGTTTGATTATAGTGGTCCCGTCAAACTGTTCTGCGCAGACCCTCCTCGAGCTGGAAATGAACAGCGACCTGAAGGCTCAACTCCGAGAACTGCACATTGTTGAGGCCAAGCTTGTCGAAGTCAACGGGAAGAAGGTAAACTTAAAACCGACACGATTCATAAACGTTGTGCTTTATTTTACTTGCCGTGATCAATAGACGGGGCTCGGCCATGTTCACGCCGAATCGGGACACCCTGCCATGTCGGCTGCAGCCTAGTGATGAAACACGTGTCCAGTGATGCAGCGCTGATCGTGAAACACGTTAATGCACTCTAATTTTTTTCTGAAGGCTGCGACGTATATGCGGTGTGTCGCTTCGCATGAATACTCGCTTTGCGTGGCATGGAGGAGACTTGATGTCGGGTCGCACCACTTAGCATCGCCGATATTTGTATGCCGAAGTGACGTAGAGATTACTTGGCATGAATTGCTAAAAAATTTGCTGCATGTGTCTAGATGTGGACTTGAATGCAGACAACCCGCCCAAGATTGTTCGCTTGAGAAGTTCGTGCGTCTGTCATTGTTAGAGGTGCTATAGGCCCCCCATCTTGTAACCACACTTTGATTGTCAATTAGCCAGAGCCTGCTGACCTGCAAATATACACGTAAAACGTGTTAGTGAAACACTAATATTTGTAAGCATTGATTTGTAAGCATTGACCTCCCACACAGCATTTGATTTCATTACTACCAGGCCACTACTGCACAGCTGAAAGGTACACACGAATTAGCTGTCTTGGAAGTTCCATATTTCAGTACACTTCGTGCTACTCCTGGTGGTTCATTTATGGTGCATCCCACTGTTGCTTTTTGGCGCATGGACGGAATCAAGAGACAATGGCAGCCATGTTCATGAGAAAGAATATGAACACCCAGTGTTGCTTTGCAGTGTTAGACTGAACAGGTGTTTGAGCAGGATTCCAGTTTCTTGTCTCATCTTGCACACAGCAATTTATATTATACATTTTCTCATTTTTTACATTAACGTAAAATTAAGAACAAGTAACATGAAAAATTTGTTACAGTAAAAAATGCGAAGAGTGTTGTTTTTGAGGTAATTGCAAAGATGTCACATGTGTGACTGAACAGATTTCATCATTTTAAAGCATATTCAGTCTCGTTCCTACTAGCTTCCTGAATATACAATGTCATTTTATATGCTAAACATGAGTCGGCTTTTCTCGCATCTTTTCTGACAACCGGAGTGCATGCTTGCACTGAAGTTGCGAAGTCTTTCGGTCAATGGTGATGGCCCCTCCCTCGTGTGACAATGCAGGCCATCCTCATCTACGTGCCCGTGCCCCAGCTGAAGGCCTACCAGCGCATTCAGGCGCGACTCGTTCGCGAGCTGGAGAAGAAGTACAGCGGCCAGTACGTGGTCTTCCTGGCCAAGCGCAACATCCTGCCTAAGCCGACGCGTAAGACGCGCCAGCGCCAGAAGCGGCCACGCTCGCGCACCCTCACGGCCGTGCACGACGCTTTGCTCGAGGACTTGGTCTTCCCCGCGGAGATCGTCGGCAAGCGGGTGCGGGTGCGCCTCGACGGCAGCCGGCTCATCAAAGTGCACCTCGAACGCAGCCAGCAGACAAACATTGAACACAAGGTGTGTATCTACTGTGTGCTCGACTCAAAGTTCTTCAATTGCACCATTTGCGAAACTGTTTCAAAACCTGGACCTGCCGGTGGACAAAACTGCAGAAGGGTCGCAAACGGCCACGTAGGTTGGGACGGAGGGGGAGGGGGGGACCACTTAGCCACATTTGCAGCAGTCCTTGCAGTTACTTTCATAAGTTGCTGCTTCAAAGGGCCAGTAAACAACCCCAAGGTTCAAAAATTGTTCTAAACAGAAATATGTGCAGTTTTATTTCGTGAAGATGCTGCCGCAAGAAGTTTGCGAATACAGGCTATATTAGGGAAGTTACAGGCGCTAGAACGTAGCGTTCAGCCGGTTGAAAATTTTTGCATGGTCTTGCCACCTTTCTCCTTCAGAGAGAGCGGAAGGCATGGCCCGCCGTCGTGACTCCGCCCACTTCGGCAATGTGACAAGACGTCAGCGAATGACCTCATCGGTGAACTCAGTCGCAACGCAATTCCGCTTGCTGTGATGCCTGGTTGTTTTCCGTTTACCCGGTGCCGATGCTTTTCCGCAGCCCAGTCGCTCGATTTGCAGCAAAACTGCATTGCGAAACCTGGACATGAAGTTGGCCAGATTTTTCTGGAGTTCAATTTTTTGGGAGCAGCAACACAAAACACATATAATGTGCTTAATAATGGGTGCGCCTATCACCAGGTCGCGCGACAATCTGCTCACTCCTAAATTCTTGGTCAGTGAAGCGTCCTGATTTCGATGCATGGAGCCTATGGGGAGTTTCGCATTTCGTGTGATTGAATAGCTCTGTTGTAACTGTGGGTGGGAACAGGAACTGTCGTTGACTTCACTACTGTTCGTTGAGACCTAGTTTAGACCAATTGACAAGCTGTGTGCTGCGACACGTCGCCTAGTTGTCGCGACTGCGCGTGCAAGGACATTGGTCAGGTGTAGGAAAAGAGCGCGAGAATTGTTTTTCGAAATGGAGGCTGTGTGCATTGTGCAGTCCTGTTATATCCAAAAAACGTGATAGCTGCGGTCTACTCTACAAATTGCCGAGCTTGTTGGGGGGGGGGGGGGTACTAAAAAAAAAAGGTCGGAGCCTGTTAACTGACCCTTTAAAAATGAATAGAAAAGTTTGAAAAGTTCAACAGATGCATGCCTCAAGTGTAAAAAGACCTCGCTTCATCAATGTGGCATCCATTGCTAGCTTGGGCAATGGAATGCTTTGAAATGCCATGGTTTGAAATGATGAATCACCAACTCGTTCAATCAGCCATTTTGACAAGCCATTTGTTAGCTTGTTTTCATGCTTACGGAGAGCACCACACTAAGGGGGCCTCCTTAATTTTGGCCGCATGTCAGGATTTGGACACATGGAGACTACAGATAGTTTTGCAGCTCATGTGATTGAAGAAGTGTGTGTTCAAATGCTTTTGATAGTGTATCAACTTACCCGCCACAATGGGCTAAGTAATTCCTCACTTTTAATAATTAAAATATGATCTGGAGCGACTGCCAAGAAAATGATAGTATAAGTGTCTACGATACTCAGCTAAAAAAATGATACAGCTGCAGGAGCAAAGCTCCTTCAAAACCTTGATAAGTGAATGTCATGTACACTGCATAAATTGTACAATTAGTGTTAACCCACCTGTGCAGCATAACCAAGGGATGAAAGGACGAAACTGCTATCACACAGTGACCTTTTTTAAGGGGCCCCTAAACGCCCTTCAATATTTTCCCAAACATTTCAAGTAAACTAGCGCATCGCGTGCAGAATGCCGTCGCAATCAACCATGCTACACGCCGCAGCACTACAGGTAGCGGTCACACCACAATTTCAAAAAATCATTAGTTTCTCCTCTGGTCTGTGCCGCTGGCATGTGTGACATCACCAGTGAAACTCTGACTTCACCAGTTTCGATGCTTGCGATTGGCCGAACGACAACCGACGACTTCCGGTCACTCTGCAAACAGCTGTGCGCGCGCACCTTGCTGTTCTTGGTCGTATTGCCGCTTGCGAATCGACATCTGTGGCCTGTAACACAACCGCCATGTCGCTAGCGTTGGGGCACGGGCCGGCCCAGCAGTAAGAGCGGTTAGTCAACAATCAGTGCACCCAGATGACACACAACACAGTTGACGGCGAGCTGGGACGTCGGAGTGGCGGATTGCGGCAACCAGAAGTAGACGCTGTCTCAAACAGCACTTCAGCACTGATGTATGCCACGTGAGGTGAGGAGGGGCCAAGCGGTTTTGGAAGAGGGTAGCATTGGAAAGAGGGAAAGAAGCGATCATCAAACGCGTGTAACACCGCTATTACGGCACCGTTTCGAAAAATGCTCACGGCTACGTGTTCGTTGTAAACTCGAGCACAACTTCCTCACCTCAACTAAATTTTGAGCGCTGGGTGGTTTAGGGGCTCTTTAAGGGGGGTACACTGTACTTGAGACAAAATGTCAGATATTTCTATGCGTTTATAAAAAAAATTCACAGTGTGATTGAGTTTTTGATGCTGATTTCAAAAATACAATTACCATTCCTCTAAACCAAGTAGTTTTTGTGATATACTAAAATTAATTACCTATTGTTTGCTAGTATAATGAGACAGGAAATTTGTATTGCAGAGCTACTATTGACACAAGCCTGTATATTTATGAACATAAGCTACACAACGGTAGGAGTGCTTTTTTTTTATGTGATAATTTTAGCAAGGTTTGTCGCACCTTGCACTTAGTGTTGCAGACACGCCCACTTTATGCTCCAATTTTTGGCAAAAATTTAATTTTTTGAAGATCTTAAAAATTCAATTCACACCTATCATTGTGTAAACTAAAGATACAGCTACACTTCACAACAAAAATGACTGTCGTAGCTGCTCTGGAGGCAGAGATACCTTTTAGACAAGTTTGCAGCTGCAGCAAAATTTGAATCCTGAGAAATCATGCAAAAACAAGTCCATTTTGGGCAGACAGGGGCATAGAAAAGCTGTTTGTTTACAATGATTTGCAAATTCAGCTTTCTCTGTAGGCACCAGTCATGTAGTCCTTCTGTTTTGCGTCACCTAAATGGCGTTTTATCAATGCCCGCTGCATATTTTCCGCAGAGGCACACTTGCGAGGTGATGCGGTCGCCTTGGGCTCGTCTGCCGACTAGGCCGCTTACCAGTTCAGTGACGCCTATGTGCGACGAATGTGCGCACGTAATCCGCGATCCGTCCCATTATAAAGCGATTTTCCGGCTTGTCCAGATTGAGATGTTGATGTCGCAGACCAAACTCGTTCACTCGCTCATCAATTTCAAGGCTCCAAGGTGTTAGTTTTCTTTTCACGCAAGATTGCCACATTTTCGAGTGGAGGCCACAGCGCAATATGTTCATCGTTGCGAACGTGTCTTTACAAGCACTCTACCTATTGTCAGTAGCCTTCATTGCGATAGCCTTATCGCTAAACGCGGCATCGGCGCGTTTAGCAATAAGACTGTGCTTCTGTTCCATCGTTGCAAAGATTACTATTTCTTGTAGCTTCACTTCTGCTTTTTTATTTTCCGTCCTGTAACTGTTGAAGCTCCAAAACTGTTGAAGCTCTAACGCTTTCAGCGTTGTTGACAATTGACGGGCTCATACGTAAGTTAGGCCTACACCAGTGACTCAGCGACCGCCGCTGAATGCCACGAGTTTGCTATCCTCTCTGTCCTGAGTGTTAGCGGGGCTCTTTCTGAAGTTCACAGCGAACGAACGATCGCCACACTCGCTTCATAAATTAGTGCCACGAGGAACTTCTTTACTGCGGCAGGCAGTCGACAGCACCATGACAAAATAGCACATGTCCATGCGCGTCACGATGAAAAAGCAGACGCCGGACATGCCACTTGGCCAATCAGGTGCCTAGGTTTTGTCACGTGCCCCAAGCAGCCAATAGAATCTCGCGGTGGTTCTTCTCGATGACGCGTTTTTGTTGAAAAACCAATGAGCAAGGCGAACCACAGGTAACGGGAAATTGAAGATGAAGAACGACCCCTCCAAACGAGACCAAGATGACCACAATAGCTCGTGTGTAACAGCAACGGTTCGGCGTGGAAAAAGCGCAATTTTAGCGTCTATTTGTTCTCAGATTCATTTTCCTGTGAGCGTCTCTCATAATCATATGGTGGTTTTGGGACGTTAAACCCCACAAATCAATCAATCAACGATTTTCCTGTGCCACTCCTTGAAACTGAGTCCACATACAGCGAAGATTTTTCAATGCCTCCTACTTTTACAATGAACACCTCCGACTGTGTCGCAGTAAAAATATGCATACGTAGCGAAAAAAAAGTGTTGAAACAGGCATTTTAAAGCATGAGAGAGGCACTCGCTGGCATGTGCACCTCTGCTGTTTACTTGCGACAAAGATATCGTAGACCATGGTGAGCACTGCACGCAGACTTCAGATGTTGCAAGCTAGGTACCTCACTTTCATGACGTTTTTTCACCGGCAAAATATAAGTGAGGAAAAAAGTCGCACATTCGCCACAAGGGTGAAGCAACGAATGCGACAGAACCAAATTAACTTGGAATGTCACGCTGAGAACAGCAAGCAGATAGAAACGTTCCGCGCCGCTCACGCACAAATGACGCATGAAAACAGCACACACAGGACAAGAACGAACTAACGTTTACCGTTCGACACGTAACGCACTGTTTAAAAACAAAAATTGCAGATCCCACGTACAGTGGAATCTATATGTGAAGCACAAATGAGGAATGTTGATATGTCACCTTAAAATGAGCACACGTTACGAGGTAGAGGTAAATGATGCTGTACATGACTTTCGTGTCATGATTATCATGTTTGCATGTGTCGTTTACCTTCGCCATCTATTCACGTCACGTGATGCCAAATTTAGTATATGTGAAGCTAGCGAAACGGCCGCAAAGCACGCTATGAACGTGGTATGCTTCATGCTCTTACATGACATGCATGTCAGGATCATAATGTTTGCACCAGTCATATATTTCATCATTCGTTGACGTCACGTAACACCAAATTTGGTATGTGGAGCTAGCAAAACGGTTGTGCGCGCATTATGAAGGGCCCAATAAACTCCAGTGTAGCGTTGACGCGTGCACTCTATATAGTCTGACGTGTGCACTTTGTAGTCTGACGCCAGGCGCGACCAGCCTCCGTCGGAGCGGTTTGACGGCAAACCGGTGCCAAATGCGACATGCTGCATTTCGTGTCGATGTGTTACCTAGACAACACTGCGTCTCCCTCTTTTCATGATTGAGAGACGCTAGAAGTGCTGAAACGCGCATGCGCCAAAGCAACGCAATATGGCGCGCCTGCGAGTGTATGGCAAGACCGGCGCCTGGCATGGCAATGCCGGTGTGATGCGACGAAATGAGCGCCGGCCAGCATGTGCACCGCGTCACGTCGAAATATATTGGCACCTTGACTGTGGCATGTGGTCATGTTCTCACATGACACGCATCTCATGATTATCATGTTTGCACCAGTCCCGTACCTTGGTCACCCATTCACGTCTCGTAATACCCAATACGTTATAAGTGAAGCTAGCGAAACGGCCGCCAGTACATCATGAGCATGGCATACGGTCATGTTGTTACATGACACGCATTTCATAATTATCATGATTGCATCAGTCACATACCTTCGTCATTGATTCACCTACCATAAGAAATTTTGCACATGTGACGCTAGCGAAATGGCCGTGAACGCATGAGTGTGGCATATATAGTCATGCTGTTACATGACACGCATGTCATAATTTTGATGTTAGGGTCTATCGCTGTTAGGGTCTATCGCTTCTGTTCACCATGCAGTCATGCCATACCAGTTTTGCAACATGCTATGTGAACGAAACCACCTCAAGAGCGGAAGGACTATGAATTGTAAAGCATGACATACATTTCATGATTTTCATGTTCTGACTAGTCAAATATGTTCTTCATGCAGTCATGTTATGTCATACCAAATTTGGTACCGATACTGTTATCGAAACAGCCAGGAGAGCTAAGTGTCGTAGGCGGCTAGCTAGATAGATACGCTCAAAGTCCCCGAAGGTCGCTAAGGAATGCTTCGCATTTAAAAGGACGCACATAATCACAGGTACAGACGAGTGAAAACTAACAAGTGTCCTTCGCTCTTTTCACAAGTGGGGCCATTGCAGAGACTGAAGTGACCTTCGTTGGCCCGGCAACTAACGCAATCGTTCCAGTGAAAAGCAAAGGCACATGATTTCCCCACCGAAGGATGGGTGCGCGCGCACAAGCTTCTAACCCCCCCCCCCCCCCCCCCCCGGATTCGCGAGGCAAAGTATGCGTGAGAGATAAAAGTGTGTCGGCGAGCTGGTCATCGAGCGCGGTGGCTTTCGTTTTCTTTGAGTGTTCATATACAATCGAACCCAGCTACAATGAAACTGAAGGGGCATGGAAAAAATTTCGTTGTAGTGAAATCGAAAAAATATAGCCAATCTGAACTAGCAAAACAAAGAAACCATTATTCACGAAATTCAAAAAGTGTCCTCTTGTTTTTTATTCTATCCCAGCAGCGTCATGACGCGATTCTCACCCATGCATATCGAAGTCATGGGGAAAAGCATGCTGAAACAGTGACTAACCGCTTTCGTGAATGAACCAAACAGTTGCATTAAACACGTTAACGCCAGCAGCTGTCCGCCGTCAAAACGCCATGATGGCAGCAGGGTATCGTGAAGCGGTGACTTTTGCCTTATTTTATGCCATTCCTATCATCCATCACTCGTAGCTAGCAGATTTTGTTGATAATGCGGACGAACAGCTGCTCTGATTAGTTACCACACTCGCCAACCGTGAACAAAATGGTAAGCATTGGAATCGGGAAAAGGCATCGTTCCGCAGATGCACCTAGCAGCTGCGCGAAGGAAACCATGAACTAAGCAACTGAGCTTCAGCTTCGAATTGTCTGCGGCTATACAGTAAACTCAATTTTTAACATTTAACACATCAAAGTGTTAAATATTGGGTTTACTGTATAGCAATAAATATCTGAGCCTAGGATCGCATTGTGAAATTTCGTTGAAGCGGTATGGCAGAAGAAAAAGTGTTCGTTGTGGCGAGAATATTTGCATTGACTCCTACGGACTGCTGACGGGGAACCGTGAATTTTTCGTTGTAGTGAGAATCAAATTAAAGCAGCGTTCGTTGTAGCGGGGTTCAACTGCGTATAGATAAGTATACATATATTGTGAATGACGGCAGCGGCAAAAAACCAGCAGAGACTGATCATATAATTGCTATCGCAATAATAAAAAAAATGGGAGGCAGCGTGAAGATTTGTGATCGGCTTTCGCGCGGCAAGCTTTTACGACACCGTCCTCGGCATCTACGACTGCCGATGATGAACCAACAATGCCTTCGAACGCAAGAAGCCATAAATGCATAAAGTGATAACTCTCACTGCGACCCTCAACTCTCCAACAACCGCAAACAGCTGAGATGGCCAGTTAGTGTGCACGGTTGTGGCGTGCCTTAGCAGACAAGTACCAGAAAAGAGCGATGGCGACGTTGCCGGTGGCAATGAGCGTGCCATTTTGACTCATAGCTGCTCGGTGGTGTGGCGGTGCAAGTGCGTCATGCTGCCGTTCGCCGGAGCTGCTCCGTGCGAGGTCGCTTGCGCTGCTTGCTTGCAAAATTCTTCGTGTGTGTGTTTGTTAAACGAACAGGCTACTTGCTGCACCTGAGTGTGATCCTGAGTGAAGCATGCACAAAGAAAGCACAAACGCCCGCATACATTGGACTGCAAGCGAATTGGCATGCGGCAGTGAAAGCCGAGTAAGCAACGTACTGCTGCAATGAGCCAGGGATGATTGGTTTGACGTGGTGGTACCATGCTTCAATGGAACAGCGCGAGTTCATTGTGAACGTGGCTGAATTCACTCGGGAGCAAACATGCGTCATTTAACACGTAAAAAGTACGCAGCGGAGGAGTGTTTTAACTTTTGAATAAACATACACAGAAAAAAATAACGGTTTGGCAACTATGTGGACGTTTTTATGGGCGGCTCCATATACTACAATGAGCTACTGATAGAACGACCATTCATCATGCCACTTCCGAGTTCGTTATAATAAACGAGTTCGACTGTATTGTGTTTTTGCATGATTTTTCAGGATTCAAATTTTGATGTAGTTGCAAACTTGCCTAAGGGTATCTCTGCTTTGAGAGCAATTAGGACTGCCATTTTTGTTGTGACATCTAACTGTATCTTTAGTGTACACAATGGTAGGCGTGAGTTTCCAAATTACATATTCAAAACTTTTTAATTTTTCTGGAAAGCGGAGCAAAGAGTGGGTGGCTCTGCAACACTGAAAATAAAGGTTGTACAAATCTAGCAAAAAGTCATCATATCAAAAAAAGCACTCCTACGATTGTGTGGCTTATGTTCAATAATATTCAGGCATTGACTAATAGTAGCTCGCCAATACAAATTTTTTGTTATACTGGCAAACAATAGGTCATTAAATTTTGGATATCTCAAAAACTATTTGGCTTTGGGGGAAGGTAACTACATTTTTGAAGTCAGCATCAAAAACTCAATCTAATTTTTTTTTAATGCATGAAAATATCTGGAATTTCCTCTCAAGTACAGTGTCTCTCCTTAAAAAGGGCCAAGTGGTCAAAATTTACCAAGCATCCACTACTGCAACTTGCAGCCATGTCATGGCTTACGATTTTTAGCCTGATCATGTGCATTGCTATAATAAAAGCCCTGCTATGCCACCAGCAACCTAATGATGAAACATGTGTTGAGTGAAGTTGCGCTGATCGTCAAACACTTTTATGCACTCTAATTTTTTTCTGAAGGTTGTAGTGGAATACAGGGTGCATTAGCAGTAATGCGATAGCTGCGCCAATTGCAACAAACTGCACCGAAACGGGAAACCTTCTACATCCTGCTACATTTCCTCCTTTCTGTGCCAAAACTGCACTTCATTACAAGATAGTTAAACCTGCTTATAACGAACCTCCATAGGAGCACATGTATTTGCGACCTCTATGTGACAAAGCAACTGCGGGAGACAACCTTGATATAACGAATTTTCGCCATGCACAATCTTGGAATTTCGCTCCGCATTCCGGCATTTTGGTACAAGCATGCATCTTCCGGCACTGCCCCGCCGAAGCGGATGCGAGGAGCACGTGAGCCGTGTCCGGGGGGCTGGCCTACTCCTCCTTTCTCGCCACCGCGGTTGCATGCGCTTGTGTGCCGCCCCCCCCCCCCCTCCAAACCAAAATAAAAAAAACTACTTTTTTGCGTTCACAGTGCCACGCGTTTAGTTAGCGTCGTATATGTGGGACCGCACTGCATATTGAGGGCGCTTTACCGGATAGTTTCTGCGGTATCAGTGTCCGTGTAGTTCGCTCTTCGTTTTTGACGCCGTGCGCACGTGCATAGTTTCACTGCGCGCGCCCATGGTGTGTCACCCGTCGACGTTCAGCTTTACTTTCTTTTTATTGCGATAGCAATTATGTATATGGGCAGTTTCAGCTGGGTTTTTGCCGCCGCCGCCTTTATTTACCGTATATGTATAGTGCTCGGATATGTACCTATGTGTGTGTGTGTGTGTGTGTGTGTGTGTGTGTGTGTGTGTGTGTGTGTGTGTGTGTATGTATGTTTATGGAAACTCAAGAAGAAAAAAAAGCCGCCTGCGCTCGGCTCTCAGCTCGTCACGATGTGCCGACAGGCGCTTATCTCCCACGAGTGCTGTGCCCCGCGAATGCGGAGGGGGGAGAGGGGGGTTAGATGCTTGTGCACGTGCACTTATCCTTCGGTTCGGAAAATCGCGCACCTTCGACTTTGACGAGAACGATTGCGTTTTCTCTTTTCACACAGTCCCTTCGCGTTGAAAACCGCACTGATACTTATTGAGATAGCAAGCGCGCCAGCGATCGTGACCGCCCTTAAAATCCAAGTGCATTATTGCTATGCGAGTGAGCCTCCGCCCCCCGTCCCGACGTTGTTTCATGCTCGTTTAAAACAGGTGGTTTACTTTCTGTTTGAGCATTCGATGGCAGTTCTAACACGCGGGAGATGTTATGCACTTGCCAGGCGATAGCGATGGGCCGACTCATGTGATTTCTGCTTCAGCAGTGCTCGCCCGCTTTTACCCGCTTGTGAAAGTATCAATGTGTGGAGGCATGTTGGCACTTTGGTGTTGCGGAACATGGCGGGGACAGCAAGAACCCGCCGAGAGTATCCATATAATTGCTATCACAATAATGCAGTTTTTTACTGTAAAATGAGTGTTGAGATTAGCTCTGCCTTCAGACCCCCTTTTGTTTAAATTGGGCGTTTTTTTTTTTTTTCGAATTTTCGTACCGAACCTGCATATAACGGAAACCTCTTTATAACGAAATTTTCTGGGACTTTATCAATTTGGTTATATCCAAGTTTAACTGTACTATCGAAAAAACGGGCGCAACGCACGGTTAGGGGCCTGTGACGTTCCAATGCTGCCACATGGGAGGACAATAAGTAGGAGGACAATAAGGGGGGGATAATACTGTTGGACACTGATTGATGGGAAGGCGCTGACCATTGTCCCCAGACTGGTGTAAATTAGCGTGACCCGGCGAAAGTGCACCATGAACGGAACGGCTTGCTGCGAGTCGGTGTCTGAGGCTCCGAGGTAAACGTGTTAGGCAGGTGGATAGAAAGTGCAGCGCGAAACGGCTGAAAGCTAGAAGAGCAGTGAACTAGTGAACCAGTTTAAAACTGCTTTGTAACTCATTGTCACAGGTCAACTTAGACTCGGCACAAATATTAGGGGGGACGCAGCTTTCTCATAGAGAAATGGCAAAAAATCAATTTTTCGAAAAAAAAATTTTCACTTTCTAGGGCCCTTTTTCTGATTCCGAAATATCTACCCTGAAAGCCGCACAAAAGTGTTTACAAAAATTCGTTTCACCTTCTTAGGTAGCGAAAATATTTCTGGAAATCGCGTTAAAACAGCAATTTAAAAAAAAAATTGTAGCTTTGCGATGGCGCGGCCGGGAACTGGCTTCTTGGGCTCATCAGAAAGAGTATTTCTCCGTGTTCAAATTTCCTGCCTCAGCTCCCTTTGAAAACAAGCTCACAAAAAGCAAATGTTTGAAGGTCGTCTCGGCGCCCCTGATTGGCTGCAACCGCCATGTTGCCCCAGCTCGCCTCACCATTGGCGCAATGCTTGCTCCGGCAGATCATCGTCTGCTGCTTGTGCGTCGCGAGGTCATGGCTGTCGAAAATTGCTACTTCACCTAAGTTATAATTGCGACGATCATCTAAGTTATAATTACGCCTTAGCTAGGAGCTGTAGGCGGATGCTCGACCAGATTACTATGAGCACACGCTCATAGTAATCTACGAGCGCGGCACGTCATTGGAGTGGTGTTTAGTCTTCAGGCCTAACTTTGTTGGCGGCAAGACTAACTTTGCGGGTGATAACGACGTGCTAGCGCACTGGTGGAAACGTGCTTCTTCGCAGGCAAAAAAGCACATCACTCGCTAGCTCCTTGGAACCGTGGACGGGCATTTTATGCATTGGCAGCGGACCCCACAGTCAAGCTCGTCACCCCCACCTCTACTACAGGTGGGGGTGACGAACAGCAGCGAGCAGTTTCACGCGTCACTACTCGAAAAAGCGATACCAAGCGCAGTGCACACCGATTTTTTTTTGTTTTGTCATTGTAGATACACATTTCGAGCATCATCACCGAAAGCCGCCGCCAAGAGCAACCCCTTTGCGCACACCCTTGAAACTGGCACTTTCTACACTGTAGTTATGCTACCCCCGGTGTGTTCGGTCGCACAAAGCCTTTATAAGACCAACGTGCTGATGTTTACGCTTGCAGGGTTGGGGGAGCCCCCCCCCCCTCTTTTTTAAATGCGAAGCATTTCTTAGCAAACTTCGGCCACTTTGAGCGTATCTGTCTATTTATGCATATATCTAGCTGCTTACGTTGGGGTGCTCTTGTGGTCATCCCCTTACCTTGGCGTGAACCAAAATTAGTATGGGAGGGTAAGATGGTTTGTCGAATATGGCGCGCTGGTCATTAATGAATAATGTCGAAATCCCCTCGCCTACGCCCTCAAACACTTCCCGCCAGACAGTGGCAGATACCCATGAGCGGGTATGTGCCGCTGCTATGTGAGTATGTGCCCACGGTGATATACGCTTTGTATCTACCCAGGGACGACGAGAACACACATGGGCAATTTTAATGCGTGGGCGTTTCGAAATACCCGACATCGGTAGTGTCGACTCGACGAATTCAAAGAATATCAGGGTTTCAGCTGGAATCGAACCCAAGCATTCTGCGTGGCAATGCGGCACTTTACCACAGAGCTGCTTTTCAAATACTCTATAATCTTTGTGAAACTTCAATAGTGGTTGCAATGCTGCCTACCCAATTTCATAAACATTACATATGTACTCCTTTGATGCAGCTGTCACGTTGGGTCAACGTCCATTGTGGTTAGTTGCCATGCTCTGAAGTTGATATATGTAGCAGTGCCCAGGGCCCGCGTTCTCTCGAGCATCCACGCTTCATATCAGCTTCTTGTGTTGCTAATTCGCATGTTGCAGTTGGCATCGTTGCTCAAGTGCAAACAACTGGTTATATAAACATATGCAACTCTTCAACATATCTGTGTGCGTGCAACATATATGCATATATTTAGCGTCGTTTCATGACGTGTTGCTAAATAAAAAAATTGCAACACGGTCACCTTGCTTCCACATGCTTCGCATAACATTTATTTTCAGGTATGTGGGATCTGCTGGGTTTCTTCGTGATTTGTTTTGTTTTGATTAAAAAGAGGGGAATATTAATTGAGGTGAATTCCCTACCCCCTTCTGCCGAAATCTCCCGGTTTCAGAATATTTGATCGTGGCAGGTATGTTTTTCAAGCTTCATCATTGGGATGAAATTTCGTGCAGTTCTCTAAAGTAAGGTTGTTTTTCATATTGCCTTTTTTTTTGGCTCTTGGTTTACTCTGTGCAGTTCCTTCAAAAATGTATTGGTGGGGTTCTACTGCACTTAGTTTACAATTTCTGACTGCACCTCCCATTCCTAGTAGTCAAACTGACCATCAGTTATGGTAATTTGGAACCTCTGCTACCACTTATTGCTACGTAAAAATTGTGTTAGTCTCTTAATTAGCAGGATTTGAGTATCTCACATTCGGTGAGGGTTGCAGTGAACCGCACCAAAACGTAAAGCTATCCATCTGTCGCGGCCGATTTCAGCACCGCTGCTTACATTGGTAGTGCCTCCAAGCATCATTGACCTGATGCTTCATTTATCACGATGTTGTACCGTATGGTTCATTTGGAGATTCCTCTGGAAAAGCATTTGTTTGGCCATGCATACTCTTGGAATTCTGTCAGTGCAACCAAAAGCATCTGGATTGGGTATTCAGGCTGTGTTGCAGATATTGCACAAGGACATGCAGTTCTTGAAATGTAGAAAGAAAAGCGTTGTTCAATATGTGTAGCAGAATGGGTTGCACGTTTGCAAGTTGACACAGATTTGATGCATTTCTCGCTGTTACATTTCTTTCTTGTTGCTGCCATTTCCGTGCAGTCCATTGTTGTAGGCGTGTGCAACAACTGTGAAATTAGGGACACTTGCAGCCCTCCATAGCATTGGTGTGCAGTTCACTGAACATTCCCTTCAAAAAGACTCTTGCTCTTTGTCGCATTAGTCTTGAATGGCAGCGCTGCCAACTTTGCTCACAACAAGATTGGTTTGTGATCAATACACAACTATCTTGAAAGATTTTTATGACCAAATGATGATTTCTGTGCTGGAGTATCGAGGGAGGGCATTCAAAAAAGTGCATTTTTGGTAGAGGCTGGCTAAATAATGAAATTGTCACCAGACGACACATACATGCATTATGGCTGGCTTCTAAAATTTGCTCTCAAATACATGCACAGCCGTAAACTGCTACGGTAACAGCATATAGCTACATCAACACCAGTGATTAAATCTGCCAACGTCTTGTGCTCATCGGAGAAAACGTCACTGCCATGCTAAAATGGGAAACCAGAGCTTAGGCATGAGCTTAGTCTTCAAAAGAATGGCAGGCGCGCCCTCAGTCTAGAATCTTCTTTAGAGGTGCCATTGTTGCGAGACCTTGAAACTCCCTCCCATCAAAAAGTATTTACCCTACAGCTGTTGTTCTAGCAGCCATTGTGGACTGTTATTTTATGCGTAGACACTGGGATTTCACATACATAAAGTTCTTCTACAGACAAAGAAATGAGTAGCGGCTCATGGGGTGGGAAAAACTGAGGTGGGAATATTGTGCTAATGAGAACTATTTGACATGAATAGTGTACTTTGTCCAATCGTGCAATGGCTGGAAGCTCCAAGAAGACTTGTTGGCATTGTTTGTTTATTTTAAACACATTCATAAAGGCAGTGTTCTGCCAATCTCTGATAACTTGTGTTTTTAGGTTGTTGATGCTACTTTGGTAGAGGCCATTGTGATGAAAGTCTTTCTGGAAAATGAGTGTCTGTGATTCTTATTTCCAAGTCACTCTAATTTTTTTCTGATGGCCATGATTTTGGAAAAATTTTTTGTGTTGTGGTAGCAGTGCACGTAGTAATCTGAGACTTTCTTTTTTTGCAGACGGACACCTTTGCGGCCGTGTACAAAAAGCTGACTGGCAAAGAAGTGACGTTCGAATTCCGTGAGCCCCCCTATTGAGGGCTTAGGACGTGTGAATAAAAAAGGGTGCGACAGCTTCTTGTGGTGCATTGTTTCTTTTGTGTATAAAGTTTGAATGCTGCTTCGAACTTCCTTTGTGTTGAAATCCACCTTTTTCACAATGCCATGGAGCATGCCCCTACCATTAGCACATTTTTTCACAATTTACAATCGTTAGCGAAACTGTTAAAACCACATTCCTTTATTTCTATTCTTTGAATGTAGTACTCAGCCTTTGGACCATCCCACGTAAATTTGAAGCATTTGCAGACAGTGGATAATAATTTGCGCCTGAAAGGAGTGTTTAAAAACCTTTGCCCCCCTTTAAATCCGCCAACTTCGGGGGATGTGTCATGATGTGTAAATGCATATGCTAAGCAAATGTCTTCAGTGCATTATGCACCCAGGAAATGGCATAATAGTTGCATAGTCAACGCACGAAAATTTGTTTACCTCTTAGAGCAATGTGCTAGACAAGCATCGGCTATATTACTTTTATGTGCTACAGTAATTATTAAAGAAAGTTCCCAGCTATCGCTTTGTGAATGTGCTGCTAAAGTAACGCTCGAATTTGCATAAAATACTGCGTTGGGTGGGAATGGCTGCGATATGATAAAAGATAAGGCTGCTGTTAAAGAAAAAATGAAAGCAGCCAATGGGGAGTAACAAGGATACGTAATGACTAGGGGCACCAGGAATGCAGCTGCAATGAAAAATAGGGCACTGTGGAAGTGCAATAGGTATGATGTGAGAGGGATTTGGAAAGGTGTCATGGTCCCGGGTTCGATGTTCGGCAATGCGGTCTTGTGCATGAAATCAGAAGTTCAAGCAGGAGTGGAAATTCAACAACGTGGCATAGGTAGACTTGCCTTGGGGGCACAAGGGAATACACCAAATCGGGGGGTACAGGGAGGCTTGGGATGGATATCGTTTGAGTGCAAGGAAGCTAGCAGCAGGATAGAACTTGAGGAGCGATTGAGAAAAATGGGAGATGAGCGCTGGGCTGGGAAAGTATTCAGTTACTTGTAAATGAAGAATGTCGACACTAAACGGAGGAAACGAACTCGAAAATTTTCCAAGCAAGTATTTAGACAACAGCAGGATACCATGTCAAAACGAAGCATGAGTTAAGAAGTTGAAGGAAACAGAGAGGGACATGTGGAAGATGGGAATGCTTACGAAATCGTCACTGGAGACCTACCGAACTTTTAAGCAGGAAATTGCAAGGGAAAAGATTACGATATATCTTGGGTAGTTCACTGTTCTTCGAGGCTAGAACGGGAGTATTGCGGACCAAGACGTACCGAACAAAATACGAAGGCACAGACGGTATGTAGTGCGTGTGGAGAGGAGAAGGAAACTGGTGAACATTTGATAATGTTTTGTAAAGACTCGAAGATAATGGCGCCGAATTTTTAAAGCATTACTGTTTAGGGACAGTGAAGGCAAAATAGACTTTGAACGGGTAGAAATAACCAGGAGGAGGCTAACTGATTGGTGGCTACAATCGAGGCGCGAGTGAAATTCAATCCTTAAACACACAGTGATAGTACTTAATTTTATGGTTAGGTGGCCTGAGCCACCACCTGATCTAAAGAGCACTGCCGGATATATCCATTCATCGGTCTATAGACTGAACGCCCTAGCCACATATAACACCGCTGCAAACTTTTTCCTTCCTCCGTGGCTGCAAAAGAGAAATGAAGTTTGCTAAATTGTTTAGTTTTAGCACAGAGAGATGAGTGCCAGAAGAGGTTGGTTTTATGAAACTATAGTCAAATGACGTCATATTATACCTGCAATATAATCAGTTGTAAAGAAAAACAAAACCTTTTTTATCCTTGAATTCATCTTAGAGAAATGCAGTTGAGACTGCGTGTGTCTCCAGCGTTTCTCTACCAAATTTGCTGATAACCACATGAGTGCATTCAGAATGTTATTTCATGAATTACTATTTTATTCAACCAGTATTCTGTTGATTTGATACGAAAATAATGACTAAAAAAGTTTTTCTAGAATGTTCAACAGCATGACATTATTTTTGCATCATCAACTGAAATAGGGAGCGCTCCTTTGATATATATCATATCTGGCGTCATGAGATTTCCAAAAATCAATTTTTTTATAGATGTTCACAAGAGCCACGAAATCATTATTCATGTCCTTGAATGTAACGTCTTCTGCTGGGAATTGCTTCAGATTGGAAAATTTTGCTGCGCCAAAGTGCTCTTAAACGCAATTTTTTTTCTGCTCCAAAAATTGCTCCAAATAAGCAGACTTCGGTAGCAATATGTCATTACCGTCTTGCATGGTCACAGAACGCTCTTCTGTGCCACTGATCTCTACTAGTAGAGGTCAGTGTTCTGTGTACGTAATTTACCAAACAAAAGGTGTGAAATTCTGAAATATCACCACTATGTGCGAGGCGTGCTTGATACCGAAACCGAAATGAATCTCGTCTACTGGATTGGGTTGGATACTTTCTAGCTTCCTCGTTTCGTCGAATATGGCGGCAGTGAGACAGCACGTGTTGGCTGCGCGTACTTTGCGCCAGTTAACCAATGTAGAGTATGTGCCCTAGCATCCCCAGGCTGCCGGTAAACTTGTGTGGAAATCATCCGTGCTATGTGGGTCATTTAGCGAGAACCCACTTGCAGAGAGTGTGAGGCAACTCATTGAAGGAGATCGCGCTGGTCGTACTCGCACAGAACTCGTGCAAAATGCCGGCGGAAACGGAAAACCCAGCCGATTATTACAAGAACGTAGCCTTTTCGCCGACGAGCGTCAACGGTGAAGCGAAGAAGCCTGCTGGTAATACCAGGAAAAGCACGGGTGAATATACTTCTGAGAAAACCGAAAAGGTGAGATCTTGTTTACGAAGAAATAGACATTTCGTCTCGGAATCCCGTCGCCATGCCGCCCATCGGGCCAAGAATTCATATTGATACAGTGCCTGTTGACGGGAATTTCGAGTGCAAAAAACACACATTCATAAGACGAAAGAACAGGACGGGCGCTACTTTTATTGCGCGCCCAATTCCAGTCAGCCATGCACCATCACGCCGAATTTCAAGTTTTGTTGAACTGTGCTTGTCGCACGGGGAAGTATTCTCTGCATCCCATAATTACGCTTATCAAGAAAGTGAGTTGTCAAATGGAACGCTCGCTTGAACTTTGCATTGCTTTATCCTCCTCAGTCCCTCGGTACCCAATTGGATACGGTTCTTCTATAAGCTACGGATCATCACATATCGACGTGTCCAAAATTATTTTGGTACAGTAAGGATGAGTTGCTTTCACGAAGCCTGGAGAAGTGGCGCCGTGTGTCTAGTCATATTCGCAGAATGAGTGAACAAAAATGAGTACTGCACGAACACTCGGATGCGTCCTCGCGATAAGCGAAAGCTTTTTTTTCTTAGTTGTAGCGTGAGCGACGTCGTCTATAGTGCACTCCTTTAACTGTAGACACCTTGTAGATCATACTGAAAGTCATATCGTCTGATATTTTTGTTGCACTGAACCGTAGAGACTTCAAAAGATCAGGAGTACGCAAATAGACACCATTACATTTTGAGACAACTGTTCAATTTTTCGAAATCATAATTTTTCTGCGTTTGTTTTTAAGGGCAGGGAGTTAAATATTACAGTTTAGCAAAAGCTTTTTTCATTGGTGCATTCTTAGGACTGAGGAGGTTATAGCTGTTCAAATGTGTCAACGAAAACTTTATTGAATCTACTGATGTGACGGCATATGGTATTTCAGCCAGCACCTGAACGTGACGAAGCTTGTGTTGAAGCCAAGAAGCCACGCCTTGAAGACTCCTCGGAGCTGGAAGATGTGAGGGTGCCCCGTGGTATGTCAGTGCTTGTCACTTCAACCCTTTGTAGATGATGTTCTTATGCATAGAATTGCTTGTTTGGGCTACATTGGATCAGTATTGCCCTAGTCAACAAGGCGTCGGTAAGAGCTGTCTGAATGTGTGGTCGGATAAGCCAGGATGGCTTGATCCTGTCCTCTGTAACCTGTGTAAGTTAAGCATGAATTGATTGCAATTGAAATTTACCATTCACACAAATCCAGGCAATATAACAAACCTAACAACCATATTTGTCTGCATATGTTTGGCTGTTGCATTTACATATGCAGGCTACTCCGAGCCAAACCTGATGTGCAATATGTAAAACTATTTATAAAATGGGATTCTGTTCAAGAGATCGTGTAATGCATATTTGTAAAGCTAAAATGCAAGGCCAGCAAACTACGGGCAATGAACTACAGTGTTTTCCTCTTTCAAACATCAATACTATCAAAACTCTCCCATTCAAGTTGTGTTTTCTCGCTACTATGCTGCTACGTCGTCCTGTTTGATTTCAGAGGTAGAGCTGTTTCGGTTCCTGGGCGGCCGAGCGGATGAGATTGCCTCTTTGGTGAAGGATGTGGAGCGCAAGTACCCCAAGCTCATCTCGCAGCAGGTGCCTCGGCACATGCGGAGACGCACGGTCAGCCATGACAAGCGCCGCCTGCCCAAGCGCCTGCAGCTGAAGATTGCACATGAGGCAAGTCATTGAGGCATAGTGATCTGCACTGTTAAGCCTAAAGAGGCCATGTGGCACACTTGGAAAAATTTCTTGGGCATCTTTGGAAGAACTGTTGGGATACCGCAATTTCATGGAATTAGTGCCATGGACATAATAATAGCAACTGCTAGGGTTTTACATTCCAGAAAGATATGATATGAGGGTGAAACCACATAGTGGAAAGCTCTGAAAATTTCAACTACGTGGGGTTTCTTTATGTGCACCTAAATATGAGTATCTGGACCTCTGGTATTTGTTCTCCATTGGGGGCCACCACAGCCTGGATTCCTTATCGTAGTCTTTGGGCCAGGAGTGAAGCACCACAACCAGTAAATATGCTGGGCAACAGCTCTTCCACATGGTCAGAAGACGCTGCTGATTGGTAGTCGAGGTTCCTGAGAACGCGTGAGCGTAACATTAGGGTGCAGCATGTGCCCTGTAACTGATAATCATTTTTTATTTTCAGCTGTAAATCGTTCCCTCTTCTTTCTATAAATGATGTTATGTACCTAAATGACTGTGCCACATACCGAAATTCATGGCCATCAGCTGATTTGACCATCGCGGGCTGCATAGCTACAGCGTTAGTCACGGGCCAGCATGCTTGCTCGCGATCACACGAAAAGTATGAGGTGCTTTTTAACAACAACAACAAAAAAAAAATGGTACTCAAGGTGATAACATGCATGGGACGTAACTTCTTTACCCCGTGCCATCCCTCCTTGTTTAGCCTCCAGCACACTTGTCAGCACTAGAGAAAAGAGAAATAAATTATAGCATGCGCAAATATTTTTTACTTTACTTGTGCTTGATGAAGTTTACAAATTTTGGTGGGGTTTGATTCGGGAGGCAAAAAAACTCCTTTAATGGAGCTATTGAGTGGTTACTTGCAAAAGTGTGTGCAGGGCACCTGAAAACAAAGGCAGTGGGTGTGCGATGAATGTGACAATACTGCATGCATCTTTGACGATCATTTGAAAATTTGCAGTAATGATAATGTTTGCATGATATTAAAAGTTGTATTAAAAAATAGATGAAGAAGAATAAGCTTGTGGAGATAGCTTCGCGAGAAGCTTACCTTACGAGGCAACCAGGAAGGGACGTGACAATCTCCGCTACCACTGTGCACAAACTCGCTAGGGCCAGGCTTGTGGACTCACTTATACAGCGCAGAAAAGGCACTAGAGGCAGCTTGTCAACAAATGGGTTTATTAACCAAGATGCAGTGCAGTGTGGAAATCACAGGCAAGTGCAGGAAAACTTTGCAAGGTCAGTAAAATGTACGCATGCCAGCGGTGCTACAGCTATAACAGAAAGGGCCGCAGTTGAGCACATGGACGAGAATCCATCACGGTTTTGAGGTGTTACTCATCAACATTCAAGTCGACTCGTAAGTAGTAACTCCTCATACGACTGGCTGACATCTACTGAATCAGATTCTGATGCGGAAGCCAAGTGGTAATTCAGAGAAATTGCCGCTAGACTTTTGCAGCAGACAAACCGGCGGGCACTTTCATAGCGAAAGCAAACTGTGCTGGTGAATGCACTGTAGAAAACTTTGTAGCTGTGAACACTTCGGAAATGTGAAGACAAAGGGTGAAACCTATAAGCATCTATATTTCGAACATGACAAAGCGTTTTTTGTGTGTCCCCGAAACATAGATTGCAACAGTGGCATCGTTCGTGGCAGTAACCACATACCAGGGAGCAATAAATGAGAGATTAACAAATCGGTCATCTTTAGAAAGATTCCAAACCACAAATCCATCAGTCTTGTGGGCGCGACAAAAGAGAACAGGCCGACGAACGAAACTGAAACTAGTTGGCGCACTGCTGTAGCAAAGCATTGAAAAAAAAAAGAGGGATCTAAGTACGAGGTAAAAATTTATTGTATTCTCAAAGTGTTGCAACAGATGTCAGAGAAGAAAAATGATTGAGAAAGACGTGTTTTAAACGTGCAGTGCCTGTTTTAGACGTACGATGTATAATTTTGACCCTTATGATTTATCGAAATTGGTGTTGAATTAGTTGCCACTACATATGTTGCACTTGTAGCAAGATGTAAACAGTACAGTGTCTCGGTGTTATTTAGTTTGCAGTGCTTTTTTTTCTCTGAGAAGCTTCGTTTTCAGTCTTGTGATCTAATTGGCTCTCTGCAGCCTGATCCACCCAAGAGCAAACGGCCCAGCCGCAAGCACCGCCGTCGGCCACGCAATCTGCTGGCCGAGTATGCGCGGCGTCAGCGACGCCACGTCTGGCTTGAGACTCACATATGGCATGCAAAGCGGTTCAAGATGGCCGACTTGTGGGGGTATCGTGTACCCCTCCATCCAACGGACAAGGGCATCAGGGCAGCCTATCGAGGCAGTGCGAAACACGTATTGCTCCATGTAAGCATGCTACACATAGTCACCTTGATTCGTCTTTTCTAGTGTCTGCATTACAGAATAGTTAGGGTTGCAATATGGACACTGCAAGGGGCAGAGAAAGAGGTAGAGCTTTTTTACAGCGATGCTCTTAAGCTTTTTGTGTGCCAGCTAGAGTGAACAGAAGTTATCATCATTGTGAACTGACACATGCTTGCTTCATTTTCTTCATCTTCTGTTTCTCTTGCTCAGCACATGCACTGATTTGTCTAATGGAGAATGCAGCAGTTATGATGAGCGAGATCAGGCTAATTAACCTAAACCATGCTAATTAATTCAAGACTTACTAAGAGATATCTAATTGTAATGCAATTAATTAAGCCAGGCCTAGCTACCGTATTTACTTAATTCTACCGCTCCCTCGATTGTAACGCGCACCCGATTTCCACGACGAAAAAAAAAGTAAGACATCTCGCCGGCCCGCCCGATCACACCACTCGAAAAAACGACTCCTTTCGGGAGCGTCTTCCATTTAAATATGAGGTACAGGGGAAGCTTGTGCCCATCTGACGTGTAACAGAGCATTGCCGTCACTGTAGTTTTACCCTGGACCGATGTCAGCACGCGAACTTGCTTCGCTCCCTTCTTCTTGGCGGTTGTGGTGCCAGGCATGTCGAAGTAAAGAAGTGTCTGATCGGCATTCCCGATTTTCCCAAGCAGGTAGACGTTGTCGTGCTGCAAGTTTAGGACGAACCTGTGAAAACTGTGAAGCTTTTCATCGTACTCCTCCGCAAAACTTTTCGCACATGCCCGTTCACCTTCAGAGGGAAAAGCCTTTCCTCTTAGAGTTAGTTAGCTAGCACCTGCTCGCTTTAAACTGGCTTCGCATTAGACCTTTTTCTAAGGCTAATTGCACAGCCCGCACTTGGAGCAGTTCTGTCGTCACGGGCCGCTGTGCCGCTCGCTGCTCAAGCACATACTCGCCGAGCAGCTCTTCAATTTGCGTAAAGCGACACTGCTGTGGTCCACTGAAGCCTTTGCGTTAATCATTGGTGTCGACAATCTTCTGCTTTTGTTTCCGCCAGTCCCGCATGCACATTTCGGGAACTTCGAACGACCGCGATGCGGCCCGATTTTCGTTCGTTTCTGCACATGCGATGACTTTTCTTTTAATGCGGCATCGTGGTGCACTAGAGTTTTTGGAGTCGGCCCTTCCATGCCGTCAATGCTAATGCACTACAAGATGACGAACACCTCAGCATACGTACGAAGTGCCGCACAAGGGAAACACATAGGCAGAAATGGTCGACGCGCCATGCCAAAGCATGTAGGGGGTGGCCATTTTGGAAAAGCCGATGGCAATAGAATGACCGTATTCATTTTTTTTTCGCACTCGATTTTAACGCGCATGCGATTTATGAACTCGCTTAACCGGAAAAAAGGTGCGCGTTAGATTCGAGTAATTACGGTAAGTCAAGACCTTTTGAGCCAATCCTAATTGAGTCATGACCACTTGAACTGGCGAATTAAGCCAACTGTAGTTAAATATTCCCAAGTATGCCAATACCAATTATGCCTAGATTAGTGAAAACCAAGGTTAATTAAGCCAATCGTAGCTAAGCTACCACTAATTATTTTAAGACAAGTTTAGCCCAGACCCAGCATAACTTAGGGAAGCCTAGAAAAATTGGAATATGCTAGGCTAATCGGAAGTGCTGCGGTTGACTCCAGCCTTGCACTACTAGTGCATGGTGCCTTCATGTTTATTTGTTCTCTTTTTGACAAATCATTGAATTAACAATATCAAGGCTCAAAAACCGAAGTCTTAGCCATCAACTATCATCTCTTTATGTAATTTATGCAAGAACAGTGAAGCAGTTAGCATCTAATCAATAAAAAGCATTGTTAATATATACTGTGAAACTGAGAATGTGTAATTGAAACTGAAAAATACTGGGCAGCTCAGCTAGGAAATACAATATTGCATCAGCTGCTAGCCACACCAGTAGCCAGTTGGAGTACAGGAGCAGAAGCAATGTCACGAGTAATTCGGCTGTCAGATGTGTGCTGGTCAAATGCCATTCCGGGTGTGATGCGGCACTTGGCGATATAGAACACAAGTGATGTAACACAAGTGATGTGTACCATGCACATACCTTGTCTTTATACAACAATTTCAGAGTTGTAAGATTTGACAACATGTATGAATATTGTTTACTAGCATCTTTAAAAACTGAAATTAACAAAGGAAGTAACAATCTTATCTCCATAGCATGCTTAGAGCGCAGCACCTTGTCTGGACCTACTAGACAGAGTGATTATTGGAAGGTTCCTCGACGCCGAACAAACTATGGTCTATAAATGCTGAAACATTCTCTCCCCCACATACTAAATAAGTTCAATTTTTCATTGGAACAGTTGCACCTTCTTTCGCGACCCCCGCAGGGGCGCCTGCGCAAGTAGGCGTTTGGTGTGTAGCGACACCACGGACCCGAGCTAACGGGGGCGTTTCTACTCCCTCCCACGCCTAGCCGTGCGTGGCTTTGCCGTGTCCGGGGAAAGGGCGATCCTGGGGGTTGAGCCGACGCCGGGTGATTGGACCTTAAAGGCCCCCCGGCAGAGGCAACACACCCCTTTGGCCCTGGCTAAACGTAGACGGCACCCCCGGATTGACCCGCCCGGGGGGAATCGGCAGTTGCCTTTTCCTGTCTCCACCTCACATCTTCGTCTTTTCTCTCACTTTAAATCTTTCCTGTCCTTCACTCACTTCCAATGACTTCTGTGTTTCCTGGCGGCAAGGGTTAACCCTGTGTGGTTATCCTACCTTGGATACACCATATTCGGTTATAGTGGTGGCGTACAGCTGGCGTCTGCGGGGCCTGTACTTACAGACACTGCAGCGTCCCCTAGTAGGACTCCATGGTGGGTGGCTGGCTCCGCTGCCGAAAGTAAGCATTTACATATGGCTTGTTCGTTCCCCCCACTCCCTGATCGCCCTCAGAAAAGAGGGCGCACCGATGAAGTTTTCTAGTTTTTTGGTAACCAGAAAGTATTTTTTCCCCGATTCCATGTTATCCACGCTGACACACCTGGTAAATCAGTGCGAACACTTTCACCTTTTCTAGTATCAAAGTCTTTGACGGAAATCTTTGGCCCAGGATATAAAGCAACGAGAATGGCAAGTGGTGACCTCCTGTTGGAGCTCCGCGACCAGAAACAATATGAGAGACTGCCTAATCTAGTGAAATTTGGAGATACCAAAATAATAGTAACCCCACACCGAACCATGAACACCACCCGTGGCGTTGTTTCAGATGATGACCTGTTAGGGCTTACGGAGGCTGAACTCCTGGAGGGTTTTAGCGAACAGAATGTCATCAACGTGAAACGAATTAGGATGAGGCGTGATGGCAAAGAAATCCAGACTAAGCACCTGATACTTACTTTCAATTCAAGTGTATTGCCCGACTCCGTTGAGGCTGGGTACATCAACCTTCGAGTGAGGCCATATATACCGAACCCTCTCCGATGTTTCAAATGCCAGTGGTTTGGCCACAGTTCTCAGAACTGCCGAGGCCGCCTAACTTGCGCGAAATGCAGTGCTGAAGAGCACACATCAGATGCCTGTGAAAACTCTCTTCACTGTGCAAACTGTAATGGGGAACATGCCGCATACTCGCGGTCATGCCCGTGCTGGAAAAAGGAAAAGGAAATTGTCACGATTAAAGTAAAACAAAACATTTCATTTAAGGAGGCACGAAGGCAGGTGTCCTGCCTACCAGAAACTAGCTTTGCCGAAGTGGCGCGTCAGGGGGCAGCGCCACGACAGCCCCTGGCGCCCGTCTGGCACACGCGTAGTGAGCCAGTGGTGACGCCATCCGCCCCCTCGGCGGCTGCAGCCAGTGCTGCTCCGCCATCCAAGAAAGATCCACCAACCTCCGGGCTGGGGGCCGCAAAGGCCTTGTCTTTAGAGGTGAGGCCCTCAAAAGAAATGCAGCGCCTCGCAAGAGGCAATGGACACAACACCGAGCATGAGGGCGCAGCCAGCGCCTAAGGATCGGCGCGACTCCGTCGACCGATCCAAAAAAGAAAAATCTCGTGTCATGGCCCTTGGAAAGGGTCCGTGAGCTAACTTTCCATCCTTGAGCACACAGCACAAAACACATCTAAAATGGATACACAGATCTTACAGTGGAATGTGAGAGGACTTCTCCATAATCTCGATGATATTTGAGAACTTCTTAATAAACATACTTCAAAGATGCTGTGTGTTCAGGAAACACATCTCAAGTCCACACAAACAAACTTTCTAAGGCATTATGCCATCTTCCGCAATGACCGTGACGACACTGCCGCTTCGTCGGGCGGTGTCGCTATAATAGTTGATAAAGGTGTTGCCTGTAAGCAAGTAAACCTCCGAACTTCTCTTGAGGCAGTTGCTGTCCGAGCAGTGCTGTTCGGGAAGCTACTAACAATTACCTCTATTTACATTCCCCCGTGCTATCAACTCTCAAAGACACAATTTCAAAGCTTCATTGATGAACTTCCTCCGCCATATATAGTCGTTGGTGATCTAAATGCACATAATCCCCTATGGGGTGACTCTAGTTTAGATGCGCGAGGACGCCTAATAGAACACTTTCTGTTTTCGTCAGGTGCATGTCTATTAAACAAAAAGAACCAACGTATTATAGCACTACACACAACACATACTCTTCTATAGACCTGAGTATTGTCTCGAGTGCTATAATTCCATATCTGGAGTGGTTCGTTCTCAAGAACCCTTTTGGGAGTGACCACTTCCCGATTTTGTTAAAGTTAACAAAAGAAGATACATGCTCGCCTGACTTTCCTCGCTGGAACACCAAGTCAGCCAACTGGGAACTGTTTCGAGAAATTACATTTTTAGACGGAGATGAGATTGCTGATTTTAATATAGACGATGCTGTAGCATACCTAACAGGTTTTATTATTGACGCTGCAGTGAAATGTATCAAGCAGACCAACGGAATGACCAATAAACGTCGCATCCCATGGTGGAACGACGATTGTCGGAAAGCGCGCAATAGACAAAATAAAGCTTGGAGACTACTCCGAAATTACCCAACGGCTGAAAACCTCAACAATTTCAAACAGGTTAAGTTCCAAGCCACAAGAACGCGTCGTCTTGCAAAGAAAGAAAGTTGGAATAGGTACATCTCCGGTATAAATTCTTACACCGACGAAACGAAGGTTTGGAATAGGGTAAACAAGTTAATGGGTCGGGAGTCACACCCCCTACCTTTGGTAAGTAGCCGAGGGGAGAGCTTGGAGGAGCAAGCGGACTGCCTAAGCGAACACTTTGAATACGTCTCAAGTGCATCGCACTACACAAAAACGTTCTTAAGATTCAAAGAACGCGAAGAGCGGCAACCCCTTAAATCTAAACGTACATCCAGGGAAGCTTACAACTGCCCATTTTCATTAGCTGAACTTAAGGCATCTCTTGTGTACTGCAACAACTCGGCGCCAGGTGGCGATCGTATAACGTATGAAATGATCAAGTATCTTCACCTAGAAGCACTAAAAGCACCCTTAACCCTCTTCAATACCATGTGGGAAGCTGGATATATTCCATTGTCATGGAAAGAAGCGATAGTCATCCCGGTACTTAAACAAGGCAAAGACCCGTCCTTGGCCGCCAGCTACAGGCCAATAGCGTTAACAAGCTGGTTATGCAAACTATATGAGAAAATGTTAAACCGGCGCTTAACCCACTTCCTAGAAAGTAACAGTATACTAGACCCCCTTCAGTGTGGTTTCAGAGAGGGGAGGTCGACAATAGACCACCTTGTTCGCATATAGACATACATCAGAGATGCATTTATTCATAGGCAGTTTGTACTTTCGGTATTCTTAGACCTGGAGAAAGCATACGATACCACATGGCGATTCGGGATCCTACGCAATCTTGCCGCCATGGGCATCCATGGGAACATGCTAAACACAATTAAAAGTTATCTGTCTAACCGAACCTTTCGCGTAAAAGTGGGAAATGCTCTCTGTAGATCATTTACCCAAGAGACTGGTGTTCCGCAAGGGGGCGTGCTTAGTTGCATACTCTTTCTTGTAAAAATGAACTCCCTGCAGTCAGTCATTCCAAGCGCGATGTTTTATTCTGTGTATGTTGATGATGTGCAGATGAGTTTCAAATCATTCAATATGTCTATCTGCGAACGAGAAGTGCAGCTTGGAATGAATAAATTTTCTAAATGAGCAGATGAGAATGGTTTTGAAATAAACACCCAGAAAAGTACTTGCGTACTCTTTTCCAACAAACGAGGGGTTATGCCACTACCAAACATTGTGATCAAGGGAGACCAACTCTCTGTGAGCAGCGAGCATAAATTCTTAGGAACCACTTTAGATTCTAAGCTCACGTTTATTCCCCATATTAAACATGTAAAAATGAAATGCCTGAAAGCGATGAACCTCATAAAGCTCCTATCACGTACAACATGGGGTAGTGATCGGAAGTGTCTCTTGAACTTGTACAAAAGCCTTGTTTTGTCGCGTCTTGATTACGCCTCTATAATTTATCAATCCGCAACGCCAAGTCCTTTGAAAATCCTAGACCCCATTCACCATTTGGGTATCCGACTGGCAACCGGTGCTTTCAGGACAAGTCTGATCCAGAGTCTCTATGTAGAGTCCAATCAGTGATCACTTCACCTGCAGCGATCCTATAGCAGTTTCACTTATTTTATAAAGGTACGCACAAACATAAAGCATCCTTCTTATCCAGCTATAAACGATATGACCGCTGCCACCCTCTACCATGATCGACCCGCAGCGAGAAAGCCGTTCTCTTTGCGTGTGAGAAGCTTAAGTGAGGAAATGGGTGTTCCGCTGCTAGAACTTTGTCCTATGCCCACAACAAAACATTTACCGCCGTGGCAGTGGCAGCTCATACATTGTGACACTTCCTTTGCCGAGATCACTAAACATGCACCAGAAGCACATATTAAAATGCATTTCCGACAGCTCCAGTCCAACTACTCATGCGTAGAGTTTTATACTGACGCTTCTAAGTCGCATGCAGGGGTGGCTTATGCAGCCGTCGGACCATCCTTCTCGGAATCCGGTGTGTTGCACCCGGAAACAAGTATATTTACGGCTGAGGGTTATGCACTATTGTCGGCTGTGAAACATATACGGAAATCAAACATACAAAAATCAATTATATTCACAGACTCCTTAAGCGTCGTAAATGCATTAAGATCCCATTTCAGATTCAGAAATCCGGTAATAATTGAGCTGTATTCCGTTCTGTGTACAGCATATATGTCCAACCAGCATGTTACTATTTGCTGGGTTCCTGGCCATAGAAGCATCGAGGGCAATGTGTTAGCTGACCAAATGGCCACGTCAATTATATTGCGCACTATTAACCCCACAGCTACTGTCCCTGCAACAGATTTGAAACCCTTCCTACGTAAGAAACTGCGAAACCACTGGCAACGCTTGTGGGACACATAAATAAATAATAAGCTTCACTTGATCAGGCCGCGGTTGGGTTACTGGCCCTCCGCTACAAGAACACGGCGAACTGATGTCCTATTCTGTCGCCTCAGAATAGGACACACTTATGGCACCCATAGCTTTCTGCTGACTGGCGATGAACCTCCTACTTGCGGTAGATGTGGTGGGAGGCTAAACGTCCTCCACGTCCTCCTGGAGTGTCCGGAAGCTGAAAGTGAGAGAAAGAAATATTTTGCTTTAGCATACCGCTATAATCTTCCTTTACATCCGATTATGTTTCTCGGTGAAGATCCGCTTTTTGATGCAAAATCAGTTTTAAGTTTTTTAAAGGATGTAGTATTGAATGTTTTTAGCCCAACAGGTTCATAGCGCATCCTCTGTTCAGAAGATGCCGCTGTGATAGCAGCTTTCAATAAGCCCAGGCCTCCATGCTCTTGTTTTAAGGGGGGAAGAGGGTTTTAAATTTTTTTTTTATATTTCTTGACCAAATTCAATGAAAATTGTAACCCAGACAGAGTTTTCAAGCTGATTTCAAAAATATAATTGCTTTTGAAATTGGTTGGCCAGTTGCAGAGATAATTAAAATTAATCCTATATTGTTTATCAGAACAATGGAAAGGCAATTATTGGCCAGAATATTAATATTGACATATGGCTAGATACTATGAAGTGTAATTAACACAAATGTAGGATTACTTTTTTAATATTACAAGTATTACCAATTTATAGCAATTTGAAGTTTAATCTCCAGATATCTCTATCAAGCGATTAAATTAGTACCAAGAATAAAAATTTAGAAAGACTAGATTGAAAAATCTGTTCCTACATTTGTGTAGGAGACATATGTAGCTACATGCCACCACAAGAATTGTGGCTCTATGTGACCTCAAGACCAAGATATCGCTTTGGCAAGTTTCAAAAACATCGAAAATGACATTCTGAGAAAACGTCAAAAAACAAAATAGGCTCATATTTTAATACAGAAAATCACAAACTATTTACAATGTTCACAAATGGCCTAGCATCAGTACCCTCCAGGAACATAGTCTGTCTGTTTAGAGTCATTTCGGTGTTGTTTTCGTAGCACACGCTGCAAGTTTTCTGCAGAAGCATGCTTGCGTGCGCATGCTTCAGCACTGTGGCGATCTTTTTCACTCATGCGCTTGGTCAACTGTTGGCCAGGGTTTAGCTGAAGTTCTTGAAGTATGGCTGTAGAAGCTTTTTCATACCCAGAATTGAACTTCATTACAGCCTCTGCCACAGCAGCTTGCACAGCAAACAATGATGCATGTTTCTCCTTCGGCGCCAGTGCCCAAATAATTGAGTGGAGACACTCGTTGTTATTTTGGGTCTTCCCTCTTAGGCATCGCCGAAGAAGCGATTCATCAGACAAACGTCTGTAAACTGGGAAGAAGCGCCTCACATACATGGGGTGGCAGATTGTGGCGGTGTTTTGGAGCAGGCTCACCTTTGGCCTTTGCTGCGTTTTGGCGGGCACCATGAATCTGGGCCCTCTGGACAGAGAGTGTGGTTAGAAGTGACATCGTTTGAGGTGATGTGGTAGTATGTGGCCATGACTGCTTTATGCATGGCCTTGACATCACCTTTGTGCGATTTCAAGGCCCAGCCATAGTAGCTGCTGAGCTTGGTGATAAGCTCACCAGTCAGCTTTCCTTTCCCACCGAGACTCTCTGTACCAGAGGACTTCTGCTTGGAAACTAGATTTCGCAGTGCTGTGCCCATTCTCTTGTGAATGTGGTTAACACAATCTTCCTTGTCCACGGGTATGTATCCATAGACTTTCGCATCTTGAAGAGCAAGGTAAGCGCGGCTGTCACCATCCGACAACAAGGTCGTGTACCGCAGCTTATGCTTTCTGCAGCGATCTTTGGAAGAGGATCAGTGCCGCTTCCACCTCCATCTCCCCAGCTTTTTTGTCCGTGTTTTTCTGGCATGCGTGTGCCTCCTTCCAAGCCTGGTAGGCAGGGTCAACTTCTTTTGGTGCCCGTGCGCACCCAGCACAGAAATTGCTGAGCACTACATAATCGAGCACAAATCCTGTGTAGAGCTCAATTACGGTGCCGACGCCGATATGAGACGAGTGGCCGCGCGTCATCCATGTGCCATCGAACGATATAGCGATGTTGTCCGGGCTGTTTATATTTAGGTCACGGTACAAATCGCGCACTAATTGTGCACATGTCCCCATCAACTTTTCTGCCCCATCGGTTGCCGCGGGGACGAGTTTCGTTTCAAGTGTCCCTGCCATGTTTTATTGTGCATTCCTCTCTCCGAAATGTTCATCGCCGCAAAAATGTCGTTCATTGCGGTTTGCCCGTTTCCGGTGCTCTGCATTGCACGCTCCGCAAGGATGTTTATGACAAAAGGCCTGAGCTTTGCTTTGCCGCTCACGCGCGGCGAGCTCCATCCCTGCACATTATCGCCGCAGATCGCACATTCGGCAACAAACTTCACAGCAAGGCCAAAATCCCGCTCACCTTTTCGCACCGTGAGGTTACCACCACAAATTGTACACTTGCAACTGGTAGACGCCAGCAGCGCGTTCATCGAGTCGTAACTAGCGATGAAAAAACTTGTAGCGAGATCGTTGCTAGCTTGTGTGCAGCGTCATCACGATCCAAAAAGTCAGATTTTCGGGCAGTAGCAGGAGTTGAAGCAAGTACATTAAGTTTTTCTTGAGCTTCACTCTCTATACGCCGCAAATCTTCTGGCTGCAACATTGCAGTGTCGTGCCGAAACGACGACGAAGACCCGCGGCGGTTGTCAAGAGCGCTTTGGGGGACTAGGCCTAACACGCCCGCATCGGCGCCGCTCGACTCGGGAAGCACGCCGTTCTCCGCATGGTCAGGAACTGGTGGTGGCACAGCAGCGCATTTCTGGAAGTTGTACGGAGTCTTCCTCTTCCTTTTTGTTCCGAATTTGTACTTCGTAGCGAACTTCGGCGACGGCGTCGACATCGTTGCTCACGTGCGAAAACCAGTTGACGCGTACGGTGTGCGCACAGTCGCCGCGGAGTGATGCAGACGATGCCTGTCAGGCCAATGGCGTGACCCGCTGCGGGTCACGTGCCGTAACTGGCCAATTACTGCGCGTTGTTGGGACTTCTTTTGAATCGGGATATCTTCACAGCCAACGCGCGCTCGGAGCCGAAAATGGCGCGAAAATCAAGACGAGAGGCTGCGCTTTCAAACGATATATGATTCGCGGCTGTCGGACAAATATGACGGCCGTCGCGTGTCACGGAAAAGGCGCTTTATTTACCAAATTCTTGGCTCATATTTAGCTGGCACTGGTGCTAAAATTGATATTACGGCTAAGATATCGTTTCAAACTGCATAAAACTTGGCGAAATGGTAGAATATTGGATGGAAATAGCAAAACTGCCATTTCCAAAAAATCAACTTTTGACGATTTTCGGCTTTTAAAACCCGTGTCCCCCCTTAAGGGTTCTGTCGAGGCACTGGCGCTCCATGCCAAGTTTTTATTTCACATACATATCACTTTTAAACCATTTTATCTCTCCATAGCACACATCAATTGTAATTGCCATAATTTTACTATGCATATATTTTTACGCACCTATAGCGACTGTTTTTTAGGCCCATTTACATCCACGTCACATCTGTTTTATCTACATTGCACATTGCACAGTTCATTATCATCGCTCTGGCGCTCTTTGGCCACATCTGGCCCTTGCGCCAATAAACTCCACTAATCGTCTTCTTTCGCGACAAGATATGTCGAATATTTTTTTCCCTTCATGATGCAAGAGAGATTTATGCAGTTCCAAAGATTTGTTTTTTATGTTCTGCTTATTTCTATTTTTTTGTATTTTCTCAAACAATGCAATCCTATCAACATTTCTTAGAGTTTTATGTATGCAATATTTTTATTGGTGCCACATTAAATTATGCATTTGCGTCCGTTTAGTTGTTTCGAGGACTTTATGAATGCTGTCACTTTTTCTGCCTTGTATTGATAGGATGTGGGGCTAGTCAAGCTGCGTTTTTTATTGCAGCTTTTTTCCCGCATTCCACACCACACATTGTATGGTGTAACACTCTGGTGAAATAAACTTCAAACTTCGAATGCATCTGCCAGCCCCTCATTCTGTATATTCTCTCATTTGAGTTTTAGAACTGCTGTTCTTGCATTGCATTTTTGCAATCCCTCACTTCCGCATGCTTTAGTTCCTTGTTTGTAAGCTGCTGAAGTCTACTGGGCAAGAACTCTTTTTTTTTCTTCATTTGTGCAGGACTTGTCTTATTACAACTGTATCGAGCTGATCGGCAATGAAGAAACACTCGTCTCCAGGCTCGCACTCTTGACGAATGCAGATGCAGGTTAGTGTTTGTGGTTTGCTTCTGAGGTGTGAAGCTGCGATTGCCAGTGACTACATTGATCACCTTGATCACCATGTTGAGCCAAGCTATGAGGCAAATTCTTTTACTGAACCCATCGTGCTAAAATATAATAATAAGGCCAAGCGAAAAAAAAACACAGATGAGAACACGAGTCGTGCTTAGATTTTTTGGAACGGACAGGGCCGTATTTCACTGCTTACGTTTGGTCTAACCATGTCCAATTCTGATTTGGCCAAGTGGAACACTGGGCATTCTTGGTATGATGTGGCACATGGCGATATAGAACTTGTCACGTAACACAAGTGATGTGTACCATGAAGCAACCGCAAACAATGTGCGTTTGGTGCTGCGTGCCGCATACTATTCCAGACGGCATTTTTTTTTTTCTGTATTTTTCGGAACAACCAATGAGGTACAGTGGCTTCGCACTGACTTTTTCTGGCTGACATCGCCATAAAAGAGAAAAAAAGGACCCCGCAGTTTAACCTGAAACATTCTAAATTGTTCGAAAGCCTCACTAATTCAAGCACCAGCCTGTACACTTTGCGCCATCGGCACGCTCCATAAAGGAGGACAGCATTGGTTGCCAGTTCGGTCCTCCTCGCCCGATAGAACGATCTATACATGCCATAGCTACCGCCTTCGTAGCATGAGAATTGATTCCGTTTGGCCCATTTCCTGGGCATGCAAGTTTACACCTGTACAAACGTTGTTTCAAAAGATACACCAGCAGAAACAACACGAGTGGACGCACCGGCAACAGCGATGACAGATTCAGCTGGCAGTGCAAATGCGAGGCCTGTTAGGGCATGCAGACTCGCTGCTGCTGAACGTGTCCTTGTGAAGGCTGTGAGCATTGTCGGGCTGCGTGGGTAGTTTGGGATTGCGCTGATGTGAGCCACCGCCTCCGCCTTTACCGCTATTTTAAATTTGTGGCCTGTTTTTTATGTAACATGTTTGAGTGCTAGTGCAGCCAATGTAGATAAAGCAGTGATGTAAAGAGGCGATTTGCAATCGCTTGTGGAAAAATTAGTCTCGGAGCAATCTTTTTTTTTTTTTTTGCGTCAGCCTCGCGGCGTGGTTTTCTCCCCACTTAGGTGGCAAAGCGAGGGAGATTCCCATGAGTTTTGCTGCGGTCACATTCTTCGAGGCCAAATGTGATTGGGCTCTTCTTCCATGGACAAGCCGCGTTGCACCGTTTGTGTGCAGTGGTCAATCGTGTGTTTGTATCATCAGCGGTGACTGCGGAAACCATTCGTATAACACTAAATCATGCCGTATTTTATATAATGTAGCCCATCCGAAGCAACCTTAAAATTCGTATCATCGTGAAATTCGCATCAACCGTAATGGTATCATTGAGATTCTACTGCAGTATTATTTCATGTTGTAGCGCACTTGAATACTTTGATGCTCTTTTGAATATTCAAAACGTTTAAATATTCGTTGATAGCTATGTAATACATTGAAGAGAGAGGGAGAGAAGTCTGACTTTGTTAAAAGACATCACTGTGTTCTGTCAAGAACTGAATAAAGTGATAAGACTTCTGAAATGCCAACTTTCTGGGCCCCTTTTTTATTCTGTCGTTACAGTCTTAAATGCAGTACTTTCAGAGAAATTCATGTGGGCCTCCATTGTAGCTTTGTACTGCTCTCAGTTGCATCACAATTTTATCTTTCATCCGTGCGAGTTGCCTCAATCAATATTGTTGTTATTTAAACTTTCTCCTGCTGCAGGTCTCACATGCGGAGCCAAGTCCTATCTTCCTGGAACTCGTGAAGGCACGGTGGTGTTGTACCACCGCAATTGCTACCCATTCGGTGCCATTGGACCAGCCAAATTTCTGTGGCGTGCCTGCGTTAGTCATAACAATGACACCAATAACGATCGCCAGCTGTGGCTTTGGGTACACCCTACCATTCATGGTGAGGTGACCGAAGAACTGGTGTCAGTGTTTGAGCTTCAAAGGGTAAAAGCATGCACTGGGGGGACTGCAGATTCGAAGGTGCGAGACTCAGACGTGAGCATTCAAATGCCCACTTCAGCTTGCGATTCGAAGCGTGTGAAGTTTGAAGAGTTGACACCCAAGTTGAAGGCAAAAGAAACCAATAGTTTGAACGAAATAACCAAACCTGTCCAACCATCGGCACAGCTAGCAGTTTCTGCAGGTCAGGCGAAGTCTGAAACGGAAAGGCAGACAAGCGAAACCCAAAAAGGACTGAAACGGACATCGAGAAAGAAACGTGCGGAGGCACCGAAAAGAAGAAAATTGGAAGAAAGGAAGGCATCTTCCAGGGTTGTCGAAGACAAAAAAGATATGGAAAAAAGCATCTCGATGGCCGAGGTGGTGCAGCTGCCAGTGTACACGAACGGTTCGGTGACCATGGTGCAGCTCAAGGAACAGATAGTGAGGTTCTCATTGACGGGTCCACTGGCAACGGAAGTTGTCCTCAACGCGCTCGTGCCTTCCAGGGAGGCCTTGTTGCCCGAGACAGAGACATGGTGGACCAAGCGAGCCGCGGAGAAGCAGGCACAAGAGGCAGGCTGGGAGTTGTTGCAGGCGGAAGACACCGAGTGCGAGCAAGCGCTGCTTCCTCGTGTCCTGGGTCGGACCGTCAGGGACCCGCGGATCCTGCTGCCGGCCTGCAAGACCAAGGTGACTGGCCACTGTGAGCACCCGATGAACTCTGGCTTACGATTATTTGCTAGGCGATAGTACATTAGCCAGACTGAAACTGGAAGTTGGGACAGGTTATGTTGGTCTGCATTACCTAGTTCTACCGCAGGTTCATTCGATTTGCTCTTACCACGTAAACCAGTTGATTAAGAGCTGAACCTCGTTCGTTGGGGCGATGCAGGAGCTTTGTTCCTGCACCATGGAAATTGTTTAGGTTAGTACAGCACTGGTTCACAATTTTAAACAGTACTGTAGACTCTCAGCAAACATAATTTACATGGAACTTGAGATTGAACAAGTGCTCCTCGCAAGATTAGTTTGATTCTTATATTCTGCACCCTTGTTCGTCCCTCAGTAAATGGAACTCCTAATAAATGGAACATATTTCTTAGACTCTTCAGGTTCTGTTTAATGAGGGTCTACTGTACTAATTGCAACAACAATAATACATTGGTGTGTGTACTTGACTGCATGAGCGTGGAATTTCACCGACACAAAATTTTTTGGCCGAGATAGCTTGCCGGATTGTTTCTGTTAACATGTGAAATGTTGTGAAATGATCACGTGTGAAATGAACATGTGTTTCTGTGAACATCATATATGAAATGCCAGTAGCAAGTATAGCTTGGAAGGTACCTAAAAGTTAATTTTCAAGTTTGCATGAGCGGTCGATTTCCTTCCTCTGTTGTCACTCGTAAAAGTGACCGTTGGTGACCCCCTTACTTCCCTCATGTGACCATGTTGCAATAAGTTAAGATGACGTCACAGCCATCGTTCTTATTTTGACACGTTTGCAGCAGCAGAAAGACTCAGCAGCTGCTTGAGGGTCTGCGGCAATGGCACAAGCATTAAATGTTTTGCGTTCGGTATCATTGCATTCCCATTTCCTGTTTGAAAGGACTTCTCGATGCGGACTGTGTGGAAGTGCGTCACAGTTCTGTGTGCTGACATGTGGTTGAAAATTACACACTCTGGTAGTTTATAGTTGCACTTGGAGGCTTGTCATTTTTTGTAGCTCTCTCAAATCAATACCCAGACAGGCTAATAATGAGTAGCCTGTATTTAACTATCTGTCGCACGCTGCAGTAAACGGTGTGCTGTTAACTAACAGGCCACCAGCAGCTGATTGCAGAAAAAAAAAAAAAACACTCGTGAAGCTGCAATTTTTGTGTAAGTGCCCTTTTAAGCTAAAGTAAGAAGTTTCATGTGTGAAGCATGACCTCAAGGCTTTTTCTTCTGATGCCTCTAGTTCTCTCCAGTTTCTTTCCTTTTTTGAATTCTTTTCATCCAATTTACATTTTTCTCTAAGTTCCTCGAATGTAGACCATTTGGGCTACTCATGGCTTGAAGGCCTGATTTATTTAATGTACAAAGGCATGATCAGTAGCATTCTGATAATATGATTCCAGTGAAGCTGATTGCACGCATGACACAAACGGCATCTTTGGCTACCTTCAATTATAGCAGTGGTTTTCAGCCATGGACGTGTCGGGGACCCCTTGGGGACTGGTGAAAGTGATGGGGGACCCTTTGCAGCGGAGGGGAGGGAGGGGATTACATAGGTGAATTAACGCAACTGGAACTTGAAACAGGTGCCTTTTATTGTTATAAAAAAACATTAAACAAACGGGCCTCATCAATTTATTTTGAGCAGTTCATCAATGCGTGTCACAAAAAAAAAAGTGGGTGAGCGTTTCGCGGATCATAGAAATGGCTTTGCGGACCCTAGGGGGTATGCAAACCCCCATTTGAGAACCACTGAATTATAGGATGGGCTGTAGTTCGAAAGAGGGTTGGCTTAGCTCATGGAAATAAAAACCGGGCCAACCATGACATTGTTGCTATGGTTCCAGTGTGAAAGAAAGTGCTTGTGAAGAGCTATTTCTGGCAACTCTTGCAGAATTGAAAGAATCTATATCGAGAATTTTTATTTTGTGCCTGTGAATGCTGTTATCTCGTTCTGAGATTTTAATTTGTATTGTATTCACTGCATGTACCGTATTTACTCGCACAATCATTGCACTCTTTTTTTTTTTTGCAGAACATGTATGAAAAGTCGGCGGGTGCGAGAATTTATGGGGAAAATTACCCGCAGTAAACGCTCAGAGCGAAAAAGAAAACGAAGTGGCCGCGAATGGGGATTCTCACGCAGGCAACTAACTGCATGCAAGAAGTGCTGGTAAAGCCTTACCTTTACACAAAACTACAGGCTCAACACATGACCAGATTTATTTGAGAGACAAAAGCTGCAAAACAAATAGTACAGAAATGCTGTAGCCAAAGCTTTCGAGCGTTGCGTGCATAGCGTTAGCATTCGTCACTCAACAGGAGCCCGCAAAAAATAAGCGTATGACGTCAACCATGAGCTGATGGCCTATCTAATACGAAATCATACGCAGTTGCCTTCTAATGAAGTAAAGTTTTACCATCCATCCCAGTCTTACGCACACGGAAAGCCCAACACATCTTTGTGGCTTTTAGGTGCTCACACTGCCGTTGCCAGTAGCAAACACAAAACTCGTCGACAAGGAAGTGCCTACCGGCGGTCCTGCTGCAGTTGTTTAGTGCATGATCAATCACTTTTAACTTGAGAGCAGCCGTGTGACTGCCGTATTGCCCCCATAGAATAACCACAGAATGGCCATATAACGTACGCGAACATGCCACAACACGCACTTGCCACTTTGGCTTGGCTCGAATTAGATTTGGGTTTGTGCGTTGATAATGCCTACGATGTTTAAGAGATGGCGCCAGGCTGTCGTGCGCTACTATTGTCATCAGTGGTTAGAAGAAGCAGACCACATTACTGCAGCAATTTTTGGAGATGCGATAATTACTCGCACCAATAAAAATATCTTATTTTTGCTGGGCACTGTAAGAAATATGCGTGTGCAAGGATTACGCGAGTAAATACGGTGTATCTGTCATGCACCTTTGAGTGGTTAGTGAAACTTGATTTCTTGGACTTGGCCACGTTTCGTTATTGAGTCAACTTGCATGATACTTTTTTACACAGTTTAGTGGTAGTTGTAATAGATAAGCTTGATTATGCAGGCCCACCAGACAAACACACCGAGCCGCCCCTGGTTCCTCAGGCAAGTGACTCGGCCCTGTGGGACCCACTACTGCGCGATGCGGTGTCGTCCCAGAAGGTGTCGGAAGGCGAACTGAACAGACAGAGATCGCAGAACCCCTAAGCCAGGTAGACATGGACTTGATAAGCCGCATCTCAATCAATGAAATGAGAAAGGAGCATTATGCACAGCATGCACGGATTCAAATGGGCCATCAAATGTGCAATTGCACTGGATAAACACATCATGTTGCAATGAATCTGGTCTCTAAAGATAACGTTGGCTCTGATATATGCGTATGAGATGAAGTTTACACTAATGGGATCGTAGCTGTATATGGTGGAAATGAAAGCAGTCCATTCTGGTTAAGTTATTCGAAGATGCTATAAGCACTTAGTAAAAAGCCTTTGTACAATGATGCTTTGCAATTTCTATTATTTGAAGCAACTTCTTGGTACTGAGGTTTGTTGAAGTTTCATATTTCTGAACCAAACTTAATTCTTATTGTCTATGTGTTTGTCGTAGTTTGTTGCATATTTTATTCATATTTCAGTGTTCTAGATTTCAATTTCAGTGTATTTCAGTTTGTTACATTGGTTTGTTGTATCTGTATATAGAAAAAGGGCTGTATTTATTTTAAGTCCCTTCTATTATGAAACTTGTGTTTACGCGAACGATATGCTCACATTCTATGGTCTAGACATGAGATTGGCAGTATTGTAAATAAGTAAATAAATAAACAAATAAAAATGTGTGTTACGTAGCCCTTAATTGTCCTCTTCTAACCTGTGAGTACTGTGCTCCACATCTTAACCACAGCAAGACATGAAAAGCGAGTTCACTTGATACCACTTCTTTCAATTGTCTGTGACTTATGTGTACTTGTGTGTGTGTGTTTTTGCTGTGTGCAGGCTTATTTTTGCACTGGTTTTGTTATTCTACATGTACTTTATGCAGTGTAGCATTCATGGTCTTTGTGCAAGTGCACTGAAAAGCCTGGTAAAGAATATATAGTTGTATGGCATTGCTCTAGGTTTAAGAGTAACTTCTCAGGGGCTGCAATATTTAAACTAAGCACATGGTCTTGATGTAGATCTTAATGCCATCATATTTATTGTATATCGTCATATTTGTTATGGTCATATATATTATTGTCATATATAATGTAGTCAATATATTATTTATGTTTGTTTGCCTGTTGCTTTAATGTGGATGTTGTAGCTGTTGATGCAATGCTGTCTCTAGCTTCGGGATGACCGGCCCTTACTCCTCTGGCGGTCATCCCCACATGGGCAGCTAAAGCAAACCTGTGTTATTCAACCATCTCGGTCCTTGTCTACGTGGACCGGGGAGGTCAAGCGCACAGGAACAGAGGGGATCTCGGTAAAATGACAACGGCTCTAAAAATTTGTGTGTGGTAGTGGGCAGGGATGAGTGTGCAATCCTGATATTTTATAGAAAAAGGATCTTGCGTTCGTCGCTGGACTGTTGTGGCTCCAGCTTTGCAGAAATATTGCATATTATTGTCCAAATAACCTAAAGCAACAGTGATGTGTAGCACAAAATCTTTTTTGTCCCCAAGATTATAAGTGAAATGGGCGTGTCCATGTATGTACAGTCAAACCAGCTTTTATCGATAGTCGAGTGCTGTGAAAACTCCATTGTTAAGGACTCGTGGCACCTTATATTTTGCTAAGGATTTTTATACCCTAATGGGTAGATCTGTGTCTATTAATCTTGACGCCGCATTGTAAATCTCCTAATGTTATGCAGTTACAAGCGTTAATTATAAACAGTCTTGACCTCGCTTGAAAACACCCACCGAATATCGGAAACTAGCACCCCACTGTGATTGTGTGCCTCTATATCATGTCCACTCAGCCTGGTGTCAACGAGAGTGCATTTTTCAAATTGGGGCCCAATGTGCAAGAAGGGGTGAAATGTTGCCGTTTTAGGTACTAGGCATGTTCTTTTTTCAAAATTTGTGTACAGTAGCTCAGTCACCATCAAACGACGAGTCACTCCTGCTCACAGTGCAATCGCCTTCGTGGTCAATAGAGTGCCACCCCCACAACCCTAAAAAACAAACAAATAATTCCTTGCTACACGACTTGGAAATGCCACTGGCATTTTTAACCAGCATTGAATTGAACCCAGGGAGCTAAGCTGCTTGAGTGTGCCCTGAAAACTCACACAGATATGCTGTGCTACTAAAAAGCAATGCAATACCGAATTTATTTCACTACTCTTTCAGTGTTAGCTGACACTGTGCTGTTTCAGTATGTGTTCTAAATGAATGAAATTTTTCGAGTTGTTTAGCAGCTAAAATTGTTGTGATATTGCAGGTACCCTACTCGATCTGGGAGACGCTGAATCTCGCATTCCCGTCATGGCCATTCGGAAGGACGGCTCTCGAACAAACTTAGGTTTGTCACTTGAATAGTCTTCTCTCTTGATCCTATAAGGTTAAATTTATACACTCCTTCCGTAGCATTTCAATGGAGGGAGAAAAATTCCACTTTCATAAGGTCACACTTTTTTTCCCATTCATCATTGGGTTCTACAAATCTGTTTATCGCAGAAGAACCCCTGCAATGTTTTTCACAAGGCTGTGTAAAGAAAAAACAAAAAACAAAACAGACATGCAGTAGGCAGGAAACTTGTAATGCAACATGCAATTAAAAATTGGGAAAAGTGCTGCTAAATAATCACGCAAACACTTTGCCTATAGCTCTGCCTCAGAAAAATTCATTTAATCAGTTTCAGGCCCCAAGGAATCCTTGGTGAATGTCCGGCATTTATTTTGTGCATCTACCAGAACCAGACCCTCCCTTAGCACTTTGATGGCCTTGTGGTAGTCAACAGAACTACTGTAAAAAGCTGCATGTACCGTAAGAAATGGAATAATATAGGTCGAACTGGAATGTAGGTCAAACCCTCAAACATTGAATCTCTGAAAAAGAAATTTTTAAAAATTGCAAATTATTGTGGCGCACCTTTACCTTGGTAAATATGTACGCTACACAACCAGCTGCATTGTGGTGACATTTCTTTTTATTTGGACACTAATCTTATGTAGTTGAACGCCAGAAGGCCACAAAGTGCTGTTACTCAGACTCGACCGAACGTGAGCCTGACGTCTATTTTTCACTAGTAATGTCCCAGAGTGCATCGTCCTTCATTCCATCCAATACGTTACTGATGCAGCATTTGCGGAAACACGGAAGTACGCCGCCTCAGCGCAAAGCCCTTCCACTTCCTAAATCGGTGCACCCACGATGGCGATCCCTTGAATTGCACCCTCGTGAGCTCAGATTCGCGCGCTATCTCGTTGCAAATACACTCCGCTGTTACGGGTAGTGACCTTGCACACAGCTCCCAGATGAATTCGGCGAGTAGGGTTTCCAGTTTGGGGTGCACGGCAGTCCGTCCTTAAGGAGGGATGCGGCTTTGGGATCGCGAAAAATGGCAAAAAATCGATTTATTGAAACTCAAGTTTTCAGTTTCTAAAACCCTTTTTCTATATGGTTCCAAAATATCTACACTGAAAACCGCGCAGAAGTGCTTTGGAAAATTCGTTTCACCCACCTAGGTAGCAAAACTTTTTCTGGGAATGGCGAGAAAACAGCGATTTAAAAAAAAAAATTTAGCTTCGCGATGCTTGGGCCGGGAGCCGGCTTCTTGGGCTCATAGGAAAGAGCATTTCTCTGTGTTTGACTTTCCCGCCTCAGATGGCTCCTCCCTTTAACAACAAGCGCACAAAAAGCAAATGTTTGAAGGTAGTTTTGAGGCCCTTGATTGGCTGTGACCGCCATATTGCCTCAGCTCGCCTCGCCATTGGCTTGATGCTCGCTCCGGGAGATCGTCGTCTGCACCATGCGTCGCGAGGACATGGTTCTCGAAAATCGCTACTTCGTGCAAGATATAATTACGCTTTAGTTACGAGCAGTAAACAGATGCGCGATCAGGTTACTGTGAATGGGCGCGCGGTCTACGAGCGCGGCGCGGCATCAAATTCGTCTTCAGCCCTAACTCCGCTGACAGCGAGACTGCGGGCAGGAACGACGCGCAAGCGCACTCTTGGCGACGTGCTTCTTCGCAAGGAATAAAGCACATCACTCGCTAGCTCCTCTAAACGACGTACGGGCATTTTAGGCATCGGCAGCGGACAACACAGTCAAGCTCGCTCGTCAACCCCCCCCCCCCCCTTTCACTGCCAAGGATTGCTCGGGACAGCTAGTTTTGCGCGTCGTCACTCGCGAATGCGATGCCAAGCGCAGTGCGCGCCGATTTTTTGTCATCCTAGTGACACATTTCGCGCATCGTCACCGAATGCCGCCGCCAAGTGCATCTCGCGCCGGCTGCACTTTCCACGCGGCCACACACTCCACTGTCATATGGAGTGCTGTCAATAGCTTTTGTGGTGCGATTTAGATGTGCTTGGAGCAGTGCTTGATATCGCACGAACGTCTATGAATGTTCCGAGGCAATGAAAGCCTCTTGGATTAGAGTTTCCGCGACAGGCTGTATGATGATGCGTTTCACGGATAGAGCGGCAAAAGAGCATGTATGAATCAGGGGCACGAATTTTTATATGCTCGTTTCGCGTCACTAATTATACTTCTAAAAATTCTTGTGCCACTAGTTTTATGCCCATAACTTAGTTATTTGGAAAGAAGGCATAGGCCGTCATGGTGTGATCCATTTTTCTGATGCAATAAACCTCTCTCCAAATAAAGAAATGTTCAGTGATTATTTGTAATCAAGTACTTAATTACAACTTCAGCACAAAAAATATGTGTAATCATTTCAGTATATGGTCTTATTCAATTACAATCTTTTCTGTCATACCTATCGCTCCACTCCTTCATACAAAGAGCTTGGTTTGAAATCTATACTTGTTCTTTGTAAATTATGAAAAGGAGAAAATCATGAAAAGAAATCAAATACAGTCGTGTCCACATATAACGGCCCCACTTAAACGAACAATATCCGCGTGACCGTCAAAATATACATTGGTTCAATGGCACAAAATCGCACTTACAACGAACGTCTTCGAGCGCCGCTGATCGGTTAAAGCAAACGGAGTCGGCGGTCTACCGACTTCCTGGGAAACTAATCAGGCATCGGCGAGGTACCCATACATTCTTGTTGTTTAACGCCGATTCTGCCTCCGCGCCCCTCTAGTTGCTGCTCTCCCCGACCACTTTTTGTTATGCACCCCTCCATCTTTTGTCCTCCCCCCCCCCCTACTCTGCGCGCACTGGCACTCTCTTCAAGTTTTTCTACGTGCGAGTTTCGCGGACCTTTCAAGCAAGCTACCAAACCTGCCTCCTTCCCGTGTGTTTTAGTTTTCAAGGTCGCCCGCCCGCCGCATCCTGCCCTCTCTTTATCGCACGGTGGAAGGAATCTTTCATTCCCCCGTGCTATATCGCAACTCCTTGCCCTTCTCTCACAAGTCTGCTCTCCTCTCTTGATCACAACCCCTTCGCCCGTCTCCACCGCTTTGCGACGCCCGCCAGGCTGGCTCGAATTAGTTTCGTTTTCCGACTGGAAATGTGCCCAGAGCTGTTCCACGCGTGTGCACGTCTTGCTCGCTCTTGGTGTGTGTTCATGATGGCCGACGGGAGGACTACCACGCTTTTTTGTGCTGCTCAACAAGACGTCGAAAGTGTGGCCGCTTTGCTTGAGCGTAATCTGCGTGTTAGGTGCCGCGTTGTGGAGCGCTTGCTTATAGCTGTTGACCACCTGGCAGCCAACTTGCCGCTTCGGGCGTCCCGGTATTCAGCTGTGGAGATCGTGAATATTTCGTGGGCGGCGGTGACGGCTACATGTGCGCGAAACTGTTTTCGCAAGGCCGACTTCGTCGATTGTCGGGCCCGATGCCGAGCTTGAAGCTTCCGAACAGGACCACTGCGGCATCGATTTGTGGCAGCGCGTCGTCGACTCCGACCAGGGAAAGCGGGTGGGACACGTGTTGCGATGACTTGATTACGGCCGATGATGATGCGGACACTGTGGAACCGTGCACGGATTGGGGCATTGTGAATGAAGTACGTGGCTAGAGCAATTTGGAGGGATTTGCGAGAACGACGAAGCTTTGGAGCCAGCGCCTCATGCAGCTTATGCCACAGGCCTCGGCGAACGAGCAGCCTGCCGTTTTAAATGAACTCGAGACCGCCCTTATCGTTTCTGCTCTTCGAAACACGTGCATCATGGACTTTTTGGGGCAAAAAAAGTTTGTGTTTTCACTCGCAACTTTTTAAAAGCTGTGTTTCATTTATTACGAACTTCGGGATACAGCGAACGGATGCCGCGTCATGCTCAGGTTCGTTATAAGCGGGCTCGACTGTATCACAAGACAAACCTGAGATCATAATTTTTAGGTGTCTTAGAGACGTAAAGAAAAGTTGAAACTTTTAACGCAGTTCTCTCAATACTGCTTTTTTTACATTATGCTCAACCCCTCCACAAGGTTCAATGAAGAAATAATTTGTCTCTCGTAAACTATTTGTGGTATCGCTTCAAAATTTTTATGGAAGCACTGTGAGGTCATTTTAGTGTCTGTGCCAATTTTCATCAATATTCAACGAGAAACAAGAAAGTTCATTGAAAAAAGCCTGTCGAAAACTTCGGCTGGCTTTTTCTCACAAGTGTGTTTGGACATTGCGCATTGCTCGTGGGAAAAGTAGGACGAGAATGACTGGACCGATTTTGATTCTGTTTTTTTTTTCCTGAATCTCTGAACAGTGCTTGTGGGTACAGCAATCTTCAATTTCTGTTTTATGGCCCTGTTTTTTTTTCTAGACGATGATTTGTTCATGCCACTGTTTCTGACAATGTGTGTCGGCAGCCATGCGATATCTAAAAAAAAAACAGAACTTACTAAAAAATTCTCAGAGTGCCATACCCTGTAACTTTCTTTTAAGTAAAGATCAACGCTATTCGCAGCTTCCTGGCATGTTTTGTTACAGCGCTAGGCTTTCCACGAGCAGAACATATAATTGGACCATGTAACATTATTTAACTTGAGAACTACTGAAGGTATAATGATGAAACTGCATATTTCCCTATTCGAGACACTTATAAGTATGCACGCCAAATTTCATTGCTGTAGGTCAACAAACAAAAATGTTTTTTTTTTTCAATGCCACCTCCCCCTTAAAACGACTCCTTTTTTCTTTTTCGTTGCTGCAGGATGTAATGTGCTCCTTTTGGCTCTTCCAGTATTGGACGTTTTTCCCCAATGCACTGAATTTCTGTTGTGCCACTAGGTTGCCGTGTGCTTCGGCATACTCAATAACATTTTTCTTAAAGAGCCCCTCACACAATATTTGGAAACGCGAGATGCTTGTGTTTGATAGTCCTGCATGCGGGGCCACCTCTGACCAATTATTAGTGGCGAGCGTAGCCTAGATGATATTTTAATTTGGTTTTAAAGCAAGGGTGCGTGCTCTTCCGAGTATTCAGGTGAAATCGGCATTTTCTGTGGTTTGACGTAGACCGGGACTCCGCTTGTGGCGTTGAAGGGTCAACATTTGTGGGACGCGCACAATACCCCGACTGGCGCCTAGCGAGGACTATTTCTCGTCATCCCTTTCGCTTTTTTGTTGGGCTGCTCTTATGAGGTTTTAGCTGCCTAGGCCAGGAATGCTTTTCTTTTTTCTGAGAGGGACACGCTCAATGCACCCACATCATTTCATTCTTCACCGCATGCAGGTTCCCCTATATGAAAACAGTCTCAGGCGCTGCTCTGCTGTGGGGCGCTAGTTTCTTACGGTATTTAGGTGGGCATTTCAAACTGATGCAAGATCGTTCTGAATTAATGCCGCTAACATTAATTATGCAATGCATTGAAGCATTTACAATATAATTGTGGCATTACCAGACGAAAGTCACAAATTACCGTAAAAAACTCGCGCAAGAAAAACTTTTGCTGTCAGGGGTCCTTTAAATAAAGGGCCAGTCAACACGCTCCAACTTTTTTTACACCCCCTAAACGAGCTCGGTGATTCGTAGAGCAGACCGCTGTGATCACGTTTTCTGAATATGACAGAGCTGTGCGCTGCGCACAGCTTCCATTTCAAAAAACAATTCTCACGCTCCTTTCCTTAGGCCCACCAATGCTCCTTGCACGCTCAGTGATGACAACTCAGCGATCAGCTACGTGACGCTGCATGCAGCTCGTTGATTGGCCTAAACCAGGTCTCAACAAACAGTAGTGAAGTCAATAACAGTTCCTGCACGTTAAAGAACCCCAGGTCGTCGAAATTTCCGGAGCCCTCCACTACGGCGTCTCTCATAATCATATGGTGGTTTTGGGACGTTAAACCCCACAAATCAATCTCATTGACAGTTCCTGTTCCCACTCACCGCTACGCCAGAGCTATTCAATCACACGAGTTGTGAAACTCCTCATAGGTTCCATGCATCGAAATCTGGACGCCTCACTGACCAAGAATTTAGGAGTGAACAGATGTTTGTGCCATCTATTGAGCTCATTAATTGTGTTTGGTTTGTTGCTCCCAGTTGGCACGACAGTCTGCTCTAAAAAAATTGAACTCCAGAAAAATCGGGCCAACTTCATGTTCAGGTTTTGGAACGCAGTTTTTCTGCAAATTGTTGTCGGCTGCAAATCGAGTGACTGGGCTGCGGAGAAGCATTGGCACCGAGTAAACAGTAAACAACCAGGCATCACAGCAAGCGGAAGTGCATTGGGACTGATCGAGTTCGCCGATGATGTCTATCACTGACGTCTTGTCACATTGCCGAAGTAGGCGGAGTCACGACTATGGGTCACGCCTTCCGCTCTCTCTGAAGGAGAAGGGTGGCGAGGCCCTGCGAAAATTTGAAATCAGCTGGACGCGATGTTCTAGCCCCTGTAACTTTCTTAAAATAGCATGTATTCGTAAGACTCTAGTGGCAGCATGTTCACAAAGTAAAAGATGACATATTCTTGTTTACAACAAGTTTTAGACCTTGGGTCTGTTTACTGGCCTTGTAAAGGCTATCGTAAACTACCGTCGACTAGCTCTCATTTCTGAAGGAAAAAAAAAAAAAACAGCACACTGACAGCAGATAAAGTAAAATTTGTTGCTAGAACACAATATGCCTTGCCTAGCCTTGCCCAATGGAGTTGCTGCTGATGCTCGTGATGGCAATAAAGGCCTTCAACTTGAGCTGCCTATTATCGAAAGGCTTCTACAGTTTTTTCTGCCAATTGATTGATTGGTTTGTGGGGTTTAACATCCCAAAACCACCCTATGATTATGAGAGATGCCGTAGTGGAGGGCTCCGGAAATTTCGACCACCTGGGGTTCTTTAACGTGCACCCAAATCTGAATACAGAGGCCTACATTTCCACCTTCATCGGAAATGCAGCCGTTGCAGCCGGGATTTGATCCCGCAACCTTCAGGTCAGCAGCCAAGTACCTTAGGCACTAGACCACCGTGGCGGGGCTTTTTTTTTTCTGCCAACGACCGGCAGATAAGAAGAGGGTAAATTTTTCATTGCGTTTTTTTGCTTTAAATTTGACCTACAGTAGACTCGTGATAATTCATACTTTTGATTAATTCAAACACAATTCAATTCTGTGGTTGGCCCTCTATTCTTTCAATGTACACTCCAACCTCGTTATGACAAAGTTGAAGGGGAGCCACAATTATTTCGTTATATCTATTATTTGGTTATACAGTGAAATCTCGATACAACGAATTTGAAGGGACCACGGAAAATCGTTCATTATTTTGAAACATTGTTATAGCAAAAACATCGAAAATCGGCCCTAAAAATCTCAAACGCAACAAAATTCACCTACCTACCTTTGCTAGGTGCATATTCGCAATCGCATCCTCCTATGATGGTTGAGAAAAGACACAAAACGCGAAATATCCCGGAATGAGCCAACGTTTATTTTTTCAAAAAGTCGGTGATCTTGGCCTGGCATGTGCCGCTTAACTGCTGCAGGACGAACGTTCCGAAGCTGTCCACATTCTTGTGCTCTTCGTCGGTGGCATTGCTGCACCTGCCAAGCTAGGTGCGCATCTTTCGAACGCATTCCATGATGTCGGCATTGAAAAGTGATTCTTCAGGCTGGCACACGGGCGCAGCCTCAACGCCATCTTCGCCATCGGCATCCTCGTCACTGGCGTCCTTATCACCGTGAACGGCGCTGATGATCTCATCGATCGTCAGTTTGGCTGACATGTACGCTTCGCTATCGCACTCCACAAAATCCTCGAACGTCACCGAGGCATCCATTGCCAGTCTTTCAGCAACTTCTTGCCACATGCCGCCCGCGTCGCTTTCTTCACTGCCATCTTCGGAGTCAACTTCATGTGGTATCGATACTAGACCTGCCTTCCTCCAGCAGTTTTGGATGGTGGTTGCTGTAACATTCCGCCAAGCTCTGGCAACCATTTCTGCGGCCTGTCGCACACTGATTGAAGCAGGCAGCATCAGCCGAAGATTAATCAGCAATCGCTGAACGAAGCGTTTACGGTAATGGGCCTTGACGCTTCTTGTGACGTCTTGGTCGAGCGGTTGTAGCAACGAATTGCAGTTGGGCGGCAAGATTACTAGCTGCACAATAGTCAGCCTAACATTCACAAGATGGGCCGAGTAGTTGTCAGCAATAATTAATATTTTCTTGCCTGCTCGCCTCATTTTGTTGTCCACCTTCATTAGCCACTCAGAGAAGAGCTCTTGCGTCATCCGTGCGCGTGAATTAGCCTGATAATCTCACGGCAATGACACAACGTTCTTCATGCACGGAGGCTTGTTATATTTACCGATAACCAACGGTATCAGCTCTTTTGTGCCTGTGGCATTGCAGCAGAACAACACCGAAATACAGACTTTGGATTGCTTGCCACCTTTATAGCTGCTCCCCTTGAAATGCATCGTTTTATCGGGAAGCATCTGATAGAAGAACGCTGTTTCGTCCGCATTGAAGATATCGACTTCAGAGTAAGAAGCGACAGTTTCACGGAACTTTTCGTCTCTCCATGCAGCAGCGCTCGCTGCGTCTGCCGAATTTTGTTCACCTGACACCATTTGCCAGGTGATTCCGTTCCTCTCACGGAAACGATGGATCCAACCCGCGCTTGCTTCGAAGCCCGTGATATCTAGAGCAAAAGCCAATCGCTGGGCTTTTTCCTGCAGCATGGGTCCCGACACCAGCACATTTTGAGAATGTGCGTCATGGAACCACCTGAGCACTCCAGCATCTACATCCTGAAAATTCCCTAGTTGGAGCCGTTTTCTTGACGGTGCGACTTTTAATGCATCTTTACGATCTTCTGTCGATCCTCCAGGATGGTCCTGACAGTTGACAGTGCGACCTCCATCTCGTTCGCAATGTGGATTTGCTTGTTACCGGCGCCTGTTTGTGAAATGATGTTCGCTTTTTCTTGCAAAGAGAACTGCCTCCGCTTCTTTCTCGTGCTGCTCCCGGTGCTCATCGCGAATGGCGAACGTAGAAACGAATGTCTAAACTAGGCGTTTACACTAATCAATAACACTAATTGTTAAATAACAATCGAACAGCATTGACAGTCACCTGAATAAAGACTGCCAGGCTAAGCCAGCGGGCGAGGCTCAACTTGGCTGAATCGCTGAACGGGGATGCAAAAAACGATAGAAGGCGCTGCAATAGCATAGGGCAACCTATGAAGAAATGATCTGAAAGCTTTGATGATGATAGTAGTGCCACATGGTATGGAGCTGGGCATTTGCCATATTTACTCCCGTAATCCTCGCACTCGCATGATTCTCGCACCCTCCTTCCCCGAATCGGCCAACAAAAATACAATATTATTTTTCCACGAGTATTTATTATCGCACTCGCGCAGTGATATTTACTATTAACCACTGATGGTAACGCACAGTCTGGCGCCATCTTTTAAAAACTGTCCATACTACGAATGCACGGAACCCCAATCCAATCCAAGCCAAAGTCGCAAGCACCCGTTGCAGCGTGTTCGTAATAGTCTGTGCAGCCTGTGGTAACGCAATGTGTTGATACGGAAGATACGTGGTGCTTTTAGGTTGAAAGCAATTGACCATGCAGAAAACGACGATAGGGTTGCCGGCAGGCACTTCGGAGTCGGCAAGTTTTGTGTTCGCTACTGGCGATGGCAGGACGAGAAGCTGGAGGCCACCAATACGAGTTGGATGTTCCGTGGGCCTGAGTGCAAAATATCCCCACCTTGAGGTGGAACTTCTTTATTATATCAAGGGTCTCCACACGAAGGCCCTTGAAATAGTGGACAACAACTTTAGTGTCTGCAAATAAATCCCTTCGTGTTGAACCTGTGGTTTTATTGTTAAGGTAAGTCTCAATCAGTACTTAAGGAAAGATGCGGGTCTAAAAACCGCATTTTTTTTTTTCGAAAAAGTGGATTTTGTGTTACTTTTTGTTTAGTTTTTTATTCCTCCAAGCCTTCTTCTTAATACTATATTAAATTATAAATGCTGAGAATCAACTAGAAGTTATCGAAAATTACAATTAAAGCACTCGCGGTGGCTCGTGAAAGTGCGTAATTACCCAATTTTCGGGCACGCGGCACTTCGTTCTACGGCATCGCTGGCTCTTAAAATTTCGCGGGCATGTAGGCCTAACTCTCTTTTCCCAGAACCCACTTCGGCGGAGCAACATTCATGCTAAAAATTAAAAAAAATCGTCTTCCCTCTGCATTCTAGCCTGGCGAGTGGGCCTTTGAAGTCACGTGGTATGATCGGAGCCCTACTATTGGTTGCGAGCATTCCGCCCTGCAGTCGGATGCGAGCGCTTTCTTCGTTCTCCTGCTTTTGCCGAGACATCGACAAACACAACCGCATGAGTTATTATTTCCGCGCCATGGATCCCGGCTAGAAACGCTACTTTCGTTCACGGAAGTTCATTACGCGGTACCAGTACGAGGGAAGGCGCTCCAAACGCAAGCAGTGAGTGCCGGCGAGAGGTTCGTCTGCTGCCAGGCCTAGCCGCGGCAGCAGCGACACACCTGATTTGGATTGTTCGAGTTTCATTCCTAACGTCGATGACTTCGTCAGTGCTCTTTGATGACAAAAGCAAGTGTCGGGACGAACGCGAAAGCCCATTTATTTGTGAGACCAATGCAATGCAGAACCTCGTCAGAAACGGAGTATGCTCCAACTGCAAGCGGTGCGAGCTGTCCATTCGAGTAATAGCAAGTAGGCGATAAGGACTGGCATCGTTTTCAGAGCTTTAGCGCCGAAATAACGCACGTGCTGCAACTGCTGTTTCGTCCACGTACGTGTCAAGCCGCGTGTATCCGTCATGCAATGGAAGCGAGGAGACGTCCGCCAGCGGCAGTGCACCGGACAGCTTCGCTGTGAGCGTGAAGTCGGTGGTCGCACCGCGTGTGATCAGCGCGCGGTGTGATCAGCGCGCGGTGGGATCAGCGTCGGGCACGAACAGCTTGTGCGGTTTTGTGCAATCACTGGTATTCAAAAACCAGTGCGTCACAAGAACTGCCATTGGCAAAAAAAAAGTGCATACCGCCGCCGAAAACCTCTCACGAGCCTGAGAGCAACGGCCGATCGCTGCAGTACTGAAAAAAAAAAAAAAGTCAGTTGGTAGGAGGCAGCTTGCAGAGACTGTAAGGGTTTAATATATTGTGCTGGATTATTCTGGAACTGTCAATTTTTTCAAGATAGCTTTGCTGACATTCTATGGAGATTGGTTGGACATTGGTTGCTGACATTTCATGGAGATTGGTTGGAAAGTATGGTTTTAAACATGTTTTTGAACTTTCAAACCTATCTTTCTCAGTTCCTCATTTTTCGGCATTTTTAGAGCTTGTGCATTATAATTTGTACACTTTACATAGTAGGGTTGCAATGAAACTTCGCACACTTAAAGTTTAACATGTGCTGAATTCAAACAAACAACTTTCAGAGGTCTCCAAAGCATATTCAGCCAGATGATTTCAGAAGCTTGCTCCTTGAGTATGGTAAAACTCAAACTTAGCATTAGAATTTTTTTCTAGGCGAGCACACAAATAATACACTATGTTTCATTGTTTTATTGAATTCTGTAATTCATTAGGAGCAACATTTGCTATCTTTTTAGAGCTTTCTTGTGCTTAATACTGTTGCCTAAGCTTGTACAAAAATGCATTGTTTTTACAAATGCATGGTCTGCAAAAAATTAACTAAATGAGCCATAAAAAGTAGAAGCAGATTTGAAAAGAGGAGCTCGAACTGTATAACTGGTGAAAGTTTCATTGAGCTGTCACAAATATCTCAAGAAAAAAATTTTCAAGGAGCATCTCCCTTAAAAGTTTGTATTTGCTGGCATGAAAATCCCGATTTGCGACCACTTCGTTTTCTTTTTTGCTCTGTACGATTTCGCAGAAAACTTTCCCCGCGTAATTATTGCACCCCTCTAACTTTTCATGTGATGAAAGTGTGAAGATCATGCAAGTAAATATGGTAGATCGCTGCTAGTAATTCGTTATTTTGAGGTGCTATTAAGATTGCCGGGCGATAAAATTTCAATTGTTATTCTGAAACATTCGTTGCTCTGAGATTCGTAGTAATGAAATACTTTAACATTGATTCAATGGACACTGGGAAGAGGGTTTTTCGAAGTATTCGTTAATCTGAAAAAAAAAAAAAACAATGTTAATCTGAGGTTCATTATAACCGTATTGCACTGTGTGGATTATAACAGTTTGTGGCAATGTATGCTCAGATGGGTGCACACCTATAAGCACGCCAAGAAGAAAACCGCCTCGCAGCCCAATGTACCGCTACACGGTCATGCGTGCCATGGAAAATAAACTCAGTTGAATCTCATTAATTCGAACTTTCGGATAATTTGAACTCATGCTGAGGTCCCATCAAAGCTATGTGTATTCCAATGAGCGAAAACTCTTTGTAATTCGAACACGCAAGCACTTGCGACGGTTAATTCGAACATACCGCGCTCCGAAAATGCTCACAGCACCATGCCCGATCTCGGGGTAGCACCTCTCAACGCTGCGTGCGAAGAAGGAAAAGAAGAAAAGATCTGCCACGCGCCTATGCCACACTTCTCCCTTCTTTGTCTCTGCACGTAGAGACCCTTCTCCTTTCATGGCCGCGTGCCGAGTGAAAAAAAAAAAAAAAAGAAAGCTGTCGTGGGGAGTCCTTCTTTCTCGATGCAGAGGGTAGGAGCCATGGTAGCAGGACAGTCGTTGCTGTCGTGAGAGGGAAATTTCTTTGCGCCGCGGCGCCGCTTCTTGTGACCCGCTGAGCGCTTCCTCAATCCTCTCCGCTGGCTGTGTGAGGAGGACGGCTTTCTCGGTCGCGTTGGGCGCGATTGTAAGGTCGGCGTGGGAGTTTTGAAAGAGCGGCGCGGAACGAGCATCAAACTCCGCAGAAAACAATATACTTAACACACTACGGTTGGTATTTTATTTATAGACTAATTTAGTTTGTTATATCTATTTATCGGTCAATTTTACTTAGTTACGAGTTTCAGTGGTGCTTTCAAGGGAAATTTTATTTACTTTGTTATATACATTATTTTGTTATACCCCATTACATTATAACGAGGTTTGAGTGTATTTAAAAGCTTCTTGATTCAAACTTTATCATTGGGTTATTCATACTTTTTGCAGGTGCATACCGGAAAATATCTGCTGCTTTCCCACTAGTATTATTTGAAAATTTGTGTGCTTATCCTAACATTCTGAAAATGAAAAATAAGCAGGTGAGGCCTTCAAGGAAAAAGGCTTTGCAAGTACAAAAATGTTAATTATGAAGTATGCATATGGTAAACCGTGATGCTTCTCCATTGGTATAGAGAGCTTTGTGCTGAAGGCTCATATATCTATGAATCAGTTGGCAATTCAGGATTGCTTTAAAAGGCCTGCTCCGCAGTAAGCGGCCAATAAACTTGTGGGCTTTACACCTCTGCTTCCTGTTCACTGTGTGCAGTAAAGCCTTTTTTAAAAACACTAAAAAGTTTTTAATTGGGATAAAATCCATGCCTAATCTTAACGTGTGGCGTCGCCTCCCCCAGAGTCATCTATCTGAGAACGTCTGATAATTCAAGTTTCTTGATAATTCAACCAAATTTCAGAGGTCCCTTCGAGTTTGAATTCACGAGAGTGGACTGTATATTTCAGTTATTACGGTAGTCTGGACCGGCATGTAGTCCGAGGTGTATTTTAGAAATAGCAAATGCAAGAAAAAAAATCTTTTAAGCCTAATGTAGCCTAAGTAGAGCAGAAACTCAAAGCATTTACTCACACACTCATTCATCCTTGCTTTTTCTTACACTACCTTATCAGAATCGTCCTCCCACAGCACCTCATCTTCAGTGCCACACGTTCTTTTGAAATCGAGCGCTTCTTGAAGGCACGAAGGCACCCGTAGATGCCTGCTTGCGAAAGACCAACTGGCATTGTGCGGAATTTGTTGTGTACTTTTTGCTGTAAGACTTTTCAAAAAATGTGTTTGCCCTCCTATAGGGAGACACGATGACGCAGTGAAAAATGCACGCGCATAGTGAAGTGAACGGCTAGCCATTTTTTGATCGCGACATTCTGCCAGTGATAGCAATCTGTGCAGGGAACATTTCAATTTTATGTAGTTTGCCAACAGTGCAAAGATCAGACCACGGAGTTTCAGGTCAGTGCTTCATGACGAGCAGCCACAAATTCCAATATTCGGCCCACGTGCAGCAGCAACTGAACAGGCAGGGTAGAATGGCTCCACTGTGAGACTCTCGGCAGCTGTTTGACGGCATGCACTTGCACACTGCCACGCAATCGCTTGTTTATCAATTATGATCACGACTACATTCTATGCCTATTGTCCGGGACTATGTCTTCTCACTACCTTTGCGAGTTGAGAAAATTTCGGAGAAAACAGCATATTTTTTCATCTAACAGAAGACTCTCTAAAGTACATGCTACGTGTTTTGTGTGGCCATATTTGATGGCCTAGGTCAAATCGATCTGCCAGCGTTGCGCCACAAACAATTGCTGCCACGGCCTAGTGCTGGTGATGCCTTGCTTTATGGGCATTGCTTTGGCCTGGACAGCTAAAGAATAAACTGAGAAAAGCCTGTGTTATTCAACCCTTTTGGCACAACTGTATTTGCTGGGAGGGTCAAGCACGCAGGCACATTCAGCAGTTGTCGAACTTCTTTTGTCGCTTCTACCACAATAGCTTTCGTAAAGACAACTGTGGTTGAGCCTGCATTTGTTGTACTCAAAAGGGATCATGAAATATACTGAGATAATATACATCATTTTAATGAAACAGGATTTTATGACATGAATCAGATGAATAATTGAAATCCTCATTGAAATTTGCATACACTCAGACCTCAATATAACAAACATGGATATAATGAAATATTGGTTATTACGAAGTAAATGAACAACAGTCTCACAATAGGTACGCTGTCAGGTATATACATTTGTAACGAATTTTTGGTTATAACGAACCTATTTTCTTGTATGATGCAAGTTTGGTAAACACTCAAATCTCATTATAACAAAATTGTATCTTACACTAAAATAAGTTCACTATATCAGAAAATTCGTTATAAAGGTTTATTCCTAAGACTATATATATTGTAAAACTGTTTTTTTATTCACTTCGTTATAACCAATACTTTGTTATATCCAGTTTTGTTATATGAAGGTTCGAGTGTAATGAGATTGAAGTGTAGTGGCAAGTTTATCTAAAACCTTGTTTTAGTATGGTAAAATTGACCTGTCTCTAGACATTATCAAATAAATTTATCAAAACGAAAATCTGCACGCTTTTGCATTGACTGTATTGCTTTCTGTTGTGATCCACAGCTTTTCATGAAAAGCGAGATGCTGCAAAACTCCTGGGTCTTAGCAGCTGTGCACAAGCAGGGGCTCACTGCCTCACTCAGGTTCTATTTTATTCTGGTCAAGCTGAAATGGAAGAATGTATATGGTTTGGAATGCTGCCATCAAATTTATAATTATTTTAACTTTTTTTGTTGACTCTAACTTTACTGCTGTAAGGGCGTTAATGTGACTTGATGGATTGCTTCACTTTTTCATTAGAGCATGCAATACGACCAGAGCTATCACTTTTCACATCAGTTTGTCTAATGTTGTCAATAACATGCTGTTTGTTACGTTACAGAGTAGCTCATCTAACTTAGGCCTTGCATCTGATGTCTCTGCATTGATAGTTATAAAGATCCAATCAATATCAATCCCTGGCCCTCTTTTGCTTGTTGAATAACCCAGGTTTTGGCAGTGGCTGGGATCTGATCTTGCCAGCCGGCTGGGGTCGTCCGTTTTGGATTGCCCTAGTTTATCGGGGTGCCCGGGCGTGTGGCCTGCGGGAACTGCGAAGCCTCTCGCTGGAGATGGGCCTGCCCTGCTTTCCCTTCGATCACCCAGACACGGCCGCCACTCGGCTGTCTGAAGAGGAGAACCGCCGGGAGCTGATGACTAAGCATCTGCGGTAAGCTCTGCCTGTAGGTGTGTGCTTGTGTGCTCAGTTAGATCGCAAAGATTCACGGAAGTAGTGCGTGTTGACATAATAGTGTGTGTCGACATAATGCAGAACTTAGCACTAGCAAACTACTGGGAAAGCTAAAGAACTCAAGCCGCTTTACAAAGAAACGTAAGTGATGTTTAGGGGACTGTACCTACAAGTTCTCTACTGTGTAAAACTTTGTTGGAGCTGGAATAGAGCTTATGCCTTCATTGTGATTCCGGTATTGAGTTTTCGAAAACAAGCATTAATTTGAAGTATTTTATTCATGGAGTTAACCAACAAAGAAATAGAGAAACAACAAAGTTTCCTGATGAGCACTTTGTTGATGGTATTGGTGCACATACTGCTCTAGACTCGGCGACAGCTTTTCTTGACAGCACTGTGGAAGCTATAGAGCCGAACCGCCTGCATGCGCGCGCACCAGGAAATAGTACCTATTTTATTTTCTGATTCTAATAGCTACTTAGGCCCGAATAAATAAAACTTTCTTCATTATAAGGATAGAACAAGTATGGGACGCTGTTCATGGAAAATAAGTTATCGTGCGCCCTAGTTTTTTTCTTCTTTATTTCTTGGACGGCACCATGTTTTCCGCACGCCGGCTGTGTCTGCTGCTTGCTCTTGCAGCGGCGAGAACAGCATCGGCCGTGGAAAAGCTGCTTATCGCTGGGACGCGCCGCCTTTTATACATCACGCATCGAACTTTCCAGCCTTATCACTGGTGGCCGCGCAAGCTCTGAAATAAGCTTCACTGTTCGCGTCTTGCGCGCAATCTTAACAACGATCTACAACAATTGTGAGGCTTCTCGAACACTGAGGCGCAGTCTGCGCCGATAATTGCTGACAGCCTTTGAGGGCGTAAACCGAATACAGCAAAACTGAAACAAGGCATGCCCGTGGCCGGATCGTGTGCCTGTACCAGGGCTCAATACCGTAAATGTTAACATTCGATCACGTGTGGCGCGTACCCGTATATACTGGGCTGAACACGGAACCTAAACTTCACTGTTATACAGACTGAATAATGCTGGGAAAACGTTTTGAACAAGGGAAAATTTTATATGTAACAGCACAGTAACTAGCTGCATGGATGCACTCTCATCAAAGTTTAACTCTGACGTTCCCATTTTGTATGCATACATTTTGCTATAATAAACACACTAGTGCAGCGAGCAAGCAAAAGCCGAAACTGGAACCGAAATCAGCTGCAAGCTGCCGGACTACTTACATAGTAACACAAATGTGCGGAGACCCAGCCTCCGTAGCCTTCGCTCCAATGTCAAGAAAAGCTGTCGCCGAGTATAGCAACAGTCAGACAAAGGTCTGCTTACGTTGCGAATTTTGTAACGCCTGCCTTTATCTTTGTTGTTATTTTTCCCCCCCCAATTTCGATGCAGCTGTCATATGCGAGAATGTTTGGTACTGAATGGTGATACTTTTGAACTTTTGAGACGTACTAGGATATGAAGGTGGTACTTGGTAGTAGGGAACATATTACTTGATCAAGTTTGGTGTTTTTGTGCGATGTTAATCTTCTTTTTTATAAATTACTGCAGTGCTCAGTGTATAAATCGCTGCACAAATCATGTTTTTTAGTGTAAAAGTAGGCGAATTCCTCCGAGGGGCTCATGGTCTGTACAATAATTTATAGGAATATATCATGTATAAGGATGAACAGCGATGGCACTGTGCACTTTTGTGTGCTTTCTACGGTGAAATGAACTGCCTATTATGATGCTACAATGTTGCGATATTGGATATAGCTATTGAATCTAGCTACAGCATGCATTGAATATGGCTCTCTACGGCTACCACGCCCCATGGTGCGAAACTGTTTCGGACACGCGGGTTTTGTTTGACGACGTGCCCGAACTGCCCTGCGGCGTCGACCCTAGTGCACCATGGTCGGTGTGATACATTCCACAAACACTACCCTGAGTGACGATACGCTAGTGAAAATGACGTCGACGATCTGAGTGTGCTTGGAGCCGACTCTCGGCCATGCCCTCACTGATGGCTCTCCTTTTTGTGTTCAAGCATGCGTGCAATTCATCGTGTCGCATCAACTGATTTGACATGTGCTCCACAGTATGAGTATGATCATTTAGGGTGACAACACGTGCCAGAATGTCGGGAAACTGCTGTGCAGTGAGAACCTGCAGGTCGAGGCGCGGCAAAAGCGGAAATTGCGTGGCGTTTCATGCCTTAATTTTTCCAAGCCACAAACCTCAACGCAGCCAGTGGGTTGATTTCGTACGTGCTGATGGACAGAGGGATCGACTGGATGCCTAAAAAGAACAGCCGCATTTGCTCGCTTCACTTTGCACTGAGCTGCTACTGGGTAAATTTTGTGTTGGCGAACGAGTTGGGTTTCACTTGCAGTACGAGGCCGCTTATCGAGGCTGGGGCTAAAGGGAGAGGGGAAGATCGAGTTGGTGCTACTTAACCTAGCCGGCGAAAAACGCATGGAGGGGCTTTAGTCGACATCATCAGGGACAAAGCTAGGTTAGCCACGTTAACACAGCTGGACTGACTGCACGTGCTCTCCTAGTAGACGAAGTGCTAGTGTGCGTGACATCACCATTTTTTTTCAAAGCAGCATCAGCAGTGCAGCGGCCTCGACATAGCCGCGAGGTAACGCTGACACCACTACAATTTGACAAGCTTTCAACCCATTTTGAACCACGTTTGATAGCAGATATATTAATCAATATTAGACATATTCATTCTCACCTCGGATGCGTTTTAGGTGGCGAATCGCTACTAGGGGGTTGATAGCTACTCGTTGGCGCAAAAATCTTGACGTGAGTAAATTTGATGTCTGTGCTCCTTTAAGGGGGGATGCTACACCTTCCAAAAACTCTTTTATTTTTGCGAGTACCTCAGTCCAATTTGGAGAGCCTATGTAGATTTTACTGCTGATTTCAAAAATCTAATTCTTTTTTTGCTGTGACAATTAGTTTTGAAGATATAATGAACTGCGACTTTTTCAATTAAGGCCTAATTAGCTAATTAACTGTAACTTGGATATTGATGTGCAACCTATAGAACCAATTCGGTATGTTCGCAGTGTGCAATAAAGTATAAATCATTGTTCTGGGCTATTTCGAAGCAAAGTTGTGGGATGTTGAATATGACATGAAAAATTTCCCCATCTGCACTTGAAACAAAAGATCCATTTAGAGAATTTTCTCCAAAAATTATTACAATAAAACTTACTTTACGACACATCCCCTGCATTTATCTTCGAAACAAAAAAGAAATCGTAATGATAACCCAGATAGAACAAGAGATATTGCTCCGGCATAATGGGAAGCACATGAAAATTGTCGTTTTGAGAAATCGAGAAAAAACGTGGGCACACATTTTTATTGCAGAAGATGCAACAAGACAACCTCAAAACGCACCAGAAGCATAGTCTGAATGCATTCTGTGCTCATGCCTCCTCTTCACTAGCTTCCGGAGTTCCAATGAGGCTGTTCTTTTCTTGTTGGAGACAATGCTGCGACGGTGGTCTTTTTCTCTCGCTCTCCTGGCACCAGTACTTGTCGCATTCATGTCCATTTCACCTAAGATTGCCGTTGCAGAATTCAAATTGCCCGTGTTGAAGCGCAGCACTGCTTCTGCAACAGCTGCTTCAACAGCGAACAGGGACGCATGGTGCTCCTTGGGGGCCAAACTCCAGATTACCGAATGTAGGCTCTCGTTGGAGTTCTGTGTTTTGCCGCGTTCGCACCTCTGAAGCAGGGCTCTTTCCGAAAGCCGGGTATAAACCGGTAGTAATGCCTCTGCCACGTCTTTCGGTAAATTGTAGGCATGCCTGGGGTCGGGCTCACCCTTTGCTTTTGCGGCATTGTGCCGACACCATGAAGTTTCACCAGCTGGGCACAGACTGTGGTCCGAGCATTCATCAGTGGAGGTGACGTGGCGGTATGTGGCCATCACAGCCTTTTGCATCTCGCCCACGTCACCTTCATGCGATTTCAGAGCCCGGCCATAATATGTGCTCAGCCTGGTGATCAGCTCACCTGTGAGCCTGCCTTTCCCACCAAGGTCTCTTTTCCCATCGCACTTTTGTTTCTGCACCAGGTTTCTCAATGCGGTGCCCATCCGTTTCTGTACATGATTAATACAGTCTTCCTTCTGCACGTCAATGTAACCATACACCTTGGCGTCTTGTATGGCGCATAATGTCCTAGAGTCTCCATCAGACAGCATAGTTGTGTAGCGCAGGCCATGGCGTTCAAGCGACCTCTGAAATAGAATTAGAGCCGCCTCCACTTTCATTTGCCCCGCTTTGCTGTTCGTATTTTTTTGGCATTTGTGGTTAGCCTTCCATTCTTGATAGCCCTCACTACTAGGCTTTGGGCCCACCTCGCAGCCTAGGCAAAAGTTGGAAAGAACGACGTAGTCCAACACGTAGCCACTAAATAATTCGATAACTGTGCCCACGCCGATGTGGGAAGAATGGCCTCGCGTCTTCCACGTGCCGTCGTAGCTAACGGCAATATTGCCCCGGTGGCCGAAGCACAAGTCATCATAAATTGTTCTAACCTTTTCCGCACATTCGCTCATAGCGGACTCAGCCGCTCGCGTTGCAGCGGGTGCCAGCGTGTTCTTCAAATGCCGCTGAAACGTCTTGTGGTGCATACCGCGGTGTGAGATGCCCATTGTTGCGAAAATATCGTTCGTTTTCGTTTGGCCGTTGTCGGTAGCCACCATCGCCCTCGAAGCGAGAAGATTTACTTCAAACGGATTGCACGTTTTCGTGCCGTTCGCGCGGGGCGAAGTCCATTCATTCGCGATCTCGCCGCACCTTTCACACTGCACTAGCACTTTCACGGCAAGTCCGTAGTCCCGATCCCCTCTGACGATCGTAGCCGGTCCGTGGCAGGCTTTGCAACACAAGGCACCCATTATCGCGTTTAGGATATCTAGATGCATAAGCAGATAAGGAGCAGCGTGGTCCGAGTCCTGTGCGGTTGCCTCGCTACAACTCGCGGTGAACAAGTCAATTTTCCGTGCAGTTGCTGGCGCCGATGAAAGCCGGTCGAGCGTCGCTTTCTCCCGGGCATTATTTTCTTCAACTTCGGCGTTTCTCACCACCTTGGCGTCGATTCGTAGTCGTCCGGAGTTCGCTTCACCGTCATCGTCGTCGGAGGCAACGCGCTCGGTCGCACCATCGCTGAACGGCCGCGGAGCGTCGACACATCGTTCGTCGGAGTCTACCAAGGGCTCTGATGACTTCGTAGATTTTCTCCCACGACCTTTGCGTTTCCTGCGACCAAATGCGTGCACGGTCCGATACTTTTTTGCGTTTCCAGGCATGGCGATACGATCAGAAGCTTCAGAGTGCTCTGCCGATTTCGAGGCGTCACAGCGGTAACCCTTTCAAAATGGCGTCGGGTCGCGTATGCAGGCGCAAACCGCGAGCTTCCAGCCAACCGGAAAGCGCCATTTCAGTCACGTGCGCCGTTTAGCCAATGGCAGTGGGCGCGGCTCTTCGTCTTTGAGGCCCCGTTTTTCGAGCCGGGGAAACGCTCAATGTTGCTTACTGAATAAAAAAAAACAGCTGAAAACGCGTTCTTTCAAACAAGACCAAAATGGCGCCGATCGAGCGCGTAGTTCCCGCGTATCGTAGAGCCGAAACCTGCGCTATTCGCCCTCAATTTAAAGGGCAGGACGCCCGTTTTCGGTTTTTTAAAGTTGAATAACGATAAAAGTTGATGGTATTCGGCTATGAAATTTTGTAAATAGGTGCGCAATGATGTCGGGAACGCGAAAAGAAGGTCCGCGAAAACTCGATTTTTTGGCTTATTTTCGGTCCCGAAGTGCCGCGTCCTCCCTTAAAGTCCGGCAGTTTTCACCGGGCGAGGTAGGGGAAGAGGAGATTAACCTCTGTACCTTCCCACTCTCCGTCGATTATGATGGCGGTACCTCAGGTGACCGCTCGAAGTCCTTGGACACATGCGGCATCTTCAGCTTGGCAGACGGCCCAAAGCTGGTCGGCCAGCTTGTCCCTGGTGAGTGCTGCCTCCCAGTGGAAGTGCAGCTGGCGCTGCCGATTGGGAACAGTGACCGCAGCCGCGGCGGAGGCCGGCCCTTGCCTAACATGCATCGCGAAGGTAGCGGCGGCAGTGACGTTAACTTTTCCAGAACACTCCCAAGCATGTGTCGCAGTGTGGCCCTTTCCCCGCACGCTTTACACGCGTCCATTGGGTATAGGTGAGGATAACACGAGCGTATCCTGTTAAACGGAACACATTTCCCCGGTCCCTACATGTTCCGTTTAATGAGAGTCGACGTACCGTATTTACTCGATTCTACCGCGCCCTTGATTGTAACGCGCACCCGATTTCCACGACGAAAAAACAAAACAAAAAACATAAGACATCAATTGCAACGCGCACCCATTTTTCTCGCTGCTCCGCACGATCACACCACTCGAAAAAACGACTCCTTTCGGGAGCGTCTTCCATTTAAATATGAGGTACGGGCGAAGCTTGTGCCCATCTGACGTTTAACAGAGCATTGCCATCACTGTAGTTTTACCGTGGACCGATGTCAGCACGCGAACTTGCTTCACCCCTTCTTCTCGACGGTTGTGGTGCCAGGCATGTCAAAGTAAAGAGGCGTCTGATCGGCATTTCCGATTTGCCCAAGCAGGTGGCCGTTGTTGTGCCGCAAGTTTAGGACGAACCTCTGAAAACTGTGAAGCTTTTCATCGTACTTTTCCGCAAAACTTTTCGCATATGCCCATTCCCCTTCGCAGGGAAAAGCCTTTCTTTTTCATAAAGTTAGTTAGCCAGCACCTGCTTGCTTTAAACTGGCTCCACATTAGACCTTTTTCTAAGGCTAATTGCATAGCCCGCACTTGGAGCAGTTCTGTCGCCACGGGCCGCTGTGCCGCTCGCTGCTCAAGCACATACTCGCCGAGCAGCTGTTTAAATTGCGGAAACTGACCCTGCTGTGGTCCACTGAAGCCTTTGCGTGAATCATTGCTGTCCACAATCTTCTGCTTTTGTTTCCGCCAGTCCCGCACGCACGTTTCGGAAACTCCAAACGACCGCGATGCGGCCCAATTTCCGTCCGTTTATGCACACGCGATAACTTTTCTTTTAAAAGCGGCATCGTGGTGCACTCGAGTTTTTGTAGTCAGCCCTTTCATGCCGTCGATGCTAATGCACTACAAGATGACGAACTCCTCAGCACACGTACGAAGTGCCGCACATGGGAAACACATAGGCAGAAATGGCCGACGCGCCATGCCGACGCACGTAGGGGGCGGCAATTTTGGAAATGCTGATGGAAATACAATGACCGTATTCATTTTTTTTTGTACTCAATTCTAACGCGCATGCGATTTATGAACTCGCTTAACCGGAAAAAAGGTGCGCATTAGATTACAGTAGTTACGGTAGTAAGTGGCTCACATTGCACAAAAATGCCTGAAGCACCCAATGACCAAAGTGTTCAGGCCAACTTGGTCTCACAGAAGTTGGCCTGGGTTAGTTACTTTGCAACTGTGGTGTGAAAATGGTGCAAAAGCTGTACAAAAACAACATAAAAATGGTGGCGCAACAGTTGCCATGCCTGTTTCTTGGCTCGCTTGTTCTGTATTCTATGCATGCACACTGGAGCCTACCCCTCTTGGCGGGTAATGCTGGAAGGGCTTCTCCGGTGGTGATCTTGTTTTCCGAATGCCACGCTAGCCCGGACAGCTAAAGGAACTGGATGTGGTCTGTGTTATTCAACCCTTTTGGCATCTGCACTCATGCTCTGAGGGTCAAGCGCACAGATACAGAACCCTTTTTTGGCACTTTGTCTGGACGGTGACAGTTGGAGGTTGACTGTTGAAGCATGCCCATTCATTTCTTTTTTTATGAATTCCTCAAGTTTGTGGTATCACCACACCGCTTGCCATAAGCGTACTCTTTTATATGTAATAAATGGCACTTCAGCTATCAGTATAATGAAATTTTGTACATATATTGTGTTTAGGTTTTTATAACGTTGTGTCTAGAACACATACACACGTTTATCTGCAGTTTTGATATATGACAATGGTTCACAGCTTCCGCATTGGTAGACTGAGGCAATGAGTTGAAGCTGGCTGCTGAGGTTAAATGTACAGTGTTTTATTTAAATGCGGTTTTTGTGAATGCATTTCTGTAGTCACGCACTATGAAATTTGAAAAATCATGCAGTGGGTGAATACGAAGCTAGGATTTCACCCATGACTGTTTGCCATAACATTGGTTCTTGTGGTCCGGAACATACAATTTTTTATTTTAGACAGATTTATTTTATATTGTTGTGCTATGCTGATTTGTTTCCTTATCAACTCTCTCAGGTCTAGAGGAATTTCGCTGTCCAAAGCAGACATGAATTGCACGATATTTTCAAGTTATTTATAGTGCTTAGAAGTTATTAGCAAAACACCACATGAATATTTAAGGGTGCAGCGAGTGTCATGAAGGTTTTTTAAAGTGCATAGATTTACGTTTTGCATGACAACGAAGATTGAGAAATTGGTTCTAAATATATGTTCTTTGTTATGAGATTCAGAAAATATTTGTGTAACTCTTTCATTGAGTCCTATGTGACACTGCATCGTTTTCCACAATGTTGTGTGGATGCTTCTATATTTTTACTAGAATTCGGCCTACATAATGAGCAGTCAACCTTCCGAATCTAGAAGATTGTAGGTAGGGTACAGCGAAAGGTAAAAGGTAAGAGCAAACTCTGTGTCAGGTAAAGTAGGGCATGTCTGCTGCCACAAGGGGGATTTTCGAAAAATCGCTTACCAATGCTAGACCTGTGTGGCACGCACTTAGTTAAAGCCCAGTGCACAAACCAAACCGCCCAGGAGAGTTGACAAAGAGACTGGCTTTCGTGTAGTTTGGCAGTAGGAGACTGTACATTTGTTGCAGATGCTGCTTCTACTTTTATCTGTGGCAAGTTATCTGTTCTTCCTGCTTCATTCACATAATTCTATATTAAAGCATAGAACAGTGTTTATTTCATATGTTATCTAAATTCATCATCTGCTTACTTTTGTAAGGCTCTTTATTCTGCTGCCCCGCCGCGGTGGTCTAGTGGCTAAGGTACTCGGCTGCTGACCCGCAGGTCGCGGGATCAAATCCCGGCTGCGGCGGCTGCATTTCCAATGGAGGCGGAAATGTTGTAGGCCCGTGTGCTCAGATTTGGGTGCACGTTAAAGAACCCCAGGTGGTCGAAATTTCCGGAGCCCTCCACTACGGCGTCTTTCATAATCATATGGTGGTTTTGGGACGTTAAACCCCACATATCAATCAATCAAATCTTTATTCTGCTCACACTTCAGAATGACAATTTTTTTTTTAAATATGAACAGTACAGCTTATCTGGTGTTCTCCAATGTAGTGAACACCAAACTAACAGACAGAGCATACAGAGCATGGAACACTTGTGCATTGTTTAAATGTTCCCCCATCTCAATGCAGGTACCCTCCGGACAAGCGGCCATCGTTCCAGAAGCTGCGCATCTCGTGCCCTTTTTTTTTCCCGTGGTCACAACTGGTCCACGAGTGGCGCACCTTGGACCAGTCTAGTGCCGACAACTTCGGACACGACGATGGTTCCACCTTCTACGTCCTCAGAAGCCGCAAAGTGCTCAGGAGGCTAGCGGCCATCTTCACAGATGCCAACAAGAAGCGGAAAAAGGTCACGCTGTCAGCGACGACTGCGTCCAAGCAGCTGGACGACATTCGAGTCACAGCCAAGGCAGCGAAGTTGGATCTCTCACACGCACTCGTCTGCGTAGAACTCACCAGCTGTTCGAAAGGAGTTCCAAAGCGTTTCGACTCCATCTCCATGCCCAGTGCGGAAGACGTCCTGGCGCTTAAGAACAGTGGTTCTGCCGAATCGGCGAAAGCACCTTGCGAGAGCCTCAGGAAGTTGAAGAAACTGAAAGACCCCAAAGCGAAGAAGAGGAAAGTGCCCAGGCCTTCGGTCGAAGAGTTGTTGGCTAGGCCGACCGTGAGCAGTGTGGTGAAGAGTTGCTCAAGACTTCTTTTCGGGGGTGTGGTGAGCGGAGACTATTGTTTCTCGTCAGCGTGTGGTAGGGGACTTGGTTACTGTACATTCGAAGGACTTGTGCGTCTCATTGAGACCTCCGCTTCGGCCGGTGTTAGGCCACTCGTGTTGTTCAGGCATCAGCATTCGGTTCAGTACAGGTATGCAGCTTTACGTGTGCTAGAAGAGTGCTAAGGCTTGACTTGGCATAATTTGAGGTCGCAGAATCATTGAACTTTTATGTAAATAGGAAGCACTTTCTCATATGGGAATCGCTGATTTCATTGCGTGCCTTTTCATCTGATGCTGACTTGGCTGTCAGATTAATGCATCACTTTTTGTATTGTAACACATCAAAGCGTGGGACCCTGTAATATAGTTTGTTGCTTGAGCTTCCGGATATCATGGTTTTGTCTTGCATAAGAAAAGTGTACAACTGTCATAAGGACTTGTGCAGTTGTTCTTCCTGGAACTAAACTGAAGTTGTAACATCTCAATGGACATCTTGTGAAATTGTTTCTCTATGCTTTGTTCTTGCAATGATTTAAAAAGGTATGTGTTAGTGTATGACCAAATTGTGATTTTTCGACAGGAACTCTATGATGCTCTTGCTGAGCATATTTGAATAACTTTATTTTTGTGCCTTTAGTTGACAAAGCTTATCATGAAATAAAAGTGGCACTGCTTTTTTTTTGTTTAATTTTGCGCTGCAATGGTCGTATTGCATTATGTGTAACATTGGTACATGTGTAGCATCACTGTAAAATGAAAGGTGAACAGGAATAACTGCTCAGAATGCCTGTTCTGCAATTTGTAGGGTGATATGTCATGTTGTGGTCAATTTGTAAGCACAGAATGGACAGATGTACTGAACAGCAAACAAGTGACAGCAGATACTACAAGTGCTCTTGTCCTGCGTTCTGTTTTTCGCTGCACCACAGCTCATTTGTAGAAACCAGTCCATGCTGTAATCGTTGTGGCATAGGAATTGTGGAGTATAAATTAAGTCTTTGTCTCAAATTCAGGTGAACCTGGAGATAGAACAAAACATTAAAGTATGTAGTGTCAGAGTAAGCATTTGAATTTCGCTGATTTATGCTAAAGTTGAAGAAGCTGAGTGAGTGAAACAATTTTATTGACGATCCGGCATAAAGGGGGAAGGGGTAGGGGGATTAAAGCGAGACACTAGCGTGCTCGGACGTCCCGGAGCAGCAACCTACTCGCGTCAAACCCGTGGGGGCGCCGCTTTCGGCCGCTGGCGTTCCAGGATGCTAAGTACGTGCTGAACCACGTCTCTTTTATTGCCTGGCTCTCGGCTGATAATTTTGCTGCTTATGGCAGTTGGCATTACTTCTTGGTTACCCCGGCGGTGGTGCACAGTCCCAAAGGAGGTGTCTCTGGGTGGCTCGCGCCTTCTTGCAGTGTTGGCATACATCAATGGTGTAAACCTCCGGGCAAACGTGCTTTGCCCAGACGGGGGTCCACATTGCTTGTACTTGCAGCTGCCGTAGTGTGGCTGCTTCTCTGCTTTGTAGGTCTCGGTGAGGCGGTGGGTAGAGTCAGTCGTCTGCTCGTTCTGTACCACTGCAGAACGTCGGCTTAGGTTGTGATAAAATACTCTCCGTCTTCGGCGTCGGGTCGTTGCGGCTCCGAGGAATGCGTTGACAGAGACCCGCGGCTAGTCAGCGCGTGTGCCTCCGTATGTGCCTCCTCGTTGCGGTTCGGGCCCACGACCAGCTCCCCGGCGTGCGCAGGGAACCACTTGACGGTAATGTTGGTCGCCCACGCAAGCCGAGGAGTTTGCAATCGCACTGGCACTAGCGATCCCGGATTGCCGCACGGTCCTCAGCGACTCGAAGACGGCAATAGCCAACTTTGCTACAAACAACGTCCATGGAACCACTGCAAGAGTATGTTCAACTATAGCAAGACCGGAAACCAACATTACCGTCAAGTTGGGGAAGCTAAAAAAAAATGCCAGGCCTCCGCGGAAGGCGCAGCACAGTCACAGCGAAAGCGAGAAGAGCGGCCTTTCAGAGCCTTTTCAAATTGTGTAACTACTGCTAGCACACTTGCTTGATACCCACTAGGGCATCAATAATAAACTTTTGCGTGATAGGCCAGCATTCGCTATGCTATTTTTCGTCATTCTTTTGAAAAGCGTGGTATCCGCAAAACATTTGCAAGGAATTTTGTGCCAATTGTTCATGCAGTGGCTGATGACGATGAGGAATTATGGCTGAAACGGGTATGCGCCACAGTTAATAAAGGAACAAGGACAAGCTTTTGTAATGGGTTGGAACATTGGACGGCCGACTCTTACGCTATTTGCATTGTGCAACAACTGGTTGTTCTTTCGCTGTTGCAAAACACTTTATAAGTTGTATTAATGCGATTGCTTTCCAAACATCAAGCCTGCCTAAGACAAGTTTGCCAACAAGTCACAAGCACCAGCATAGCTCAGTGGTAGAATACTGGGCTAGCACTCAGTGGACCAGTGTTCGAGCCCCACTGTGTCATTGGTGCTAGTTTTTTTTTCGGAATTTGCGCGATGTGGTTATGGACACTGGCAGCGGCGGACAACTGCGCGTGACCCGAGTTGTGATCTCATAACAGCTTTCGCTGTAAAATATGTTCGCAAGCTTCCATTTAGTGACAAGCCACCCATGGTTTCCATGTTTAAGTTTAAGTGGAATGTTTGGTTTTATGTGGCATAACATAAAAGTTGATTATCTGTGAAGCTCATCATTGCCCGTTTATGTAGAGTAAAACCTACAGAAATTTTTTTTCTGAATCTAAAACTTTTGTTAGCTGGTGAGTGTATTAGTGTCACTAGAGAAATTCGCAAATAGATGGGAGATTTGATGGGAGATTAATATTGAAGCTGCCACCTATTTTCAGTGGCGAAACTTTTTGTACGGCAAGGTACTGCCGCTTGGCGGTCATGGATCGTCAAGAAATATGAAAGTTGCCCGAAAAATAATTTTTTAGAGTGGTCTCTAAAATTCCATTGAGCCAGTCTCTCACACTAGCGCACTTGTGCAGGGCCGCAAGGCAATTAAACTAGGCACAGGTGAATATCCAAGTGTTTTCAATATTTCAACAAAGATTACAATATTGAAATTCACTTCTACTCGAAATTTTATAATTCATAATTTCGAAGTGGTGATTGAATCGATGTATACTTTTAACTGCATATGATGGCCCTGTAACTGTTGTTTCACTGCAGCATGCGGTTATGTGCACTGAACCCACCTGTCCAGGAAAAAGCTGTACTGCAGCAAAGCCACACTTCAGGATTAAATGTGTACATGTTACATTGACGATTGTTTTTAATGGCCAGTAAAGAGGGTCCGATTTCTTTTTTTTACACACCCGCAAACAAGCTTGCCAATTCGTACGGTATACCGTCGCGATCACAGTACTGCATGCCGCGCAGGCCTTTCATTTAAAAAAATAATTCCCGCGCCTCTTTCCTTCTGAGCAACCCCCTCGTACGTGCAGTGATGCAAGCCTGCCCATGGGAAACTTGATTTGCCAATGAGCTCGTCCATTGGTCATTTGCACTAAAGAATGGTGCCTTAGCCCTGTGATGGTGGAGTTTCAGCCACACTGTTCGCATTTTCATTTTTCTGTGCTGCCCTCTGTTGTTTTGTGTAGGCTGAGACTACTGGGAGGAGCGGTGTGGCCAGAAGGAAAGCTTCCGAAATATAGAGGTGTCTCGCTACTTCACTGCTAGTGGAAGTGCGCTTCTCGAATCGCATTTCTTTTCTGCGCTGCTATGCTCATGCCGGGGATGCTCTGCTCAGTCACTGGCTGCACGCCGATGACGTATCGCTGATGTCGTGTCACGTTGCTGAAAGTGGGAAGAGTCACAATGACACGCTATGCCTTCTCCCTTGCTATGGCAGAGAAGAGTGGCGAAGTTGCACGAAAAATTTGAAACCAGCTGAAATGGATGTTCTAACCCCTGTAACATTCTTATTGTAGCATATATTAGCAAAATTCTTGCATCTGCATGTTCACATAGTAAAAGTACCCATATTTCTCTCCATAACTGTTTCGGGCTTGTTCACTGGCCCTCTAAGACTGTGTTATAAGTAGAGTAAATAAGAACATAATGTTCCGCTTGTTAATGGCACTGTAGTGTTAGTCAAATCTTGCTGCTGTTCAACATTACTTCCATTTCATTTCACACCTTAATTATAATATCTGGGGCTTTACATCTCAAAACCAGAGTAAAATGCTGTAGTGGAGGACTCCGGAAATTTTCACCATGTGGTGTTCTTTAATATGCACTGACATGGCAACAGTACACGGGCCTCAACCATTTTGCCTCCACCAAAATGCAACCAAAATGCAAATGAACTTTCGGTCAGCGGCCGAGCACCTTAGCCACTGATCCATCGTCTCAAAGTCAAGTGCCTGGTTCAAATTCTTAAATCTACTTCGCCAGTTACTTGGGTCATGAGAGAAATCCTCATTTTTTTTTGTATATGATGTACTATATATACGATTTAAAATTATTCAATGAAATCACTGCTTGAAATTCACTTCAAACATCGATGTTTGCTATTTGCTTATCCCTAAGTGTGGCACATTTCGTAGGCACGGCATTTCCTACGATGAGTGTTACGCATGGGTACCGATATCTTCCCAAGCCCCTTCACCTGCCTGCTTTCAACCCCGTTGAATAACGCGTGATAGCTTCATGCACGTCTGCCATTTATAGGTGTTAGGCATTTGACTCACGGCAGTTAAGGGACAGGTCGTTAACGTACCGATCAACATTGCCAACACTGTGCAGTGCTGGCTGCGTGTCCTTCTTGTCTCTTTGTCGTCGTTCTGTTCTCACGCTATACCTATCGCCACCTTCAAGGTTGACATCATGCACAGGATCGTTAACAAGCCTTCCTGCAGAAATGGTCTCGCCAAGAAACGCCTGGTGCACCTCCGAGCAAGCTCCTCTAATATCATTCACTTTGTAAAATGCCGGGTATTTTAGGGGCGAAGCTCCTTAAAGCGGCACCCGTTCGTCCCTCGTAGTAATAGTAGTAGTCGTAGTGTGTAACCAGTCTTAGATTTTGACCTCAAAGGTGGTGCCGGTGGGTGATTTCTTCTGTGCGTTGTTGAACAATAAAAAAAATCGCAGGGTGCACGTTAACTAAAAGCCGAATTCTCCTGTATCTCATTACCCCTTAGCAGTCATTGGCATGTACACTGAGCACTATCTGACAAGAAAGGGTTGCTACGTTATACTCGTTGGGTGTAACCTCCTTGGTTTTAGAAAGGTTTAGCGAGCGTTGGGCCGCAGTGCCATGAATACAGTGAATTAGTATATACCATGAACTCAAGGTGGTTAAAGATGGGAAGTAGACACGAAGCGCAAGCTGTAAGAAAGTGTGCGTGTGCCTCCTCTCGTTCAGTCCTTGCAATGTCCGCTGGATGGCGGTGCTTCTTGTGGGGGTGCTGACACCCCCCTGTAAAGTTGTCTGCGCCGCGTGGCGCACGTGTCTCGCCCCAAGGCTTTATTTCGGTGGTGACCACCGCCGGGCGATAGATGGCGTTGTGGTCGCTTTGACTACCACTGTTGGTAGAGTGGTAGCGCCGGCGGTGGCCCCTGGCGGAAGGGAGGCCTTGGTGGCGGGCGAGCGTTTAGCGAGTCTCTTCTGCGCGTGGCGGCTGCCGCGAACGGTTGTCTGTCGCGTGGGCCCCCCGGTGCTCGGCACCGCGGGCTTCGCGCCGTCCGCTCGGCACCGCGGGCTTCGCGCCGGGGTCCCACGTGGAAGGTCAGGCGTTGGCGACGCCGCCTTGGGTATGTGCTAGTGTGTTGGGTGTGTTAGTGTGTGTTTATTATGTTATTGTGTGTTTAGTGTGTCACTGCGTTATGTTGTTTGTATGGTAGCATGTTAATTAAAATTGATGTATCATTCGGCGGACGATATCGTCGTCTAAATTAGTTAATAAATGTATGTATGTTGTGTGCTTTGTACCGACCGCGTCAACTGTGTCCGTTCACGCCAAGAGCGTGGCGTGGCGATGCGCGCGTACGCCTCGCCGAGACCCCACATTCTATATGAGGAATATATGATGAAAAGATGCGAGATGGTGGTACTTAGAGTGTTGAATAGGTGGACGAACGGACACACAGACAGATGCATAGACGGACGCACAGATGGCTGCACGGACGGATGGACGGTAGCAGGAGCGGATACATGGACGAACGCAGGGACGGACGCACAGATGGACGTGCGGGCGCACAAATGGACGGGCGGATGGATGCACGGGAGGCCAGACAGACGCACGCATACACAGACGGAAGCAAGAACGAATGGACGGACGAATACTTAGCCCCACTCTCCATCATACACTCAGTGGATATGCTGCCATATTTTTTCCATGATATTAGGAGGAATGCATTTCTTTTCTTGTACCATTCATTTATTACTAGCTTAACTCGATTGACTTATCCAGGCTATGTTGGATGCACTCACTGGAATTCTGCATGACTGGACTTGCATGCTTTCACTAGCATTTATATACTCAGCCAAGCTCACTCGAGATTCAAATAAAAGTCCTATTTATCTTGATTCACTTAGACTCACAAGAATGAAGCATATGCTGGAGTTACTGCAATTACTCACTTTCACTGAAGCTGCTGGAAGTTATACTCATTCAGGCTCATTTCGAATTGCGCTTGCATTTGACATTAAAAGCACTGACACAAAAATCTTGCACTTAGTTCTTTATTTGTTGCAATAAGTAGCTCATCGCCAACTCATCATGGCTGGAAATGTCGTTTGCATGAGTGTGCAATGATTACTTATATGCGTATTTAGAACGCCCAGTTTCGGTTTTAAAGAGCACTAGCTAGGCAGGAGTGGTCCGCTGGCAAGGTAAACAAGTCTTCAGAAATGAGGGAAGTGGGGTATTTACTCAGTCTCCATAATGATGCTTTTCATAGCAACAAGCATATTATGATGATACAATATTTATTGGACTAGCTACAAAGTTGAAATAATTCACTTCTTGACTAAAGAAGAAATGCTTTGATGGCAAATGGAAGAATTGCAGTACTTCTAGTGAAGAACCCTTTGCTGCATTGGGCTTTCCCAAAAGTGGTCTCTGGTGAGTATGGAACTTGACCAAGTTTGCCTGCAAAACTGAAACAGAAGTGGCGGTGATGCAGCTCTAAACAGACTACCAGAACGATATCAATGTTGTTTCAGGCAACAATTGGAGTGGTGTTAATCCTGCATCTGTTCATCTATGCAAGTGCCAACTGTTCCATAATTGCAAGCGCAGCCCGCATGCTTGTGGAATGCAGTGAATCTATGGTTGATATGACGCTTGTTCGCACTGAACATCTCGGGGGGGGGGGGGGTGCTATTCTGGATACTGTCGAATTCTGACATGTTAGATTCCATCATTGATCTATGCTAATTGGCCAAGTGAGCTGCTACGACCTCTCTGTTTGGATTAAAATGCCGCCATTACAAAATTTGACGATATGGCGGAATTAGACAGTGTCCAGAATAGCCATGCGGAAGTACAGTTCCAGGTTTCTTCATTCCAGCTTTGCTGGCAAAATTTCTTCTTTATGACTTCAAATTTTAAGTTACCTTTTGTAGAAATACGTGCCAACTGGAGCTAGTTTTCAGAAAAACAACAACAAAAGATATACAACTATATGTCACACTAAAAAAATAAAAATATCAACATTTGCAGCTGTGATTCGAATCTGGGCCTTCTTAATAGAAAGCAGGCCTTTTACTTCTACACCACTTTGATAAAGCGGGGCACAATTCTTAAAACAAGGACAGATTGCAGGCTACAGAATCGCAGTGCCACAAGTGGATGGGCTCGAACTTGAGTCCGTTGGTGCCAAGTTTTAGTATAACCTCCTTGGTTGGTGCATGGCTTCCGAGATGGCGGGCACATGGCTTGTTTACCTGCCGCGCGCCCGCTATCTCGGAGGTGGTGGTTGCTTCTGCAACTGTTCCGAGCGCTCTCCTGTTCCGGTGCCCTGTACCTTCGGACCTCCTGTATTTTCCCCTTTGAAATTTTAATCCTAGTTTAGAGCATTTGATTTTTGCGTATTCATCACACACACTCAAAAAAAAAAAAAGAGAGAGAGAAGCCTGGACTTTGGAAATTTCGATTTTTTTCGGGCCTTTTACGTTTCATTGAACTTTCAAATGTTAATTGTGTAATAGCTGTGCATATGTAGATTTTTTTTTGTTTTTGAAGATTTTCTGTCATTAAAATAAATCTAATTGCAGGTGAAATTGGCGGCCAAGAAGACAACTTTATAGAGATAAAAAACCTAGTACTTTTTAATTTTCATAGTGTGATAAAATTTCAATAAATATAATTGTGGATAGGTTTTGACAAAAAAAGCAAGCATATGACCTTTGTAAATATTACATTTATTTTTTAATGCTTTTACCCACTGTAAGAAATTTGATTGTGGGGGTGTTTGTGACCAAAATGATGAGCCTTTGTATTGTATGTATGTTGTCTGTTTGTAAATAGTATATCTTTAGATTTTTGAAACTTTCATTTAATTTTACTGAACTTCATCACTAAGAAAGCAAGCTCCTTGCTCTTGTAAATCTTGAATGCAACTACTTTTAAAATGTCATTCAATTTCAATTACTTTGATTGTGAGTGAATTTTCACCAAAAAGGCAAGCCCAATTGGTAACTCAACCTTTAAACCTGGGTTCCACGGACCTTCTAATGAGAATTACAGTAAAGCCCAACTAATTTCATTCAAAATTCAATTTTCTGGCTATGTATCGCTCAAGCATAGCAGGTCAGCAAACATGAGTGGTTTACTGAAACTTTTAATAGATAAGCCACATTGCCAATAACAAACCTACCACTACTGCGCAATGTCAGTCCTAAAACCAAAGAAGAGGCTTTCAGCCAATGCAGCCATTCGTTTTGCCAAAAGCCAGAACTACCATCACTCCATAAAAGTACCCTGAAATTGCAGTGATGAGGATGCTCCTTGTTCAGGCATGTATGGCAATAGAGAGATGTGCGATTGATTCGTTAAAAGTGCTGGACAAATATAGTGAAGGCTCATGGCTGCAGGGATGAAAAAGGTGTTGGGAAGCAGCCAAATGTTAGGGCTTACGCTTAGATGTGCCATGTTTTCTGGATCATTGTTCCGTGCCATTTACACAATCGATTTGAGCAATGGTTGCGGCACTGGTGTCTAATTTTATGATGAAGGCGCCTAGCCAGGATTAGCAGGTGAATTCCTGAACACCATGCAGATGGTGGTTGTGATTTGCAGTCTGTTAAAATATGATGGCAGATTGAAACGTCAGCGAGTTTTATTCTTATTTTGCATGATGCCATGCTTTGCATAGTGCGTACAAGTAGTAGTGATTTCCACACACACTATGCAAAACATGGCATTTTTACACATGCAAGGTTGTTTACGGATGCCTACCAACCTGGAAAACCAGAAAAACCTAGGAAAGTCGGGCAATTTTAACCCTTCTAGAAAAGTCAGGGAATTTTTGTATAACTTGGCCAGATCGTAGAAACTGACGGCAGTCTGTGCGACTGTCACGAAATTAAGCATTACCATTGATCAAAGCCGCAACTACACTGAACAGTTAGAAGAGGCGTAAAAAAAAAAGGCAGTGCATAACTGTTGCTTGTTGCGTGTAAACGCAAAAGGATACACCGACCAAAAGAACACAAAGTTTACTGACATTTCGGCACATGATAAGGGAGCCTTATTCACAATAAAAGCCATAAGAAAGACACACCGTATTTATTTACGCCTAGGTATGTGGTGCAAGTACATTGTCAGAAGCGTCCCATCACTCCTGTTCAGCATGTGTGCATTTGTCTGAATGTGGAGGGATTCCAGGAGCAGGCATGATGCAAGCTTCTTTCCTTTGGCCAGAACACGTGCGCTTGACCAGTGAATTTGGTGGCCTGCAGATTCCTTATGTTCATCGCGGGCATTCAAGGCTATGCTTCACTTCGTGAAGTCATATTCATGCTGGTCAACCTTTTTCTTGAAATCACCCGTCTTATCTATGTACTGGTTGTCTCAATAGTGGCAGCTTGTCCTCATGCTGACTTAAGCATTCCTTAGCTTCCATGTTGGTACATGCACTATTTTATTTTGATGTCTGTTGTTTCTACACATCACATAGCATATCTTACTTTTCAAGCATAGCATTACTCATGTCAGTAAATTTGTGCATATTTGTCTTGGCCACGTTTTCAGCTTGACCTGAGGCCTTTTGGTAAGGTGGTTAAACTAGAATGGCTGTCAGCAGAGGCTTACCGGCTATGTCATTGCTTTTATTATTATTATTACCATCATTATTGGCAGTGCAATGGCAAATGTCCTCAGCTATGCGCTTATTGATGGTAGCTCGCGTTTCAGAGGTAGCATTGGGTAAACTCAGCTAAATTCCTCTTTTCAGTTTTTTAAGGTGGTGTTATTGAATCTGTGAATATTTTTTGACGTCACATCCAGAGAAGAGTACGTAAACGAAGGTAACATGCTGGCATCCGTGATTCATCTATAGACTTGAGGAAGCTGTTGTGGCCTGACAGATTCCTTCTTGCCACCACATAGTCAAATGTCAGGACTTAGATGCTACCCCCAACTTTCATTGCAGGTATCTGAGGACTTTTTTTTTGCATTACAAATGTCAAAGGCTAGAGAAAAAAAACACCAACAAGCATGTGCCCGTTGTGTTAAAAAAGAAAAGAGAAGAAGAAAGAAATGACATTTCGCAGCACGGCTCTGCTCTTGCAACGTTGCCATTAGTTGTAGTCAAGGCAAGGTCTACAGAATATGCAAGTAGTAGTTATTCTTTTTTGCTGAAAAGTACATTTTAGAGGTGTGCAAATTAAGTGCAGATGCAAGTCGATCGCACATACAGCAGTCTATATCGATCTAACCCACTCCAATTCTAAGTGGCTTGGGCTGGTAGCCGTTATAGTGAACACTCCAGAGAATGAAATGATTGGGCTCCCGCGTCCTCTTATTACACGATTCTACATTTTCTAGCAGCTTTGGCTGCCTTGTTGGACTCTCACGGGCTCCTTCAAACTTGCAGCCATAACTCATTTTAACTTGTGTGTTTGCTTCCTAATTCCTCTTCCAAACAGTAAACAGCCAACTTGCTCACTGCCTGCGTCAGAGGTTTTATTTTGGTCAGATATACACATTTTTTCATATTCACTGCCCACGCTCACGATTTTATGTATACTTATTTTATACGAGTGCGTGATATTTGTTTTACCACTCGAGGATTAGTTTTCAGAGCACAGAGTTTTTCAAGCAGGCGTGGCGGTCATGGAATTTGCTTTTAATCATCCCGGAAAACGTAGAAAAGTCAGAGAATTCGGAGAAACCAAATTGGTATACACCCTGAAGTAGTTACTAAGCAGTGCTAGCATTGCTAGGGCAAGATTGTCAACAACTCATAAAAATTAGTGTTTGAAGAAGATGAATCATCACACAAGCGGCCATCACAATGCACTTTTTTACTCTTCCTCTCGCCAAAGCCTACTTGGCAAAAAAACTAGGTGCGGTGTACGCCCGTGGCACAATCTATACTTCTTTTCTTCTTTCTCAAAGCACTCGTACGGGAGGAGAGACGACTTGGAATGAAGAGAAATTATGAACAGAAAAAAGAAGCTGTGCTCAGACAAGAGGCAGATGCTGCGATTCAAGCTGGAAGCAGGTCTCTCTGCCTGCTGTGCAGACGCTCTCTTCACTCGGTGCTTTCGAACTTGGCCGCTATTCCGGCCTGGGTGGCAGCCGCGACTGTAAGTAGGCGGCAATGTCTTGCGTTTCCTGCACCAAAAAGAAATGAAAAAGACGTGTCAAGAAAACATGTTTAAAAAAAAAATGCGCATAAATTTCTCAACTGCCTTCCCTGAATGTGAGAACTTTACATCCGAAAAGCACAATAGGATTACAAGAAATGCTGCAGCAGGGCCTCTGGAAGTTTCGACCACCTGAGGTTCTTTAGAGTCTTAAATACATGTACGCCAGGCCTTCTAGTACTTCACTTCTACCGAAATGTGGCTGCCGCAAATAGGATTCGATCCCGCAACCTTCAGTTGCTTGTGAACCGACAATGTGCTACAATTTATTCCAAAAAGAGCACATCATCTTGCCTGCAGCAAACATTTTATGGAAACACGAATGCAAGTGGCCGTCACTTGCCCCGTTGCAAGTGATGGCCCCGCTATGGAAACAAGTGGAGTGCCAGTGAAGACATTAGAAAAACCGAATCATTGGATATAAATAGGCTTGTGCAAATATTAAAATGCTTCGAAGATTTGCACGAATATCACAGTATTAGAATTCACTTCAATTTGACTTATTGAAAATTTCAGAAGCATTAGAAATAAATGTATCAATATGCGTGTAACCCCTGTAAAGGTTGTTTCACTGCAGTGGGAAAATGCTAAGCTGCGAAAGCACCTACTTATTGGAAATCTGCATAGCTGCAAAGCCCCAGTTCAAGGTTAAATGTACATATCACCCTCACATTGATTTATCATTTTTGACAATTAAAAGCTTGTTGTATCAGCTTATATTCTATAAGTATAGTAAACAATAAAGCAAAATATTTTACAGGTTATCGCATGCATTCTACTAAGAGTCAATTCCTCCTACTATATAAAGTTGTTTCCACTTCTTTTGAGCCAAAAAGAATGGCATTTCAACACACCTTGCTTCAATCTAAAAATAAATTATATATATTGTGTAGATTAGTTTGGTCATGACAAATATGCCTCTTTTGCATTATAACATGTTATATTTGAATTCGATTGAAAATTGTTCAAATCACTGTTAGTTTCGAAAATAACATTCACTATTCGCACAAACCCAGAAATAAACTGCACTGCCACATCCACATAAATGTGGGTATACATGCCGCTGCTTCCCATTCCACCGAGAAATCTCCTCTGTTCCTGCGCACTTGACCTCCCCAGTCCACATAGAAAAGGACCAAGATGGTTGAATAACACAGGTTTGCTTTAGCTGCCCATGTGGGGATGACCGCCAGAGGAGTAAGGGCCGGTCATCCCGAAGCTAGAGACAGCATCGCATCAACAGCAACAACATCAGGCAAATAATAATTATTGCGATATTAAAATCTACATGATGACAATGTGTTTGATTAGTTGCGCTACCAGAGGTCACAGATTGCACACCCCCATTCCAACTTTTATAGCTTGCAGTATCATTCGTGCGCTTACTAACTAAAAGAGTAAAAAATCAGAAAGAGATAGGCAAAACCTGTGACAAAACAAGATGTACGCTTTTCAAAAACACTTGACTCTTTATGCTTAAGTTCCTTTCCTGAGCAAACTACAAAAAGTTCGAGAAGTTCCCACATCCTATACATTTAATATGTGCTCAGCAACAATTGAAAGGACGAATGATTTTTTTTTGAAAAATAGTTCGCACTTTCCCGGTTTGGCCAATCGGAGGCCTCGAGGGGACCTACGGACATTTGCTTTTTGAGCGGTTGTTTTTAAAGAAAAGGGTCAGCTGAAGCGGGGAATTCGAACAGGGAGAAACACTCTTTCCAACGAGCTCAAAGCAACAGCGCCCGGTCGTGCTGTTTCGGAGCTATGATTTTTTTGAAAATCGGCATTTCTTTTCGCAATACAGTGAAACCTCGTTAAACCGTACCCGCGTAAACAGTAGTTTCATTTTAAAGTAGTGAAGCCAAATCCCCGACTCGGCGGCCATTGAACATAATGCATTTTGTACCCGCATAAGCCGTACCAGCTTATCGCGTATGTATTGGTTAATAAGTAGTTTTTCCAATTTTCGTTGCGCACTCGCCGCAGAATGTCGTCCCCGACTGGGCGTCTCGACAGAACAGCAAGCCCCAGAGATTGAAACATGCCTCGCTTGTTTGTGTTGATGATGATGACGGCTGTGTTGATGAGCGCCATCTCTTGGATTTTTCTGCAACAAGAAGCACTCGGCCGGCTAGGCTTCTGGTGTTGTCCGCGCGATGGCGCTTTGCACAAACACGCAAAGACGGTGTGCGCTTGTTTTGCTTTCTTTGTTCCTTTGGCGCCATGCATAGGTGTTCTCTGGTTGATCCGTGCCGCACAACTCTCGTGGTGGCAGATTGAAGCAACGACAGTTCAAAATTACTTCAAGCGTGCTGGCTTCAATGTGCGTGCGGGCGACGCAGATGACGCCAGTGACACCATTGACCAGACTTCGGACAACGTAGACGAAGCTTGCAAAACTCTGCTAGCTGAAATGCTGGAGCGGCAGGGCATTACGGAAGGCATTTCCTTCCCCGACTTCAGAGACGCAGACAGCGATGTGCAGACATCTGCGGACATGTCCGACGAAGCCACTGTTGCCTCGGTTGTCGAAGTGTCGCCATATGATAGTGATGAGGACGACATGGAAAGCTACAACACGGGTGATCCAGGTCAGACAGTGGCCGAAGCTGCGCATTGCGTCAGCGTCAAGTGGGTATTTGCCAAGAAAAAAGGGGCTGGTGGAAAAGCTGGCTCACAGCATAAGTGAGTTTGAGGTCCCTGTCGTTGCTGCTAGGCCGCCGCGTCGTCAAATGAAGATTACAGACTTTACCACGCGAAGTTAATAAATTACTGCACGTTTTTTGTTCTTTCATCGCACTCCCTGAAGGTTTCTTTTTTTGACAGGTAAGTGAGCGACCTGAGGCTATTTCGGTTAAGCAGTACTACCGTTCAGTACGTGCTTTTTCTGAGCTCCAGCCAACAACCGTTTAATGAGGTTTCACTGTATCAGCAATCATTCTCTCCACTTCGGCAAGTGCAACAAATTTTTAAAAGCGCTTTCAGATGGTTTTTAGTGTTGATACTTCAAAATCAGATAGAAGAAGGGCTGGAGAAACTGAAAATGTGATTTTCAAAATCGATTTTTTGGCCATTTTTCATGACATGAAAGCCACGTCCCCCCCATAAAAACAATGGAAAAGGTGCTCAAAGCGTGCAGCAAATGTCTGCAACTGCTAGTTTCCGGCAAATGTAAAATTTCTTGTGGAATTGATTTGTGAAGCAACGAAATTCTGATACTGAGGCCATTTGATCATTGCTTAGAAAAGTGATTCATGGCTTTTTTGTTGCAAATAATTGCGTGCACATAGCAGAAGATGTGGGTTCGACCACTTACCTGTGTTCATAATATTATTCTCTTAAATTGAATTATACATGAATAACGCTTATTTTCTTCAAAATTAAAAGTTCATTAGCTTCACTTTCAAACTGATGGAAGCTTGCAACAAAATATCTAAGTCCATTTTGTGAAAGCATGAGATCACATAAGCGCCCTCAAATGCTAGGCTGATGCCAATGCCATGAATATGGTTCACATTTCTTAACTTTGAAGTGTGGCTGCTTAGGCTAGTTGGTATAGGATGACGATAGTTATAGCGCGAGAACAAGACGACGACACAGAGACAAGAAGGACATGAGCGCTAACTTCCAACTGAGTTTATTGCGCAGAGCGCGAAAAGATATAGAGGAGACAGTAACCATTTGACAAAAACCATATGGCACAAAGAGCAGAACATGAGTGAGAGAAAAACAAAAACACAAAAAAAGGCAAAGAAAAATGTATAAGGAAACAAAACAGAAAAGTAAAGATAGTATAACTACTTGCGTGCACAGAAACCTTCGAGGAACCTTAGTTCCTTCTCGGACAGGGACACGGAGGGCTTGCTAATGCAAGGCACCTGTTTGCGTGCCATCTGCGCGGCCTCGACATTGACTCGGGTGTGCTCATCTTTGTGCTTGTACAGCATCGCTGTGTCCTTGAAAAGGGGCATACAGTTGCACTCAGTGCAGTGCTGAGCAAGAAAACCACCTTTCCCGTTTCTAACATTGTTAGCGTGTTCTCTCAGCCAATCGTTCAGACACCTTCAGGTCGATCCGACATAACAAGCACTGCATAAAAGGAGGGTCCTATAGACAACTTCCCGGGAGCATGCCGCATACTTGTTTCTATGTTGAACTTTGCATTCCGTTGATGACTGCGTTTTCAGGGGGTTTATAGATTTGGTAAGGCTGATTAATTTGAATGGTGCCGAGAACAGGACACGAACTCCAACTCGTTTTCCGATTTTCTTGAGCCTGTGTGATATCTGGTGTTTGTATGGAATAGAAACAGGTATGCAGCATGCTCCCGGGAAGTTGTCTTTAGGACCCCCCTTTCATGCGGTGCTTGTTATGTCGGATCGACCGGAAGGTGTCTGAACGATCGGCTGAGAGAACACACTAACAATGTTAGAAACGGGAAAGATGGTTTTCTTGCTCAGCACTGCACTGAGTGCAACTGTGTGCCCCTTTTCAAGGACACAGCGACGCTGTACAAGCACAAAAATGAGCGCACCCGAGACATTGTCCAGGCCGCGGAGATGGCACTGCAAACAGGTGCCTTGCATTAGCAAGCCTTTCGTGTCCCTGTCCGAGAAGGAACTAAGGTTCCTCGAAGGTTTCTGTGCGCGCAAGTAGTTATACTATCTTTACTTTTCTGTTTCGTTTCCTTATACATTTTTCTTTGTCTATTTTCTAGTGCTTTTGTTTTGTTTTCCTCTTACTCATGTTCTGCTCTTTGTGCCATATGGTTTTTGTCAAATGGTTACTGTCTCCTCTATATCTTTTCGCGCTCTGCGCAATAAACTCAGTTGGAAGTTAGCGCTCGTGTCCTTCTTGTCTCAGTGTCGTCGTCTTGTTCTCGCGCTATAACTATCGTCACGTTTCATATTCCTTTGTGACAGGCAGGCCATTTGCAGACGCTTAAAAACTCATAGCGCCTACGGTTGACGGCAAAGAGAGATGACGTCACTGACCTCCTCGCAGGAAGAGTGGCCCATGCCCTTGTATTGCCGAAAGGTGACGTCCTTCACAAACGTCTTCAGCAGGTCGGCCGTCAGCTGACCCCAGCGCATGGGCACCAGGTCGTCACAATCTCCGTGACACATCATAATGGGCGTGTCATGATTGCCAACTGCCGCCTGCACAAAGAGAGAACAAGAGGCTTTTTAAGCAAGCTAGATCTGTAAGACGATTTTGTTACCTCACCACATGATATCCTTTGTAATGTACACACCAACTGGCCCTCAGAGATGCCCTTTAGCCACACGTGCCCCTTCTAGATTCAGTTTTGCTTGTACAAATAAACATGTGAGAATCTCATCTCATTCTAAACAAAGATAATACCACCGAACACTGATATTCAGACACTGATAAATGTGACAGCTCCACAGCAACACCACTGGCACCAGAGTTTATGTACAAGGATGAATGAAAGTTCAGACAAGATACTGTGTTTTGGCAATCATCTGGACCTTTGTGACTAGTTGCCGATTTGGCCACAGAGTTGACCATAAATATTTAGGTTTTGATACTACAATGTTTGTGTTTTGGCAATCATCTGGACCTTTGTGACTTGATGCCGATTTGGCCACAGAGTTGACCATAAATATTTAGGTTTTGATACCACAATGTTTGCATCTTTCCAAGGCTGGAAGAAATGAGAAATTTGTCCAGCAGCTGCTGGCCACGCCCCAAGCTTGAAACAAGCTATACCAAGCCGAGCCACCAAGTTATAAAAGCTACACTTATGCAATTCGTACTTGGATTCACTTTGGCAGTACAGTATTAGTTAATTGGTTTGATAAACAGCAATGCAATGTCTCTCCAGCAGTCCGACATGTTCTTCAATGTATGTGCCTCATTAAAGAGGCGAGAGAAGTGGTCGACAACGGCTGTTACAAAGTATGCTATCACTCAGTTATCCAAGCGGAGTCCGCACCGATATTCACAAGGAGTGCCCTATTTGCAGTGACAGCATGACAATGTCTGAGATGTCTTTCTCTCAATTCGGTTCTGCTATTATCCTTTAAACTTATTTGAGTGATAAGGAGCATAAAATTTTGCTCCAACCACCTATAAAACACACACAAAAATAACACGCATATTCATAAAGTGAATGCTTATTATGGGAAAAAGCAGCTTGCATGTGACTGTGAATGATCTGTAGATCAGCATCAGAGTCGCGGTGTTGACGCTTTACTGCAGCGAGCAGTGCCTTTCATGCCCTCTTGACCGTGGTCGCATTTTGAGTCTCCACCTCTGGTAGACAACACTTCTGGGGCTTAGCTACCACTTGCTGCACCTTTAACTCTGCGGTAGCTTGATTGATATGTGGGGTTTAACGTCCCAAAACCACTATATGATTATGAGAGACGCCGTAGTGGAGGGCTCCGAAAATTTAGACCACCTGGGGTTCTTTAACGTGCACCCAAATCTGAGCACACGGGCCTACAACATTTGCGCCTCCATCGGAACTCTGCGGTAGCTTGTTGTTGACGTTGCCACCTTGCCGCTTTTGTCGTGTTGTGGTCTTCAATTTTGTTCTGATTAAGTGCCTTTTATTTTGTTAACTTTTGGTCCTATCATCTGCTTTGATTGATGAGCGACTAGATGTTGTTTCTATGGTGTGGTGGCCTTTTATTTTGTTAGTTCTTGTTAAAAGCTTTTTGTTAACCTTTTTGGAGTTGGTTTGTTCACATGGACCTGCACTATATCTGCTGTAGACTACAGCATTTTACGGACGAACAGTGTGAGGTATTCCTTAAAAAGGTGTAAGAAAATGCACAGTGATAAAGTTATGGCTACAAACTGTTGAGGCCTGCAAGCACGTGCTTGCAGCGAGCCATTGACAAACTTGAAAGCATCTGTTTACAGAACTTTTCAGTTTACACTTGCAGCTGATGCAAGAGCATACAGCCTAAATATACACTCAAACCTCGATATAATGAACCCAGATATAACAAAACATTGGTTATAGCGAAGTAAATAAAAAATATTCTTGCAATAGATATAGTGTTAGGAATAAAACTTTATAACAAATTTTCGCATATAACGAACTTATTTTTGTATATGATGAAACTTTTTTATGATGAGATTTGAGTTTAGTTTCATCCTTCGGGGTGACTGTCACATAACAGAGAATGAATAGTGTTCACAATCAAATGTAAAGAAATTATGCATATAAATAATTAACATTATCAAAGTGCATGCTATTCGTTAATAGACTTTTGTGATGCAGGTACGACATTGACAAACATTGCAATGCCCAATGCTTTTGCTCTAGCATTAACTTGCACAATGGCTGCACTCATAGCCAGTAACTGTGGAAATCAGTGTAGACCTCCTCTAAGCTTATCTGAATGTTAGTTATGCACTCAATTTGTGAGATGCTTCATCAACTTTGGCGTGTAAAGCCATGATCAGAGGCGGAACTAATGTTGTGGTGAGGGGTGTGCTAAATTATCCATCTTGGTTTGTACAGGTTTCAAAGATATCAGTTGTTGGCAATTTCGTCATGGCTGTGTGAGGATTGACCTTATGGTCGCCTTCTTGGAGCTATGCCTACAGCTGGATTCTATGCTATGTTCATCGTTGGTCAATGGTCAAGGCCGGCTAACCCCATAGATAACAAAGGCAGATGGTCTTATCATATGTGATGACACCTTCGTGACAAAGGAAAAGTGTAATAATTAGCATATTTCATACATGTAATCCTTTGACTCAAAGTGAATTGACCTTGTGTGTAGAACATATGAATCTATTATCCGTATGTGAACTAACTTGTGACGTTTCGCCATTGTGTATTGTCCCATAATATGTTGCACAGTCTCACATTTTGTGCTCTTATTGTTTATCTCACAGCATATTAATGTAACCAACCTCTCCTATTTCATCAATTTAATAAAAAAAAAGCAGATGGTTACTTGCATTACAGACAGAAAACACACAAAAACAATCAATAAAAGGACACACTATAAAAGAGGGCCCTAGATTACACACAAGAGCTGTGATAACAACATGCACGTTATGTGTACGACTCACAGAAAAGGACAATAGAATTTTCCCATGAAAAAGTGACTACTTTGAACTACAGCATGGATGCCACGAAATGGGGAGAACATCAACATACAATGTTGCGACTTGCACTGAAGCATTTTTGCAGCAGCACATAAACACAGGTCAACCAGAATGTGGTAACTGGTGCAAGCAATGCTATGGTGCAAATTCTGCAATACCGGATGCGTTGTTATCAAATCGCTTGTCTTGCACTCAGTCCAACAAATGGCGAAGTATGCAATGCAAGAATTATTCTCTAACTGCCAAATAATCACCATTTGTCTTGCTTGTAGCAATTTCCTTCCTGAAAACTGTGCTCTTGTTACATTCCTGTCAAGGATAGTAGATCATAATGATAGTGCACTTCCGATTTGTGATCTGGAAGTACTACAAGGGTCTACAATATCAACGCAAGACAGAAGAGCACTAAGGCAATGAAAATTGGCCCTAAAGGGTGTTTTTCGGGTGGAGCAAGGACAGCACATTAGTGTTTCCATAGACAAAGGATAACACTTTATATTCTGATTGGAACATCCTTCTTAAGGTGGTCCACTTGCCAGTTGGCGTTGCAACACATCAATTCATTCATAGTTCAAACTAGTGAGCAGGGTGCAGCGTTGAGACTAGAGCACAAACGGGCAGTCTAATTGAGGAAGCCTTTAACTAGAGCAGAGGCAAAGCTCCTCACCAGCGTTTCTTCAAGCACGCTCTTCTCAATCCCTGGCTGCACCGCCATGGTGGGATGGCCGACCTCTGGATCGTTCTCCTCGCAAGTTTGACACAAGTTAAGCTCCTCTTTGTCTTCCTCCTCGCACACTTGGGACCGAGAAAACTCCCCAGTTTCTTTGGTCACACTCTTCGCCACTCCCTTGCAAGTTCGAGTAGGAGACAGCTTTTCAAACCTCTTGATTGAGCTGTTTGCTTCGTTCGAAGTTTGACACTGTGGCAACTTCTCAGCCCGTTTGGTCACACCCTTTTCTTCCTTCTTGCCAGCTATAGACGAAAACAACCTCCCTATCATGCCGATCGCACTCTCCTCTGCTTCCTTTGAAGTTGGAGGCACAGCCGAATGCGCAGCCTGTTTAGTCTTACCCTTTTCGGGAGATGCCCCTGCCTGCGGATGTAGCAGCTCGTGTTGCTTCGAGTTCTGGCCACGGGATAGAGGACCACAGTTAACCTGAGAACGCACTGCGGAACAGGGCGGCACGCCTCTGCGATGCAATGCCTCGGCAATTGCCCCTTTCTGCATAAACCAAGGCCAGCACCATTGCCATCCAATAGGTATCTTTTTTGAGCGATTTCATTTACGTTAGTAGAATACGCTACATTTGTGGAACACTGCTACGTGGTTCGAGGCACAAATATTCTCTAACGCATCGAAGCTCCACTCTTTTCCCTCAAGATTACAAGAGTTGATACAGCATATGACCCTGTGCTAGAACTTGGCGCAGCATGTTTGGTATTATTTATTTATTTACATTTCACCTACATCGCCGTGAGGCATTACGTAGGGGAGGTACACATAATAATTTGACTACATAGTTTTCAATCGAAACAATAGATTCAACAAATAAAACAGCACTCAAAATATTTTAAGAGAAAAAAAACAACACTCGAATATTGGTGAGTGAAAACAACGTCACAGTCATTCATTTGAAAACACGCACACGCTTCGAGACAGCAAACCATTCTTAGTGGCAGTGATATTGTAGGAGTTGTTACAATGAAGAAAACAAGGATTCATGGTATGTGGAAGGTATTAACAAAAATGTGTGAGCTTACGCGCTTTCGTAACTTCTCCTAGCACAATCACCTCATGTAAGCTAGTGCATCATTGGCACAGCTCAAAATATAATCCAGTATAGGGGGTGGGGGTCTTATCGCACATCTGTACCCCTTTAATGCCAAGTGTCGTAAGACACATAACCACGACAACAAGGGGCACAAGGACACTTGACAAATGTGCTCACACAGGCCATGCCTTAGAGTGGCACACTAGACAAACAACCAATGACTTTGTTCAGCTGCGATTGTTCACTGCAACACATACGGTATATTTTTTTATGTCTGCATTGCAACATACGATTACACTAGTTGCTGAATGGTACTACAACCATTCATAAAGCATGAAACAAAGAATGTTGCTCAAAGCAGCAGTTTCACCAAAGAAAGGCTTATTTGTCCAGGCAGCAGCTGCTTTTCCTAGCAGTGCTTTAGTGTAGTTCCCTTTACCACACCTTCAGCTAGAGCCTCATTCCTTGCTTGATCGTCTCTAGTGTTCTCACTCCTCTATTCTCAAATTTTGAATATTTTTTTTTCTGGTTTGGATCACAACAGCTGTCTTTTTTAGAAAAGTATGCCCTAAAAGAAGAAGGAAACTTGTAATAGCGTAAACAGTTATTGAGCTAACTTCTCTGATTTTGCTCTCCCCACTATGCAATGTACACTCAAAGCTTCTTTCCTTCATCTGTCAATCCAACATTTGCTTGCCAGCCAAATTGCCATACCAACAGCATCTGTAAGCACCCTTGCTAGACTTCTGCCGATTTCTAAGTAAACAGTCCACGGATGCTTGCCACAGCAATGGGCACTGACCGCAGGAAAGTGCTTGAAGAGTGGCAGCCAGCAGCTGAGTCCCAGGATGCCAGCCAGGGGTTTGGGGTAGCGCAGGCCCGAGTACAGTGCCAATGCCCCACCCATGCTGAAGCCGCCCAGGACTATGCGGTCCGAGGAAATCCCCGCTTTCTCCTCATCAGCTATGAGCCTGTGAACTGGCAAACATGGAACAGCACTTGTCAGAAATTGGGGTGGCGGAAGGAAGAAGTTAGTGAGCTTTCTAAATTTAAATGCTCAAGCTGACAATTTAACCATTTGTTATTAAGTTACATTCTCTACAGACTAAATTGTTTGCTGACCTTTTCTGTTCCAATGATTCTGCGAAAATCGTACCTGACAAAGCTGCAGTATTTTCAGAAATGTGAGTGTCAACAATCCTGATTACGTAATTGCTTTGCACTATAGATTAGTGTGGCTTTGAGCTCGCACAAATGCCCATGCATCATGTTACATTCAGGTTGGGCCTCTGTGCACTACTTCATAAACCCTGTTGTCTAAGCATGCGCTACAGCCTCCCTTCGGTGGCACTAATATTGTCTTCAAATAATCAATGAGGTCCAGAAATCTGCTAGGCTTTTTACAGATTGCCTCAAAGTTGGGATGTCTGGAGTCCCGAATATATTATGGCTTTTATTTTGGTCTTTCCTAATCCGAAATGACAAAGATGTTAGGTAATTATGACTGACTGACAGCAACAATGCTACTGCTATGACAAGACGTAACTCTCTAACGGCAGCTATGTCCTGTCATAGCAGTAGCGTTGCCTGAATTCCTTCTGAATATGATGACACTCTCACATAAGCACTATTCGTTATTTTTCATTCATACACAACCCCGCTTTGCCCGGAGGTGTTACAGCAAGAGGGTTATAAACATGAAAAACACATCTTTATTGACACTGCAAACTTGCTCAGACAGCAGACTATTCCACTCATTAACAGTTTTCACAAACACACACACACACACACACACGCACACACACACACACACACACACACACACACACACACACACAAAAGAGAACAAAAATCGAATTCGCGTGCAGGTTCGTCTTGGCCCGGTATGGCCTTATTTTGTGTATGTGATCTATACGTGCAGATATGTACTCTGGCTGTTTTAAGTAAATGTCTCTCTTAATTCCTGTTTTATTATAAAATATCTGATGTAACAACTTCAAATGTAATTTACTGCGTCGTGATGAAAGTGACACCCAGTTTATTTCCTTTTTCATTTCAATACAACTGTGATTTCTTCCATACTGACTCAAGACAAACCTGGCTGCTCTGTTTTGAATTTTTTATAATTTATTGATCAAGCCTACTTGTAACGAGCCCCAAAGACTACAAGCACAAGCATATTTATTTATTTATTTATTTATTTATTTATGGTACCCTCAGGGCCCGAAGGCATTACAGAGGGGAGTGGCAATACAAAAATAATACAGCAAACGGCAAAACGTAAAGGAAAAGAAGGGAAAATACAAAGCGGTTGGCAAAAACACACAGTAACAAAGAATTAAATGTAGCAGCGGGAATACATGACAACGAAAAAAAAAAAAAATCAATGTAGCGGTAACGATATTACAGGTAGTACATAGTCAAGAAACCGAAGTGAAGAACTACAACAATGATTAGCCAAAGCACTAAAAAAAAAAAAAAGAAAGAAAGAAGAAAGCACGACATATATAACACGAAGCAGAATCAAACATCGCAAAACATGTTTTGCAAAAAGGCCCTAAAACGTGATGTGTCGGTAATAGCCGTAGCTGATTGTGGTAGTAGATTCCATTCGGATGTGGTTCTTGGAATGAAGGCATGCGAATAGGTTACGGTTCTGCAGCGGGGAACATGAACTTTTTGTAGATGGTCCAATCTGGGTGATATGAATGAGGGGGGTTTAATAAACTGTTCACGAAGATTTTTGCTATGATAAAGTTTATGAAGGAGACTGAGTCGGGCTATTTTACGCCGAATGGCGAGTTCAGGAAGGTTGAGCTGGGACTTCATTAAGGTAACACTGGCCGTGCGGTTATAATTGGCTAAAATGAAGCGAACTGAACGATTCTGGACTGCTTCTAATTCATGTGTAAGTGTAGTGCCACCAGGATCCCAGACGGATGATGCGTATTCAAGTGATGGACGAATATAAGTAGTGTAAAGAAGTTTCTTAAGGGATGAGGGCGCCATGTAGAAGTTCCTGCGAAAATACCCGAGAGAACGGTTAGCCTTGGCGATGATGTGCTCCACATGGTGGTTCCATGACAGGTTACTGGAAATATGAACACCTAGGTATTTGTAAAATGAAACAGACTCGAGGTGGGTATCGTTGAGATGATAATCTGGATACGCAAGTGAGGTGCGGCACACACGCATTGCTTTGCATTTTGAAATGTTTAGTTCCATGTTACATAATTGACACCAGGTAAATATGTTATTTAAATCCGTCTGGAGCGAGGTAACATCATTTTGGTTAGTTATTTTCCGATAAATTACACAGTCATCTGCGAATAGGCATACCTTTGATGAGACATTAGTTGGCAGGTCGTTCATGAAAATTAAGAACAGTAAGGGTCCCAACACAGAGCCTTGGGGAACACCCGAGAGCACCGGCTGGATGGGGGAATCAATATTGTTAGCAGAAACAAACTGTGTTCGGTTGGAAAGAAAGGCTCGAATCCAGTTAAACACGTTAGGGTCTAGGTTTAAGTGTTTCATCTTAAGAAGTAGTAACTGATGACTGACCTTATCGAATGCCTTTGAATAATCTAAAAAAATACAGTCAATGGTGAATCCAGAATCGAGTAGGACATGCAGGTCGTTTGTAAAGACTAAGAGCTGCGTTTCGCAAGAAAAATTCTTGCGGAAACCGTGTTGCGAGGGTGTGAAAAACTGGTTAGACTCGAGAAAGTTAACAAGGTGGGTGAAAATGATATGCTCAAGTATTTTGCACGGGAAAGATGTCAGTGAAATTGGACGGAAGTTTGATGGATTGTGTGTTAGCCCTGATTTGTGAACTGGCACTATCTTACCGACCAGCCAGTCTTCCGGAAGGCTAGAATGCTGCAGGGACTGTGAAAAAATGCATGACAGGATAATAGAGGAGTATTCAACAGTGTTCTTCAAGAATTTAGTATTGATACCATCAACTCCACATGATGATGAGTTTTTAAGTTTCTTAATGACCGCACGAATACCTTCCGAGGTAACGAAGATAGCGTCCATAGGTAGGTAATGGGGTGACGGCAAGGAGATTTGGTTGTTGATGGTCGCCTGGTGAGAGAAAGCTTTTATGAATGTGTTATTTAGTACAGATGCGCATTCTACGTCGGGCACGGGATGCCCTTCAGCTGTCAGCAAGGCTATAGCGCGGCGCTCGCTGCCACGCACGAAATTCCAAAACTGTCTAGGGTTATTTTTCAGCATAACCGGTAGAGTGTGACTAAAAAAGGAAGACTTAGCTCGTTTCACTTCAAATAAATAAGTTGTGGCAGCAGATTTGTAAGTAGACCAACGTTTATCAGACGGGGATTTGACAGCAGCACGATAAAACCTTTTCTTACGGTTTGAAAGGCGGTTTATGTATCTGTTGTACCATGGAGCACGTGTATTGGAAAGAACTTGTTTTATAGGGATATGTTTAACGGTTAGCTCTGAAACTTTAGATTTAAATAAGTCCCAGTTGCTCTGCACCGATCTTTCAGGGTAGTTGGGTAAGAACTCATCTAGGAATGTGCCCAAATCCTTGTTAATTGAGTCAAAGTCAGCCTTTCTGTAATCCCGTATAGTTTTAAGCTGCTTACGCATGCGTGAGAATGGCAGTAATATATTTGCTTGAATAATATCGTGATCACTGATACCAGGTACATTGGACACTGAAGATATAATATCTGGTTCTGATGTCAATATAAGATCAAGAATGGATGACGTAGTATCGGTAACGCGCGTAGGAAAATTAACAAGCTGCGTCAAACCAAAATCTGAACAGATGCGAATAAAATGCTCCGCTTCCGCTGAGTTAGGCAAGGAATATGAATAAGAATTTGACCACACAATGTTAGGGAAATTGAAATCGCCTAGTAGAATCACAGCTGCGCGAGGAAACAAAACCTTCACATGGCTCAGACAATCATGTAGGTCATTGCAAAAGTTTGCGCTTCCTGAAGGTGGGCGGTAACATACGCCAATGACAACTTTTCTAAAAGCCACGTTGAGGCAACACCTTGTTGCCTCTAAAACCGAGTCTATTGCAACAGCGTAGTTTTCAATGCTCTCATTCACCGCAAGAAGAACACCACCGCCACATCTATTAGGTCTGTCGCAGCGATATATTTTGTATTTTTTATCACAGCACAGCAGCTCTTCGTTTCGTATTTTGTCGCAAAGCCACGTTTCAGTTACCGCAATAATATCGGCGTTTGAATCATTAACTGCTGCACTCATTTCATCTTTCTTGGACAGGAGGCTGCGAACATTAGTAGACAGCACGATCAATTTTCTGTGGTCAACGCAAGTGCCACCACCCCTTGCTTCTTCCTAGCTTCCCGAGGAAGCATTAAATTGTCGACCAGAACGAAGTTGCCGAGAAGAGGAGTTGGCGACACTAGCGTTATTAGTTACGCGTCTGGATGGCCCGATTTCATGCACTGTATCAGTAACGTAGTCGTAGCCATAACATTTCTCATTTGCAAAAAGTTTGTTATAGCGCACACTGAAAGGGCAATGAAGCTCTTTGGCGAAGTTGGTCAGCATTGCTCTAGTACGGCGAGTGTTAGCAGAAAAATCCTCCCGCATAACCACTTTGCTTCCTTTGAGCATGTGACGTTTTGAAAGAACCATTTCTTTCGTTTTGTAGGTGGAAAATTTTACTATAATCGGACGAACTTTATTAGTGGAAAAGCGGCCGATTCTATGTGCGCGTGCAACGTTATCACCAGATAAAGTTAGATCAAGGGACTGGCGAAATAAGCTCAAGATAGTTTCCTCAGTCTGCTGCGTAGTTTCAGAGGCATTGTCTGCGATACCAAAGAATACTAGATTATCCCTCCGAGAGCGATCCTCAGCCTCATCGAGACGCGCACGTAGACCAAGCATGTCGCCCTGCACTTGCCTTGTAAGTTGACTCGTAGCCGTCAGTTCGCGCTGAATGTTGTCTATAATGGATGTCCGCTTTTCAACCGTTTCCAGGCGCGTCAATATGTTGGAAATGTCTTTAGTAAGCGAAAGCTGATGTTGCTTAAGCTCCAGGATGTCACCTGACATTACCGCTTGCGTGGTTTCAATGCGAATCGAACGTTCTTGCATATCTTTCACCATTTTATGTATTTCAGTAATTTGATCATCCTTGGGTCCCGGGTTCTGCTCGACATCACCACATATTAACAACAAAAGGTCACAAAAAGGCTGTAACAGGGCTTCTGGGCATGGAAGCACCATAATAAAAGGGTTGTCAGATCGAAAGCTCCTACACGGTAGTCTGTTAAAATAACTGACCTGCAAAACGTAGGGAAGCATGAATGAGTACATGCTTCTGCCGATGCTTCCATGCCCACTGCCGGTGGCATGCGTGCAACACGGTTTTAAAGGGGCCAGTGGTGTCGCTGTCGTCGTGGCCGATGACGATTTTGCTGCGGCACGTGCGAGATCCCTCCCCTCGAAGAACCAGCTCTGATGAGACAAAGTGCAGAGCACCGGACCCTGGGTTGTATCCAGGCAGGTGCCGTCAGCAGTCGAAGGGAAAGCCACGCTGGAATGCACGCCGAGCGGCAGCAATGCTCCGGCGTTGGCTGCACTCAGGCACTCAACGAGAAACTGCAAAACGTAGGGAAGCATCAATGAGTACATGCTTCTGCCGATGCTTCCATGCCCACTGCCGGTGGCATGCGTGCAACACGGTTTTAAAGGGGCCAGTGGTGTCGCTGTCGTCGTGGCCGATGACGATTTTGCTGCGGCACGTGCGAGATCCCTCCCCTCGAAGAACCAGCTCTGATGAGACAAAGTGCAGAGCACCGGACCCTGGGTTGTATCCAGGCAGGTGCCGTCAGCAGTCGAAGGGAAAGCCACGCTGGAATGCACGCCGAGCGGCAGCAATGCTCCGGCGTTGGCTGCACTCAGGCACTCAACGAGAAACTGCAAAACGTAGGGAAGCATGAATGAGTACATGCTTCTGCCGATGCTTCCATGCCCACTGCCGGTGGCATGCGTGCAACACGGTTTTAAAGGGGCCAGTGGTGTCGCTGTCGTCGTGGCCGATGACGATTTTGCTGCGGCACGTGCGAGATCCCTCCCCTCGAAGAACCAGCTCTGATGAGACAAAGTGCAGAGCACCGGACCCTGGGTTGTATCCAGGCAGGTGCCGTCAGCAGTCGAAGGGAAAGCCACGCTGGAATGCACGCCGAGCGGCAGCAATGCTCCGGCGTTGGCTGCACTCAGGCACTCAACGAGAAACTGCAAAACGTAGGGAAGCATGAATGAGTACATGCTTCTGCCGATGCTTCCATGCCCACTCAAGCATATTCTAAAATTGCTTGCATACAAGAGAGGTTAGCCGCGCTTCTAAGCTGAAAATCTGCACATCTCCAATTCCCTTGAATATAGTTCAATGCCACCACAGCCTTAGCCATCACATAAGCCACATGCGCATTCCAGGAACAATCGTGCGACAATAATACACCCAAATATTTGTACCTACATTTTCTATCTAAAATGTTTCCCCTTATTTACTAGTTACCATTAATTATTTTTCTTTTCTGAGAAACACACATGGACGTGCTTGTTAGTGTTTAAATTCATCTGAAAATTAAGATACCATTTTGTAATTCAGCAATATCATGTTCATTTTGAATTTTTCTGTAAATACAGTAAACTCGAAGTAAACTAAAATTTGTTTAATGGAACTACTGCTTAAATGGAACAATTTCCTTTGCCATGTTTGGTTTTGGGCGTGTATTCTGCATGCATGTTCACCTCTCAGTAAACAGAACTCTTGCTAAATAGAACACATTTTTTTGGTCCCTCGAGGTTCTGTTTTACGAGAGTTCTGAAATGAAATCATGTGCAAACAGCCGTATATTAGGGCCTGAGCCTACATTAATGTCATTGCTAAAAATGATAAACAGAGGCCCCAGCACAGACCCTTACAGAATGCTAGATGTGACCTGAAGAAAATCCGATTTAATGCCATTCAAAACAACACATTAGCAGCATTGAAACACGCAATTTTCAATCCAATTAGGAATGTTTTTATTCATATTTAGCCCTTTTAATTTTCCAAAAAGCAGAGGATGGGAAACAGTTTGGAAGGCCTTGCTGTAATTGAGAAAGATACAGTCTGTATGCCCACCCAAGTCTACTGCTGATGCTAGGTTGTTAAAAACTGAAGAAGCTGCGCCGTACATGAAAAGCCTTTCCGAAAACTGTGTTGTTTCTTTGTTAATAAACTATGATCTAATAAATGCTTCATTATAGCCTTGTATTTTATATGCTCAATAATCTTACACGATATCGATGTGAGCAAAAAGGCCTACAATCTGCCACGTTTTCCTTGGAACCTTCTTTGTGAATTGGGACTACGTATGCTACTTTCCAATCTTATGGCAATTGACCAGTACACGACCACTTTTTAAAGATTCGATCAAGTGAAATTGGATAAGCCCACTGTTTTAAAACTAAGACTTCATTATTACAAAGTTGCACCTGAAATGAAGGCAGCTTCAATATAAGCGAAATTTCAATATAAACACGTTTGTAACAATTTATCAATGGAAAGACCATCCTCTGTTTACTTCAGTATAACTGATAATTAATTATATCCGTGTTCATTACATTGAAGTTTGACATATAGATACACATACACATTGGCAAGCAACCGAGATTGGTTCAGCCTTAAGTTATTTTTTCTGTTAATTTTGCGAGTAACCGTGTCTGCCACAGTACAAGATAAATATTGAAGCCTTACTAATTACGTGCACTTCAAGCTCCACTTAAGTATCAAGCATTTGGCATTTGATCATGTTTTCAACTTTCACACTGTGCTTTAAAGCTTTAAACTTTCACACTGTGCTCGACTGCTGAATGGGAAGTAGACAACACGGCATGTCCGGCCAAAAATTTCAGTACATACATCTCGGAACTTCAGCAACACGTTCAGCGACACGATCACACTTATGGCTCCCCCAGAAATAACTGCGCATAGCTAAGCTGGTGAAGTGCAAGCGCTGAAGGTCACAGACAGCTCGCTGACACAGCAAATGTGTCTCAATATCTATCAGTTGATCAGCCTTTGAGGTCATTTTACCGCTGCTAAAAAGGGAATGAGAGCGCAGCTTTAATGTGTGTTCATTACGCTAACAGTATTATGTGTCATTCTCTGCCTAGTTGCACGCATGATGTTCCAGAGAGAATTGCGTAATGACTACTATGCTGGTTTGCTCGCTATGTTAAAATGTTGTGTGACTAAACAAATGAATTATTAAAATTATGCGTGTTAAAACGCTGCTCAGAGACGGCAATATTTACATTAAAGAGACCACTTAAGGCAAATAACAATTTCTTTGAGAGTGAAAGATCAGTGTTTGAGAATGTGCAAGACATCAATATTATACACCGCAGTGCTCTACTTATTGAGAAATTAAGGTAAATATACGACACCATATGCCCTAACGGGTGGGCCATTTTGAAATGATTCCAATGACGTCAAAGGGTCCCACCACAATTAACGAATAGTAATAAAACCAGTTGCAATTAAAAGAACCTTTCATGCATTACAACACATAATAGAATGCTGCTTCTCCGTTTATGTTTGATTAATGTAAAAAAGACCACTTGGCACTACAAGGGAGAATGGCACAATTGGTTCAAAAAGTTCAGTTTTCGCCTGGTTAGGCTGCAAAGGAGGTGCGATCTGACGGAGCTTACTTGAACTAGGCAAGCACAAAATTTTTGTTGTAAAAACATTGTGCATTACACTTCTGGTGTGAATGCGTTGAAATGCCGCAATTAAAAATAAGTTGCCTTATTATTATTTCTTTACTCAAAATGCCGGGCAAATACAAACATGTCTGACTATGCTTGCACAAAGCATAACAAGCTGTCGACACCGTCGTCCAGTAACCCTGCATTCCTATAACGTTTTGCGTATGTCAGCCGCTATGCAGTAAAGATGGGCAATGTTGGGCAAGGCAACTGCTATGACAGAGAGGCCCGTTTTCAGGTGGGTGACTTGAAGCGTGTAAGCACCGTGTGAAACAGTAAAACGGGATTTCCAAATAAGTATTTCCTTGGCACGAAAAAAGCCCTATGAGGATCGATTTTTGGCTCGCCATGTCAGCCATTAACGACGACTTCACATATGTCTTTAGCGTCCTTTTAAGGTTCCTTCCTTGTCACAGTGAATTAAAAGCAAACGACACAACCCAGCTTAAGTATGGTTCTGTTCATAAGAAGAGCACCTGACTGTTATATTAATTCAGCTTCTTTTACGCTGATATGCTATGCGAACACAACAGCTCTTCTGCTACACTTCATACTACAGAAATCATTGAAACCACGAAAAGTGTCTAGAGCAAAAAGTCCACGAACCTTGGACTATATTTCTCAGCTACTCGTTGCTACACGCAGTTTAAATGTGCAAACTTGCATAGAAATTCAGTTGTCTCATGCCATGACTGAAGTGATTCTCAGAAACAAAGCAGTACAGATGAACAGCTTATCCTTTATGTCACACTCTGCCAAGCACCATAAAGTGTGCACTTCTAATGAATAAACTCTCTCTGATAACCTATCAACTGGGAGTCCTAGTGAAACCAACGCCATACGCTGACCAAGGACATGTCCACATATGTCCACATATGGTCGTGAGACTACTGACACTTTTCAACACTTCGGCCAGATAGACTTTTCATGCAGTTGGATAATACCTCACAGCATTTTACCAAGTGAAGCACTCTGAAACATTGCTTACAGAGAACTGTTATGGAGAGACGCTACTAAATAAAATGTAAGTTTTTTTTTCAAAATTACATTTTTTCGTTTTTATTCGCCTTCACAAGTTTAGATTCTCTACTTTCGTGACAAAAAAAATTGCGGGTTGTAATTAGGCTCGAAGTAGATTAAAATTGCTTTGAAAGAGCACAAGGTGGCCACAAAAAGCTAGAAATGGCTCATTGTCTCAAGTTCCCTGAGAACTGTCACCTGGATATTTGTCATTGCATTCCACATTCACAAAATAACCAGTATTACAAAGCTCTCATGATGGAAGACATCATTTTAAAAAGCACATCTTAGTGATATGGTATCATTTGCCATTAACAACAGCATAAACTGTGAGATTGCTGTCTGTTGCTTAATGAGCCATTGTCAACGCATGGATTTAGAAACCAAGCACAAAATGTAGCTAAAAGGTAATGTTCTGCACTGTTTCTAAGTCTTCCTTAGCCGAGTCAAGCTGCACGGTCGAAGCAGACTACAGTTGACACCTACTTCCTTCCGCAGCCGCTTTGATGCCCGACTCATCTTCTCGGCCGTTTGGGTCCAGCGAGCAGAGGTCGAACCATGCAGTCATTCGCATGCCCCCGTTGAGTGTCACAGGGATCACTGGCCTGGAAAATGACGGGCCGTCTTTCAAACTGCTACGTCAATGCACCTAACTACACTCACTCAAGCACTCCGAAAACCCAATATGGTTAGACACGTGCAACCACTCTACACCTGTATGCAACGTAGTTTCAACAAAAGGGCTACTGACACACAAAAACTCTAATGTTAAGGTGCCTCTACATTACAAATTCATGTAGTGACATTGACACTTCTTGAGTACCATGCTGACCTGCTCAATGACAACTCTCAAGAACAAGGCAATGTGATGTGCCCATAGGTTGGCAAACTCACTCAAACTCAGATCGAGTTGGGTGTCCAAGTGAGAGCGAGTCCGCATAAGTTACGTGTTTGTGACATGACTGAATCCAGTTGAGAAAAATTATAGTATGTCTCAGTAGGCGTGAGTCTGCCTGAGGCAAATTTCGGTGAGATTGAGGCCCAGTAGGCCGCAAGGGCGCGATATGCTGCATGAGTGAGCCCGAGTGCGCTGCACAGTTTTTGGCAACCTATGGATGCGTCCTCTGCATAAGACTTTGAACTATCAGGAAAAGTAGCCAGTGGCCATGTTTCAAGCCTACAGACTTATTACAGTTCGTATGTTTCAAGCTTTGGGCTCAGCCATCATAAGTAATAATTTTGAGTAAACTAAATTGCTTGAGGCCTTTCAGCAATGTGGTGGCACTTAATTGGGTACATGTGCCAGTAATTCTTTAATGAGCAAGACCTGAACAAGAAGGTAATGGTGCAGAGACTCACGCTGTAGGGCATATGTACTTGATGTGTGGCTGACGTATTGCTTCGAAGACGGACGACCAGCCCAACCTGGAACACCGAGAAGCACATAAATTGAGGTAATCATGTAAACCACCATGTCCATGTTGTCTCCGCTAGACCATCAATGTCTTATTAAGCAAGGGCCATAGAAAAAAGTCCTCCCATTTACTTAAGTACATTGGTGAATCGATTTAAACTCTAACACAAGCACATAATATAGCAAGCTTGACTATACACTTACATAAGATATAGCACGCTTCGACACATCGTCCTCAATTGGAGGCATAACTTACTATTACCATTTCTGTGCACTAATTGCAACAAAAAGACTACAAACACTGCGCTAATGATAAATTAAGCATTCCTAATGCCTAAAATCTGTTTATACTACTTTTAAGTAAGATATTTTTCTTCACATGATCATTTTGGTACGATTCTTCTTCTACTTTGGTAAGAATCTTCTCTCGCCGTTTCATTTTGTCAAATGAAAGGCCAAGCCCTGAAGAGCTTAGAAAAGGTACCGCTAAGCGTGAGTGGACTTTGAAAAAGTAAATATGATACATTATTAAAAGCTGGTGTCAGTCCCTACTGTACGCCCACATCACAACATGATATGAGCAGCTTCTTGGCATGCACTCTCGCAACATATTGTTATGGTTTCCACAGCTGCCCTGCACTACGGTGATGCACAAGCAACCATTTTGAATGTTTTGGTCATGTGCAAGCAGCGGTTTTGGGAGTTTGGGTGACCAACATCATCACAACTAGCCAGGCTGCTAAGTGAAGTCAACAGAATCAGTACTGAAGCCTCACGTCAAGCTAGTGTCAATGTCAATAGATGGACCATGTGAAACCAACTTTAATATCAAAATAAAGTATTTTATTAGCATTTGCTTAGCTTCATACTATAAAGATATTTCCGTATAGAGAAGATTGGTACCTCAGAGCAAACCCACCTTTGAAAAGTGGTGTCAGTATGGATGGAGATCATTCCAGCAGGAATTAAAAATTTTTTTAAACCTTTTTAGCAATGCTCGCTGCCAGCAGATAACTCTCGCATGTAATAATGGGTTGTCAAATTCGACACTCGAAGAAATTTAACATGACTGACAGCACAATAATTAGATAGCCATTTATATTGCACTTAGCAGTAAATGCTGCAACAAACATTATAAGTTATTCGCGCACTTGCGCTTGCTTTACGTTTGGTCTCCGGAACCTTGGCATCAAATTTTGTAAGTCACACAAATTTATACACAGTCCATTGTAATGCGTGGCTCAAAAGAATATATTTACAGTGGTAGAAAAGTTAGTGATCTGCACTGCTTATTTTGCTACTCCATCAAGTCAAAATGAAATACAACAAACTTATTAAAGCATTTCAGTCAGGGACTGACCTCTGTTTTATTAAAAACTGACAAAGGCCAGTTTCTGACCACAATGAAGAAATAAATTTGTAGTTTTTCTTATTATGAACTTACACATATATGCATACATGTATGGTTTTACAAAAGTACCACATTTACATAATATTTGTTCATGAATTTGTGTTGTTACAAAAGAAAGGCTACAAAGCACGAGTGGTAGCATTGCTCCAAAACAGTTTCCAATTTGTGTATGCATTTGTCAATGCAGAAAACACTAATGTCCTTGTCTTGTGGTGCTTATATGGAAATAATACATAAAATGCACGTCTAGCAGAAAACTTTGCCGTAACTATTTTTTATCATTTTTTTCCATGCACTTTCCAGAAATGCAAGCATCAAACTATGCTGACTCAGTTAAATTAATAGAAGAACAGAAACAGCAAATGTGATCAGTCTTTCTGCCAGACTAGTTGGCACAGTAGCACATGCAGTGAAGCTTTGTATAGTCAAAGAAGGTTGTTTAGAATAATGGGATACCATAAAGTCCAACTTGTTACCTAATTTTAAAAATTTGACGAGTTTAACTTTAGCATGATTTTTCATCAAAATATGCAATTACTGCTCAATGTGGCCAATATAAAGCAAATTAAGTTTCCTCGTTATCAGCAAGAAAGAAACACAGCAATGTGTTGTTTTATGTTTGCTTCATTGTCCAAGAAGCATACCAATGCAGCGGTTATTTTACTAGTCAGAAACAAACAAATATGCTGATGAGTTAGGAGCAGTGAACTAATTGTAGGCTAATGCAACAGTGATTACGCAAAAAAAAAAAAAAACTCAGCCACTTTACACTATAAATAAAGGAATGGGTGATAACTCTGGGGAGGGGAGGGTGACAAGCCAAATATAGTAGTCACAATTGCCTCTATATGGCACAGTGTTTAGGTCAGCATTAGGGTTTTTTAACAAACACCAGAACATCTATCAATATCGCATTTACTCAATTTCAATTGTAACGTGACCCCAATCGTAATGCCAGGGTAACGTTTCATTACCTACAGAATAAAAATTTATATTTTGATATTAAATTTTAACATGAGGGTCGAACTTATGTCGTGAGAATCTGAAAAAAAAAAAATCTTACATTCAAGTAAATACGATACTTTTGAGCGGTATATAAATGTATTCGTCACATGGCTCAGTTATGGTATTCTAGTAGAAGACAGAGTACATGATGGTACATCAAGTTTAACAAGAATAGAAACTGGCTGTGTGATATATAACTTTTGTAACCCCATTTGCAAAAAAAAAAAAAAAAGAGAAGTGTTAAACATTGCCTCACCCTGTATCTCCCAGGCCATGCAGGAAGATGACCTGAAAGGACACGAGCACGTGCAGTGTTTCACAGAAAACTTCAGGCTTTTGTCAAGAGCACCTTAAGAAAATATCTAGGCACAGGATGTTCCACAAATATTATTTTCAAGAAAGACTTATTTCCCGTAATTCTGAATTCTAATTCAGTGCACCAATGCGAGCAGGTGGTTGAAACCATTGTTCAAATTTGTATTTATTGGGTCGGCATTGCCGTCACACTCCCGTATGCATACGCCACGCTACATAAGCCATTTAAATCAAGATGTAATATGAATAAGACAGCGTTGTTTAAACTTGTATTTTTGGGGGGGGGGGTCGGCATTGCCGTCACACTCCCATATGCATATGCCACGCTACATAAGCCATTTAGATCAAGATGTAATATAAATCAAATAAGACAAGTTATGAATGAGTTATATTGTCCTTTCCTTGCATTCATTGACCTTTTTTTCCAACTGAAAGAGAAAAAAAAAGGTGGTGGGGAGGCTCCCTTTCCTGTTTTCAAGTCGTTTCAGTTTTCTGTAGCTGGCTCTATGCAATTTTCACAGCTTCAAGATGTCTACCTCACGACAACTCGGACAAAGTAATATGTACTTCTTTGCAGCCTGGTAGGTTCATACTAACACCTAGGCTTGCTGCAGAAGAACGAAATGGGGCAATAGGATAGAGCGCAGACTTGAGTGTTGTTCGATGCGTTTGCGAGGGTCATCGTAGAGCATTGCAGCAATAAAAATGACAAAAGGAAAATAACAATAAAGACGTTATGGCTAAAAAAAGTACCCAGTACGCACTTCGTGATAACATAAGAAAATTATTGTTGCATGTGTAATACATGTGCATTTTTTTATGAATCCGTGGCGATTTTATGAAATACCGATAAATAAAGTGTTGGTCTTGCACGCATTTCGATGGTGCTGTGTTATGCATTCTGGCTTACCGGTTTTCAATATAAAGGCTGGCAGTGCGCGCTCTAACCCGTCCCACCTTTTCCTTCATTCTGCTAGCGCAGCAAGTCTAGATTTTAGGAGAGCGCAGCCAGAACTAAATTTGAGGTCAGAATGCCCCGGTTAAACTAGATCGCTGGCTTCCGGCCCGGCTCGCAATACCGGAACAGTCGGCATGAATTAGAAACGCGCCTCCCAGCCGCACGCAAGCGCGCTTCTCCACGCTATCGATTTTGCACAGCCTTCTATTTTAGAACACGACCTTTCCGTTACAATTCAAGGCGCACCACGTAACGTGCCAAACCGGCAATGGTTATGCGACCGATCGCTGCGTAAAGTTACATCTACACCGGAAAGACCGTTTCCAGCGATCAATCAATTAAGAGTACGCAGTTAGTTTCGGCGTGCACCGTGTGGGTACTTTAATCCGTAGTTCGGCCGTGATTTGCGATCGCGGCGGGCAAAACGAACAACCTGTTTCGTTCTCGCACTTCCGCCGCAGCGGCGGACGACACGAGTGATGAGGGCAGTGGAGAAAACAGGCATGACAGGATCGATACAAGTCGCGAGGTCTTTTTGATGGGAATAAGCCTAACTCACAGTGGCCGTGTGCTTGGCGGTGGCGGCTACGATCACGGGTGATGGCATGGCGGACGCCGTGTTTCCTCCCATAAACAGGAGAAAGCCTCCGATGGTGAAGACCCGGGCGCGCCGCTCAGTCAGTCGAGGTTCGGCGAAACCGGCAAACACATGTATGGCTTGCGGCAGGACACATACAGCCGACACACAGCTTCCTCTCAACCTTGACAACGCCACCAAGGTAAGTTGCAAAACTGAGCGATGTTGCGCGGCGCCGCCGCTGCCAGCGACAAATGTGGCGCTGCTGTCGCATCCGGATTCATTCACTCCATGCTCGCTCGTGTCACTCCCGTAACCTCCATCGCCTGCGCATGTTGCAGTGCGTCGATATCTGGGGAGGCTTCTTTCTGCGTGAACAGTTTTGTGCTTCAGCGCACCCTGTTCTGCTTTGTATGTGTTGCGTGTTTCCATCATGCCCAGATGTTGCGTTCCCGGCTGTAGAGTAGCTACAGGAAAGGAGAGACACCGCGACATTTCTTTTGTGCCCATGTGTACGTGAGCAGCGAGAGGTATGGGACCACGCTATTCCTCGTGCGGATAAGAAACTGCCTAGCACCTCACACGTGTGTGATATGCACTTTCATGAGAAGGCCATTCTGAAGACTTTCACGCACGTCATATGATATGAAGGTACAAATCGCAAAAGGAAAGTGGGACCTCGTCGAAGGATGAGTTCCATGAATATTTCCGAATTTGCCCGCTTACCTTGCCCGCTTACGTTTGTCGCGGGGCACGCGACAAAGAAGCGGAAGCTGCCTTATCGAAGTGGGGTATTTTCCAGAATATCATCGGCGAAAAAGAATAGACTATCTCCGAGCACTGAGCTCGAAGACAGTGAATTAAGTCCCGACATGCCGTCAACTAGCGGCGTCATTTCGCTTCAAGACATGGAAAACGTTTGTTTGCATGCCGGCGGAAAGTTGTTGAAAATGGCGAGACAAGACGTCTTGTGGCGTTTCTAGGGCTCAAAAAACAAAAACAAAGAGATCGCCATTTGTGGAGAAATGCGTTGTAGTCGCAGAAGACATGATAGTCACCATTAGCAGCCGTCACCATCGCTTGGCCAAGTCGCCCGGCAATGCAGATACCATTATCCGATTGACCGAACTTCTAGAGGACATGGAAAAGCTAAAAGTGTGTTCATGTTGTCCCAGTGCGTCAGCAGGCAGACTCGTGAGTAATGACTACGAAGTGCTCACCGATATCCCAAAGTGCGGTCTCTGCTCGAAGCTTTGGCTGCAGCTGTGTCAACAGACGATAGTTATAGCTCGAGAACAAAACGACGACATAGAGACAAGAAGGACACGAAAGACGCGACACGTGCAGACACGTGTCCTTCTTGTCTCTGTGTCGTTGTTTTGTTCTCGTGCTATAACTATCGTCATGCCATACCAACTAGCCCAAGCTGCCACACTTCTGTGTTAACAGGTTTCATTAGAGGAACTACAGAAGAAGCATAGGGAAGACATGCTCAAGAAAATGGTCGCAAGCGTAACTTTTCGACGGTCTAAGGAGGAGGAGGAAGCAACAAAAAGGGAGAAGGCAGGGAGGTTAACCAGAAAGACATCCGGTTGGCTACCCTACACTGGGGGATAAAGGAAGGGGACAAGAAAGACGAGAAAGAGGGAAGAGAGGGAAAAAAGGGGGTGGGGAGAGACTGACAGTAATTTCACTGCAGTGTCTAGAACTCTACCGCATGTCAGAGGCGTTTGCTAAAGAATGTGACTGACATGAAAAAAAAAAGAAAAGCTGACCACATAACCACACAAAAGCCACGAGATTGCGCCACATAGTTGTAATTTATTTTCAAGCACAAAAAACACAGTCACAAAAGAGGATGCAAGACATCGTAATTGGGTTTTCGCGTCTAAAATCTATTGCGAACGTACACCAACTAGTAACTATATAACCGACAGACTCGCATGTTATGCTATATATATCAAGCATTGTTGATTGTGGACATTTCAGTTAACCATAATTATAGTGTATTTGCCTTACACCGCTAAATATTGCGCAGTATCAAGTTTCTGCGGCAGCACAACAAATCTTGATACTATACTGATGGCAAAGCTCTTTCAGAACGGCCGCCACGGCGTCTTGCCACGACGACTACGCGTTTTCGTCTGTTAGCGAAAGCTTGTTGCGCCGCCAGTGCCACCAAAACGGAAGCTGTCCCGGCGTTGTGTGACGAGTTGTCTGAAGCGGGGAGTTTTCCAACTTACTTAGTCTAGAAACGTTGACCAACGCTGCTACCCGTTTCCCCCGTTTTCGCGCTCGCAGTGCTCCTAGCAGAGGGCGCGATATTAGAATGAATCGTTCAATTGCCTCCGAAGTTCACGCCGCTGCATTTTCGGAGGCCACGATAGGTGCGTGCACACTGAGGTGAAGGGCACTACCGGTGCTGGTATGTTCGTTGATTGTGTTCAGCGAACTACTACAAACCCGATAGCTCTGCATTTAGATCTTTCACGCTTGGACTCGCTCGCTGGATTTCGTGCCGACCAGTTGTGACCCCCCCCCCCCCCCCCCGATCTCCGACGACAGCGTAGCTCTGGCCGACTGGGCTTCTCCTACGACAATTCCTGACGCCGACAAGAGCTCTCACCGGGTGGTGCCCTGTCCTCGGACTCCTGCGACCACGGATGAAGGAAAGGACCTTTCCTTTCTCCGCGCCTGCGACCGTGTCCATCTTTCCTATCTCCTCTTTACTTCCGTTGCTCGCTGCCCCTGCGCCTCGCTCTCTCCTTCATCTCTCTATATATACCTCTTAATCCTATTATTTAATCCCTCCTTACCCCCATCCCTTGTGGGCTGCTGTTGAGATGTCGCACTCTGATGCAGACAGTTACGGGGCTCACTTTTCTCTTCTTTTCCCTTTAGGAATCGCATAAAAAAAAGAATAAATAACATAATTGTGGTACAATTAGTTTAGGAAACGTTTAAGCAATGCTTTGAAGCTCAGTGAACCAGTATTAGCTCAGTTGTATCAAATGCATATATATGCAGTCGAACCATCGAACTCACGAGAAAATTGAAATTAGTTCGATGTATCGAGTAATTTGCATGAAACTTAACAATGTTTACAATTTTAGCGCGCAAGTTGGGTTCGCGGCACTGCTTCGCGATAATGCAAAGAAGGCTGTTGCATTGAAAAACACGGCGAGATTATTTTCAGTTGCCATTTCTCCGCGTAAGTATAATTTATCGTTCTCGTTATATGCCGGGGCAGCTTATGCGCGAAAGCAATACGGTATCTATGTAAACAACGGCTCAACAGGCTCATATATGTGCATATGCATTGGCCATATGTAGGTATAGTTCTTCAATATCGCACTCTGCGCGCTTCTTGGAGAGCCATGCGCAGCGGCGATGTCAAACTTATCCATATTTGTGACTGCTTTGATTGTCGCCAGCTTTGCGAAGGCTTTTCCGTTCCACAGTAGCCAGAAATGGAGGCGAACGGTGACCGTGCGCGACGTGAAAGAAGCCTGTGTTGGCAAGCGATGGCTCCTACCACGGTTTCCGTTCGCTCTTAATCACAACACCCACTGTATGCCAAATGCATGCGGGAAAGACCCCTTTTGTGAAGAAAAACCAGCTTTTTGTGACGGAAAGCCAACTTCTTGGGGCATCCACAATGAACGATGCACATATCAGTTTTATTGAAAATTTAATTGAAATCGGTAAATATTGAAAAAAAAGCAGATATCTCACGTACAGTGGGAATCGATGATATGCGAAGCACGAATGAGGAATGTTGATATGCCAACGCAACATAAGAAGGCAGACGTAAATTATAAAGTAACTGACTTCTTATGCCATGATTATCATGTTTGGACGTGTCGTTTACCTTCGTCGTCTATTCACGTCACGTGATGCCAAACTGGCATGTATGAAGTTGGCGGAACTACCGCGAGTGCATTATGAGCGTAATAATTAGTCATATTTTACATGACACGCATGCAAAGATTATCATGTTTGGATACGTCATTTACCTTCGTCGTCCAATGACGTCACGTAAAACTAAATTTGATATATGTACATTAGCGAAATAGTGGCGAGCGCATCATGAGTGTGGTTTGACGTTAGGTTACACCAAAATTCTTACATGTGAAGCTAGCACAACGACCGCGAGCATACTATGAACGTAGCATGTAGTCATGTTTTACATGACACGCACGCCATGATTATCATGTTTGGATATGTCATATACCTTCGTCGCCTATTCACGTCACGTATAATACCAAATTTAGTATATGCTGAGCTAGCGAAACGGCCGTTAGCCCACTATAAGCGTAACATATAGTCATGTTTTACATGACACGCATGCCATAATCCTCATGTTTGGAAATGTCATATACCTTCGTCGTCTATTCACGTCGCGTAATACCAAATTTGGTATATGCTGAGCTAGCGAAACGGCCGCTAGCACACTATGAGCGTAACATATAGTCATGTCTTACATGACACGCATGCCAAGATTATCATGTTTGAATATGTCAATTACCTTCGTCTTGCAATGACGTCACGTAATACGAAATTTGGCATATGTGAAACTAGCAAAACGGCAGCGAGCGCATCATTAGCGTGGTATATTGTCATGTTCTTACATGACACGCATCTCATGACTATCATGTTTGCACCAGTCAATATATGACTGTTGCAAACCTTATATATAGTTCCTTAGCAGTGTCGTTTATAAATATGTTTTCATTTGTTCCTTTTTGTACTTTTATCCTATAAAAACATGTATTTTTATTAGTGGGCATGACGTTGCGCATGAAGGACAAGGACACAAGAAAAGACGACGTAGCACACAAGGTCCATGTCCTTAACAGAACCGACAAGTGCCTAGAATATGATATGCGATGACTCCACTGTTGAAAAAATTGTCCGTTGATTCGACTGTAACCAACCCTGCTTTTTTTTTTCGTGAGAGGTGGATTTATATTTTATTTCTACATTGAAAATGACGAAGAATGACCTTTGGTGCCTCTGGTGGCAAAATCATGGTCGATTCAATACACCTGGCAACGTGACCGTTAATGGTTTATGCGGCCGACGGTTTTTTTTGTTAGTGTTGAAATATCGTTCGTTTGGTAGCATTGATATATGTCACAAGCAGGAACGCTAGCGAAAGAAGAGAAGGAAGGGTGGTCTCTACTGGTTAGGTGGCTGTGCTGGTAGGCCTGACCGGCTCCGTTCCGGTCTTCGCAGAGATACGCTGATCATGATTTACCGCATGTACGTTCGTCTGATTTTTGAATTCAGATGTGTACTATTTTCTGGTGGAAAAACATACAAAATAAACCTCTTGATTTTCTTAGAGCGGGAAGCTCTTCGAAGTTGTATAGTTGTGACAAAATTCACAGGTAACAATTTTTTGTATCAAAAAGCTCAGGTACCCACTCTCGCTTGCAGGATTCCGTATTTTAACAGTTCAAACATATTTAAAATTTTCTGAATCCACTTTAATAAGGTGACAGTTCGTATTCTTTGCCGAGCCCAGTATTTTTTTCAATGAGCATTAGTCCCGTGTATATAAACCCCAAGTGCTATTTGATCAAACACTTCTAGATGCTTAAAATACTAATATATTCGAGATCATACCATCTGACAAACCAATCGGTCAAGTCCAAATAGAATTTGACGATACCTTCCCGACGAAGGCTAAACACTTGCCCTCTAAATTTTTGATTGACTTATTACAAGAACATCTGTCTCAATTAGGTACAAATATAGTAATTGCAACGAATGCATCTATGATCGAGTGGCGAGAAAGCAGGTGTGGGTATCTTTTCTCTCTCATTATTCTGGTCCTTTCCATTACGCCTCACAGATTATACACCAATATTTGAAGCGGAATTAACGGCCGTTATACTAGCTCTTTGTAAACTTCCTGCGACTCATTCGACAGCGGTGATAGAGACTGACTTGTATTCAGTGTGTTCATTTTTATCATCGTAGTCGACATCAACAGTACTAGAAACTTTTAAATCATTAATCTCAGCAAACATTCGTCTAGTGCGAATGATATGGGTGCCAGGCCATCGTAATATACTTATAAATGAGGTGGCTGATTCACTCGCGCGAGCATCCCTTAATCTTCCGATTGTGCCTATCATGTCTCTTACAGCTTATGTAACAGCAGCGAGGTTCAGAAAGCTGTTCCTTCTTGATGACTCAAAAAAAAAAAAATTGCGATACCGAATGCAGATTTCTCGCACCCGCACTTCTCATGGAATAATAAATGGTGTCCCACGTGTAAATGGGAAGTCTTCATAATAAAATTACGTTGCCATGTACCACCTATTAATTTCTACTTAAACAGGTCTGGTCTGGTGCCATCCCCTCTGTGCTCAAGCTGTAATGAACCAAAAATATTGACCATTTTTTTCTCACATGCCACCGTTTTAAGAATGAAACAGAAAATTGTTTGGAAAGTTTATTTAAAAACTAGGATTATCACCCACTACTCCTACTATCTTGATTTTGGGGCTGCTTCATTATGACTCAGTGACAGGAACATCTGCGGGGCTCTCTGCGAATTCCTATGTAACAAAAGAAGATTACCTTGCTGAGCCATTGATCAGCTCTCGATTTTTACTAGCCAATCTAACATTTAATATTTAAATATAACACTATAATGACTTAATTAGCAGAAAAATTTCACATAACGATTACACCACCGGCTTCTTGGCCAATCCCCCTTAGGGGGTGAGAGCCACGAAAAAAGAGCGAGCCTGCCTTCCTGCCTGCGAGCAAGCAAGCAAGTGAGTGAGCAAGCAAGTCAGCGAGAAAGTAAGCGAGCAAGGGATCAAGCGAGCGAGCAAGCAAATGAGCGAGTGAGCAAGCGAGCAAGAAAGTGGGCAAGTAAGCGAGCGAGCAAGTAAGTGAGGAAGCAAGCGAACAAGTAAGTGAGCAAGCGAGGAAGCGAGCAAGCAAACAAGCGAGCGAGCCAGTAAGCGAGCGAGCAAGCAAGTGAGCAAGCAAGCGAGCAAGGAAGCAAGCAAGGTGGCGTTCTTAGTGCCAATCATTCGGGTTTTATTACTGACAGCATACGTTACAACGCAGGATTCCGCAAGCGAGCGAGCAAGCGAGTGAGCGAGCAAGCCAGCGAGCGAGCAAGCAAGTGAACAAGCAAGCAAGCAAATTAACGAGTGAGCGAGCAAGTAAGCGAGTGAGCGAGCAAGCGAGCAAGCAAGCGAACAAGTAAGCGAGCAAGCAAGTGGGCGAGCGAGAAAGCAAGCGAGCAAGCAAGCGAGTGAGCGAGCGAGCAAAAAAAACAAGTGAGCAAGCAAGGGAGCAAGCTAGCAAGCGAGCGAACAAGCAAGCAAGTGAGCAAGCGAGCAAGTGAGCAAGCAAGCGAGCGAGCAAGCAAGCGAGGAAGCAAGCAAGCAAGGTGGCGTTCTTAGTGCCAATCATTCGGGTTTTATTACTGACAGCATACGTTACAACGCAGGATTCCACAAGCAAGCAAGCAAGCAAGCAAGCGAGTGAACAAACAAGCAAGCAAGTGAGCAAGCAAGCGAGCAAGCAAGCGAGCGAGCAAACACGCGAGTGAGTGAGCGAGCAAGCAAGCAAGGGAGCAAGCGAACGAGCAAGCAAGAAGGCGAGCAAGCAAGCAAGTTAGCAAGCGAGCAAGCAAGCGAGCAAGCAAGAAAGCGAGCAAGCAAGCAATCAAGCGAGAGAGCAAGCAAGCGAGCCAGCAAGCAAGCGAGCAAGCATGCAAGCGAGCGAGCAAGCGGGCAAGCAAGTGAACAAGCAAGCGAGTGAGCAAGCGAGTGAACGAGAGAGCGAGCAAGCAAGCAAGAAATGAGCCAGCGAGCAAGCAAGCAAGCGAGCAAGAAATTAAGCAAGCGTGCGAGCAAGCAAGATAGCGAGCGAGCAAGCAAGCAAGTGAGCAAGCAAGCAAGCAAGTCAGCGAGTAAGCGAGCGAGCACGCAAGCGAGTAAGCAAGCAAACAAGCAAGCGAGGGAGCGACTGAGCGAGCAAGCAAGCGAGTGAGCAAGCAAGCGAGCAAGCAAGCGAGCAAGCAAGCGAGCAAGCAAGTGAGCGAGAGAGCGAGTAAGCGAGCAAGCAAACAAGCAAGCAAGCAACCAAGCGAGCGAGAGATTGAGTGAACAAGAAAGCGAGCGAGCCAGCGAGTGAGCAAGCCAGCAAGCAAGCGAGCGAGAAAGGAAGCAAGCGAGCAAGCAAGCGAGCTAGCAAACTAGCAAGCAAGTGAGCGAGCAAGCGTGCAAGTGAGCGAGCGAGCAAGCAAGCAAGCAAGCTAGCGATCAAGCTAGCGATCAAGCAAGCGAGCGAGCAAGGAAGCAAGCAAGCGAGCAAGCAAGCAAGCAAGCTAGCAAGCTAGCAAGCAAGCAAGCGAGCAAGCGAGCAAGGAAGCAAGCGAGCAAGCAAGCGAGCGAGCGAGCGAGCAAGCAAGCAAGCAAGCAAGCAAGCAAGCGAGCAAGCAAGCGAGCGAACAAGCAAGCAAGCAAACAAGCAAGCGAGCAAGCAAGCAGCAAGCGAGCAAGCAGCAAGCAAGCAGCAGCGGCGGCAGCGGCAGCATGGTTTATTCGGACCATGAATTGTTTCGAATGCAGTTGAAGTTTAACAAACACCTCGTAATGCAAGAGTGTGGCCCGCATCAGTCTACCTACGCTGTCGGTGAATTAAAACACGACCTTGAAATTTCACGCAACCGGCTGCATGAACACCTTGACGCAAATTCAAGACGATAGTTATAGCGCGAGAACAAAACAACGACACAGAGACAAGAAGGACACGAAGGACTCGAGCGCTCGTGCCCTTCGTGTTATTCTTGTCTCTGTGTCGTCGTTTTGTTCTAGCGCTATAACTATCGTCATGCCATACCAACTAGCCCAAGCTGCCACACTTCTAAGATGCAAATTCAAGCTTTGCGAGCTTTGCGTAATGCAAAGCAACATACTGCAACACGCAACAATACTAGCGTCACGCAGATGCATACACCGACATACCTTAGGTCACCCGGAAGGAAACCCCGTGTGATAGTAGTCGGGATCATAATATGTTAGGTATACTATCAGACGTCTTTTCCTAGGCCCATCTAGATCTAGTCTAAGGAGTCGGCAAACAGTACATAAGGTATTATTCCGCAACGTGAAATATCTGTTGCAGGAAACGAGATAATGTTCAGTTGTCCCATGTACTCCGCAAAAAGAATAGTCAGAAGAATCGGCCAGACCAGCTCTGTGTAAATAAAATTGAGATATTCAGTCTGACAACGTAGTCTGGTGATTGCAACTTCAAGTTCTCTTGTTTGACATAGTTTACACTTCCACAGGTGTCTGGGGAGCTGAAATTCTAATGTGCCTGTCAAAAATGGAGCAGGAAGTTCTTCTGACAATATTTTCTTTCCATATTCTAGCAGCTATTATAAATTAGCACGCAGGTGTTGAGTAACCGTGCCATTAAAAATGTTTTTGCTATGGCATCCGCCATTTATTTCGGAAATGGGCTCTTACATCTTAGAAGTCAAACCATCCTGATTAAATTTACATTGGGAAGAATAATGATTTTACTCCACTCAGAACATGTGTGTGAGAGAGAGAGAGAAGGAATGTAGGAAAGGTAGGGAGGTTAACTAGACTATGCGTCCAGTTTGCTACCCTACACATGGAGAGGGGGAGAGGGGAGTAAAAGAGAGAGAGAAGGATAGGCACATGTCACATCACACACACAATGCCGAGTTTCACAGGCGGTCCCTCAATGAAGTTGCTGACAAGTATGTCAGGAGGGCTCGTGTGGCTTTCTGTGCTGATGTGCTACGCGACCAGGCTCCTAAGATCTTTGCTTCATTAAATGGCCGGTCATCGAGTCTATTCAAGGCACACTGGAGAGTCCGGCGATCTTCATCAAATTGCGCACAGTGGCACAAGAGATGTTCAATAGTCTCTATACAGTTGCAGCTTTCACACATGGATGAATCCGCCATGCCAATACGATGGCTGAATGACTTAGTAAACGCTACCCCAGCCCACAGCCGGCACAGCATTGTAGCGTCACGTCGAGAAATCTTGGATGGCAGTTGCTTCTGGAGTAATGACTTAAGATTCTTAGGGCGATGATTGGAGTTGAGTGGAGAATTCCAGTGCACAAGCGTGGCATTATGCGCGATATGACGAAGTTCTCTAGCTGCGTCTACTCTTGACAGGGGTATTAACAGTGTGGGCGCTCCATCGTGGGCAGATCGGGCAGCGTCATCGGCGAGGCGGTTACCACTGATGCCACAGTGGCCCGGCAACCATTGTAAAACAATGTCGTGTCCTTGATCAGCAGCGCGATGACAAATTTCATTAATACGATACACCATCTGGTGGTAGTTTCCACGTCGTAGACTTCGCACGCATTGAAGGGTTGCCTTGGAGTCGCAGAAAATGGCCCATCTACTAGGGGATTGTTGCATAACAAACACCACAGCGACTCGAAGAGCGGCGAGCTCGGATCCCGTAGATGTCGTGACGTGTGATGTCTTGAATTTGACGCTGATTGATCGAGATGGTATGACAAAGGCACCTGTAGAACTTCCCGAGACCGAACCGTCCGTGTAAACATGAATTCGGTTAGCATACGACAAATGAAAAAGGTCCAGTGAGATCTGCTTGAGGGCTGCAGATGACAGGCTTGCCTTTTCAGATATTCCCGGCACTTCAAGGTGCACAGTCGGTCTTTTCATGAACCACTATGGAGATAGTGGTATGGTTGCGGGCGAGAATCTCCACGAGATGGAATTCTGGTAAGCCGCAACAACTTTGGAAAACGCTGCCTTTGGTCTTTCTAGTGGCAAGCTAGCAAGGTGGTGATTAGGCACTCTGGATATGTGACAGATATGTGTCCGGAGTGTGTCGACAGTTATATATGTTGTGATTGGATGGTCTTTAGCAATACCAATTGTTGTTAACGTATTAGCGCACCGAGGTAGCCCCAAGCATGTGCGGAGGACTTGGCCTTGAATGCTTTGCAGGACCCTGATATTAGTTTTTCCGGCGTTGGAAAGCACGGGCGTGCTATACCGCAAATATCCCAAGAAGAGCGCTCTGTACAGCTGAAGCATAGATGACACTGATGTGCCCCACGTTTTACCACCGAGAAATCTCATCACGTGTGTGATAGAGCTGAGCCTCTTCCTCAAGTGCGAGATGTGAGCCCTCCACGATAGATCTCTGTCGATAATGACGCCCAGGAATCGGTGACGTCTCATATACGAAAGGTTCAAGTTGTCCATAGAAACAGGATATAACAGATCATGGGCTTGTGGGTAAAAGGGACTAAGGCGCACTTCTCGGTGGAAATTGTGAGGCCTCGAGCATGGAGGTACGTCGACGTTATTCTCGCTGCTTTCTGGAGCCATGCGCGTACCTGGAGTCGTGTCACTGCTGAAACCCAGATACATATATTATCAGCGTATGTAGAGATATTGACTGATCGAGGTAGACTTTGTACAAGGCCAATGATCGTGAGGTTAAACAGCGTAGGGCTGAGAACCCCGCCTTGTGGAACGCCACGAGCGGTGTAATGATCAACGGTGCGGCCTTCCGCAGTGAGCACAAAGAAGGATCACATGTGATTCCTCATTTCTTTAAAAGGGTGAGCACACCTATAAAGAACCCGTAAAAATTACTGCAGCACTTGTTGATGGCGTTAATATGCGGAGCGCTAAAATGATCTTTAAAGGTACTGCTACAAATGTGGGCACGACATCTGGAAGGCGAAGAGAAAACGAGTATTCTTTTATTCTCTTCTATTCTCATGGCTCATACTCAATGCAAGGGATCGGCCGAATGTTAGGAGAATTTATTTTTTCATTGTTTCTTCGCAATACTTCTAGTAGAAGCTAGGAATAGTTAACACAACAACCTTAATTATGGACCATTCGTATTCAAATGCCTGAAATGATTAAGAATTTTGCTCGATATTTTTTAGTCTAACTGATAAATGCCTCTATGGCGTAGTAAACATCCCAGGGACTATAGGCCAGAGTAGAGGCGCCAAAAAAGAACAGCTGATTCGAATAGTTTCAGTTCCAAATTTCGAAGAAGTGGTGCTATGAGTGTTCTCCCCAATGACGTGTACCGGCGACAAGATAGAAAGTAATGACTGATTAACTCCTCCTCCTTGGAAAAGAGTCACAGAGGACACAATGCTTCACTTGCTCTATACAGGTAGATGTTGAGGGAGGTAACCCGGCCGCGAAGTTTGGCTGTAGCTACTTCCGTTTTAGGGGCGAAGCTCCCCCGTTCGTCCTTCGTAGTCGTAGTAGTAGTGTGTAACCAGTCTTACATTTTGGTAGTGCCGGTGGGAGATTTCTTCTGTGCGTTGTTGAACAATAAAAAAATTGCAGCATGCGCGTTAACTAAAAGCCGAATTCTCCTGTCTCTCATTCCCCCTTAGCAGCCATTGGCATATACATTGAGCACTATCTGACAAGAAAGGGTTGCTACGTTATACTCGCTGGGTGTAACCTCCTTGGCTTTAGAAAGGTTTAGCGAGCGTTGGGCCGCAGTGCCATGAATACAGTGAACTAGCATATATCATGAACTCGAGGTGGTTAAAGGTGGGAAATAGACACGAAGCGCAAGCCGTAAGAAAGTGTGCGTGTGCCTCCTCTCGTTCAGTCCTTGGAATGTCCGCTGGATGGCGGTGCTTTTATATGAGGAATATATGATGAAAAGATGTGAGATGGCGGTACTTGGAGTGTTGAATAGGTGGACGAACGGAGACACAGACAGATGCATGGACGGACGCATGGATGGCTGCACGGACGAATGGACGCATGGACGGACGAAGGAGCGGATGCGTGGACGAACGCAGGGACGGCCGCACAGATGGACGTGCGGACGCACGATTAGACGCACACACGGACGGGTGGATGGACGCACGGGTGGCCACACAGACGCACGCATGGACGGACGTAGCAAGAACGAATGGACGAACAGATGCTTCGCCACACTCTCCATCATTCGCTTCATGGATATGCTGCCATTTTTTTCTCGGCTGCGATATCAGACTACCAGGGCATGGACTTTTAAAAGCGCGACTCTTCAACGAGCGAGACGTCTCGAAGTAGCCCGTCAAAAGAAGGGAAAGAGGAATACACCACGCTGGCGCCTTCGCGACTGCTATACACTGCGGCAGACCTCCGGCTCAGCGTGCCTGCCAAGAAAGAAGAGCCAAGAAGCGACGCACATAGCTTCATCTACAGCGCTGTGATGCTCAGAAGCGTGAACGTGTACAGCGTCTCCACGACGCCTGCCTCGCGATCAGAGCACTGGGACGAAAACCCCGGAGGGGTGCGGCGAGTCCACCCACTACGGTCGTGAGTAACCAGTCGAGATGACCACTCGCTCTAGGTCGAAGACTCTGGACGTCACTGCACCGGTTTGGCGCCGCTGACGCTCCAGCTGACAGCTTGGTCGGACCTCGGTACAGCACATGTTCGCTGCACCAGAAGATTTTTTCGTTTGCTTAAGAAAACGAAGGTGCTTTATTGACAGAGGCGTGTAGGTTCATGATTATTGAGGATATGTTACAGCAGTGTCCATGGACGTTTCATATGATAGTAATGAATGGGCGTTTCGCGTCCCAACACTACTATATTATGAGTAAACACGCCGTAGTGGATGGCTCTGGAAATGTAGGCCACCTGTGCACACAAATGTACACTGATGAAGGATTTCAATCTCTTTGGAAAATTTAGATGCCGCGGTGGCGCTGTGATGCGGCTGCTCCACCATCGAGCGCCATGACTCTAGACGACCACACGTGCGTTTTAGTCGTTCCCTAGGGGTTATTAAATGGCAACATGCGGGGACGTAGTGATTCTAATTAGCACACACACTCTGGTGGTCAGGTAATAAATGCAATAACGATACCTACGAAGCGGGAATAAATTGAAAGCTCACCCGTATCGTCTCCAGTTTTAGAAGAACAAGTGTCAACATGTGCGGACGCTGGGAGCACAAGTTACACTAGGTCTATCATCCTTTCCTATTGTTCATAGGAACATATCGACTGAAAGCTGTTCTGAAACCCACTAGTCGGTATATTCATCACTACATATAGCATAACCAACGCCTTCATCATAAATTCAACCCGTTCGTCATTGCTGTCATCATTATCATATCTGCTTACTTACGTACTGTGCAAGATTATTTGAACATGTGATGATTGGAAGCTAAAGTCACCTCTTTGGAAAACCTCAATAAAAAGAAATTCTCCGCCATTTTCATTGCTATGTTCTGTAGATCTCACGAAGAGAAAAATTCAGAATATATTAAAAAATATTGCCCGAAACTCAATTCTTGATTGATTGATATCTGAGGTTTAACGTCCCAAAACCACCATATGATTATGGGAGACGCCGTAGTAGAGGGCTCCGGAAATTTCGGCCACCTGGGGTTCTTTAACGTGCACCCAAATCTGAGCACACGGTCCTACAACATTTCCGCCTCCATCGGAAATGCAGCCGCCGCAGAAACTCAATTCTCGGACAATCCCCCACAGAGGGTATGAACTACAGGAGATTCATTACGTCATTCCTTACCCGAAATAAAGCCTGCATAGGGTCAGCCTGCAACGGAGTTAGAAGCCCCAGCGTAGCTCAGCCATAGGCTAACGGGCTAACATGCAAAGGGCCCGATATCGATTCCCATTTCGTCCTCAATAGTCTGTTCAGTTTTCCTTATTTCGCGTGATGGTGGTGGCGGACAACTGTGGTGCCAGAGTTTGCCCTTGTTCATTTATCATGCGTTTTATGTAAGTATAAGATTGGGAATCTTCCGGCATCTTCACTCGAACCGAAGTTTGTCATAGCATGCTAGGCTGCCACACTTTCTCTAAGTAGGGGGTTCTGTTGCAATACCTTAGCACTGCAGAATACCACTTGACCACCTGTCAACTCCCAACCTGACCTGACTCGTAGCTCACCAGAACACGTGGTGCTGTTTCGAGTTTCTGACCTTGCGAGCATACTTCTTCTTAGTGCCCTGGATGATCCTACTTCGCAGGTGTTTATTCTGTCCTAACTTCTTCCTGTCTCGCTCAATTTTCGCATTGTTAGTTTCAGAGCATCCGTCAAGTCGGAATTTTGCTGATGTCTGCTTGTCGCACCCCTACTGTAATGTTTCTTGTCAACCGACGAGTTGCGCGCATTTGTTTTGCGACTAATTGGCTACTTCCATGTGATTCTTACGTTGACCGTATACGTCAAGGATGGTTGGAGAGCATGAAAATTAAACGCCTTAAGTTTCTAACTACCAAAGAATAGACAGACGCCGCCTTCAAGGCTGTATCTTATTTTGTTGGTGTTTTGGGGTAGTATTTAAGTCTGTGGCAAACAAATATAGACGTAAACAGTGGCCCTCAGCCGGGAGTAAGATATACGTAGTTCAGTAATTACATATACGGCTAGACTAATAACGTGAAATAGTGGATGAAAAGGTAAGGAGCAACCTATTTTTGCTTATAGAAAGCGGTGAAAGGTAAGAAACTTCGTATGAAAGCAATGACGTGTTTGAATCACCAACACCTCTTCTATTTTATCAATGCCAGACAGATGCGCCCAACCCAGGTATTCACCACCCTCATCTCTAGCCCTTTCCAGCTTATTCCCATCGCCTAGCCTTCGTGTCTGCTTTGCGGTCGTGGGACAGAGTAGCGCCTCATGCAGTGCCTCACGACAGAATTCATATGTAATTTTTGTTCACTTGTGCTCAGATCTGTGAGACGGAGTCTTGCATTCCCCGTGTTCACAATATTGGCAGTCACGCTGATTCAGTGAAATGTATGGTGCTTTGAGATGGCGTGTCGCCTTTGGAAATGCTATGCACACAACCAATGAGGAAGAGTCACTGCAACGTTTCTGCGTGCGCTGCTCTGTGACGCGGCGGCGGCATTGTCTCGAACCAGAAAGGAGCAGCATGAAGGAGCGAGTCTGACAGACGTATTATTTTGGTGTGGCAAACACGTCTATCGCATCTTCGGGGAAAGGCGCTCGGGCGCACGGGTGACGCGAGCAGCGCAACCCCTCATACAGCGCCGCATCACGACCACTCCCTCAATTAAGGCGGACGTGAGCAGCGCGCGTTTGCACTGGCATTTAAATAAAGCAGGCGTTAGCATCACACGCCACCAAGCGTCCGCTTTACTTGCTAAACCCCGACGACTCTCGGCACTTTGCAAAAAAAAAATTATGTTTAACAATTTAGAGCAGTTGGTGCTCTGCTATAAGTGAGCGAAAAGCCCCCCCCCCCCCCCCCCCCCCCAAAAAAAAAAAGTCTCAGGATGTACACAGAAAGTAGAAGATGCAGAGGCTGTGGCTGTGATGATCCACCGCAAGACCACTGCTGTGAGCCCAGATGTCGACTTTGCGGCAAGGACCACCCTACCGGAGACGGAAATGCCAAGCCAAGTACAGAACTCCTTACATAGTGAAGAAACGCCAGTGGGAAAGAAGGCAACGTGAGGAGGACGCAGACAAGAGCTATAGGGTGTACGGCGAAAGTGGACACGCCTGTTCGGCGCTGCGTGGGGAGAGACGAGGCCGATCCGCCTCGCGTTCTCGCTCCCGCTCCCGGTCCCGGTCTCACTCCCGCTCTCGGTCGAGGAACGCCGAGCGCCAACGAGCCAAGGACAGACCTAAGTCCCAGGGCACGTCTCCCGCCAGTACCGACACTACAGCGACGCGAGCTGCCGGACCCGGTGGTAACGACAGTCTACCCAAAGCCTCCAAGGTGAGCTGGGCGGCAGCCGCCTCCGGCGAGCGTGCGCGGTCTGGCACTGCCTTTTCTAACAGTGAAGGTCAACACGACATGATCATGCAAATTCAAAAACGACTCGAGCAATTGGAGAGAGATAACATTAGATACAAAAACGTAATTGAGGAACTCAGGGAAGAAAATGCTAGTCTAAAAAATGAGGTAGCTAAAAAGGGCGGAACGATCCGATTGCAGGAAAATCCAGGGGAGGTACTATCTAAGGATGAAACGGTGCCGACCCCCTCGAAACGCAGGGCAGTTGAAGTGGACCCGGCGCAAGCCGAAATTCAAACACATAAAACAGAGGAAAGGGATAGGAAACGGCACGATGTCGAAGACGACATAAGCATAGTCAGGAAAGAAATAGAGGATGAAAAGAACACGCGTAAAGCAGAAATGGAACGAATGCTTAGCCAGCTTACAGGCGCGATGCAGCAGATAACAACTACAATGCAGCAAATACAGCAACAACTCGCCACCCTGCAGATGAGGGTTGAAAACAACGAGCGAAGGTTACCAGCTAGCAGCTGCGGGCCCCTCAAACAGACTGGGAAACCGTACCACAGACCAGTGGACACAGAGACTAGGGAGAACACTGGAAAATATTAAATTTTACTATCACCATGGCTACTCACAATACTAAAAATTACGTAATCTGGCAATGGAATTGTAGAGGATACGCTAGAAAGCGGGGACATCTTCAACAATACCTGATTAGCAAGGAGAAGCCAGATGTGATACTTCTACAGGAAACTAACGTTAAAGCTAAGTTATCCGGTTACAGGTCATTTCAGGATAGCGCTCCTCGGGACAAACCGGCCGTCGCGACGCTCGTCAAACGTAACCTAACCGTAACGCAGCATGAGATTAAGGTAAACGCGATACCGCACCTGTTGGTGGAGATAGTACCTCCAAAGAATCGAGACAATAGTCTTTTCATTCTTAATGTGTATAGTAGCCCTCGACTTAAGCACCGCTTCCGCGCGCTACTCAAGAAGGCGGCCGGCATCGCGGGGACCCGAGCGCTCCTCGTAGCGGGAGACTTTAACGCTCATCATTCCGCATGGGGCTACAAATACGAAAACCTGAAAGGCAAAAACCTATGGGAGGATGCTCTACTGGAGGGTCTCACTCTCATTACCGGACCCCTCCGCGCCTACGCGACAAGGAAATAGTGTTTGTGCTGATACGTCACCAGATCTCGCGTTCGTTAAAAACATAACAAACGTATGCTGGACGAATACACAGGAGGATTTGGGCAGTGATCACACTATTGTAGAAATTCGTGCCAATGCGGGGCCGTGCAAAAAGAAAAGCAAGCTACTAAAACTTGTAGAGTGGGACAAGTTTTAGGCAAAACAGGGAAAATAGGATTGACTCCTCGGAAAATATCGAAGATATAGAAAAGTGGACATCAATGCTGAGGCAAGATGTCGCGGCAGCAACGCATGAGGTCCCTCCTGAGGCAAACCTCCAGGTCCTAGATAGTAAGCTTCTGCATATGTGGGAGGCTAAACGTAGCCTACAAGCCCGGTGGAAAGTACAACGACACAATAGGACTTTACGTAGGCGAATAGCCTAAACTGAATAGAGACATCGAGGAATACGCTTTACAGCTTGCAAGTCACAGTGGGAAGAGACGTGTAATAGCATGGATAGTCGGGTAGGGTTCACCAAGGCGTGGAATCTCCTCAGGTTCCTGCTGGATCCAGAGGAGACTAAAACAGCATATAGGCAAAATGTCAATAAGATAATCAACGTCTACAAAGGAACCCACGCAGAACTCTTGCATGAACTCAGGATGAGATACACTAATCCGACTAGACCCGTGCTCCACTCTGAATACAAAGGCACTGCGAACGAGTGCTTGGACAGATCTTTCAGCACTGCTGAAGTACGCGCGGTGCTGCACAGGCTCAACACGAAATCATCGCCCGGACCAGACGGGGTTACGAACAAAACGCTTCGGAATCTAGATGACACATCGATAGAGCACCTCACGGTTTTTCCTTAACGAATGCTGGGAAAAGGGACGTATTCCCCGACAGTGGAAAACCGCCCGCATCGTTATGATACCCAAACCAGGAAAGCGCATACAGCTGGAAATCTAAGGCCGATATCGCTGACGTCCTGCGTTGGTAAGGTCATGGAGCACGTGGTCCTCGCGAGACTAACAAACTTTCTCGAGGACCACGATCTGATTTCCTCACACCATGCTGGGCTTCAGGAAGAGCTCTCCACGCAGGGACGCCATGCTACAACTCAAGCACCAGGTAATAGACAGCATGACCACTTCTACCAAAGCAATCTTAGGCCTAGATTTAAAGAAGGCGTTTGATAATGTCAAGCACTCGACTATACTTACCCGAATAATAGAATTAGGACTCGGTAAAAGGACGTACGACTACGTCCGTGATTTTCTAACGGACAGGACAGCGAGGATCACATTGGGAGAATTAGAGTCAGGAGAGATAGAGATGGGCAGCGCCGGCACTCCTCAGGGTTCGGTGATTTCGCCCTTGCTCTTTAAACCTCGCACTCATAGGGTTACCAGCTAAATTAGAAGAGATTGACGGGCTCTCCCACAGTCTGTACGCAGACGACATTACTCTGTGGGTAACTCGGGGATGTGACGGCCAAATAGAACAGACGCTACAGCGAGCCATCGATACGGTTCAAAGATTCCTAGAGGGCACGGGCCTCACCTGCTCGGCTGAGAAATCGGAGCTACTGGTTTACAGACCTACGCGCAGAGGTCGAAAGCCCAAATACAGCGAACAAAGCGCAAATCACGCAGAGGAAGCGATACAGCTAACGACCTCGGAAGGCCACGTCATTCCCAAAGTAGACGTTATACGCGTGTTAGGCTTGTATATTGCAGCCAATGGCCACAATGGCGAAACTGTTCGCAGGTTGGAACACGCGGTAATCAGACAATCCGACTTCTAAAACGAATTACGAACCGACATAGTGGTATGAAAGAAGGGAACACTATTAGACTTGTGCAAGCCTTTGTCCTCAGTAGAATCACGTACGTTGCCTCTTACTTGAATTGGCACGTCGCCGAGAAGATAAAATTAGATTGCTTAATCAGGAAAGTGTATAAGCAAGCTTTATGCTTACCCATGAACACAAGCACAGTGAAATTATTAGAACTAGGCTTGCACAACACGCTTGACGAATTAATAGAAGCGCACAACGTAGCACAGTATGAACGACTTTCTAAGACTAAAACGGGCAGGTACATCCTCGAAAAACTGGGAATCCACTATCACACGCAGCAAGGCGAAAAAGCCGACATAACCGTGATGGTGAGGGAAAAGATAGTGATTCCGGCCGTTGCCCAAAAATATGCACCCGGAACATCACACCGGCCGAAGAAACCAGAGAGCGCAGGACTTGCAGAGAAATTCGGAAATTGCAAGGAAGCGGTATTCGTGGACGCGGCCAGATACGCGCGAAGGTGTGGTTACGTGGCCGCGGTGGTCGACGGTAAAGGGACATGCATGACGAGCGTTACGGTGCAAACGCCACTGACCGAGACGGCCGAGGAGGTGGCCATAGCACTCGCGGTGGCGACCACTGAGGCCGAAGTAGTAATTAGTGACTCGCAAGTAGCGATACGCAACTATGCGAACGGTCGTGTCTCCCGAGAGGCGCTGCGAATCCTAATGACTAACGAAGACAAAAATTCGGGAAAAAAATGACACTTTCGTCATATGGACCCCCGCACACACACAAACCCCGCTGGCCGGCAACGAGGCGGCGCACGCGCGGCTCGAGCACTCACGAACCGAGCCGTTGCGAACGCCGACGCCCACCTCGGGCGAAGTTCCACACGGGGGGGAGTGGGAGTGGGGGGACCGCATGACTAGTTACCACGAAATAACGCAGCACTATAAGCTAGAAAGGCGAAAGTACCCTCCGCCACACAACAGGTTAAATAAAAAACAGGCAGTTGCGTGGCGACAACTGCAAACATATACTTATCCGAATCCAGTTCTCTTTAGTCTCTGTTACCCTGATCTGTATTTAACAGAAAAATGCAAGGTTTGCGATGAAAGGGCAACACTTTCACATATACTATGGGAATGCTCGAGTTTAGATGAAAGCAACGATGAAACCACGAAGAGGCAGTTTCGGACCGCAGGACACGCTGGGAGGGGGGCTCTGCTCAGCTCCTCATTCGAACAACAACTGTGGGCCGTCCAGCGAGCCGAGGAAGCCGCCCGAGCCCAAGGGCTCGTGGCCGACGCCTAGGCCCGCCCCAAATCAACTTCGCTGGACTTCATAAATAAAGTTATTCTTCTTCTTCTTCAGGATGTACACAACGTGACACGTGAGGCTCACAAGTGCCTCTAGGTACTGTCCTACATTTAAGGAAAGTAACGGTTGCTGGTGGGCTCTATGCTTTAGGATAAATTTAAATTTACCTGTTTGTTTAGACAGTATGCAATTATATTAGGTGCTTGAGGTAACATAGCGTAGTATAATTTAAAATATAGCATAATAACACATCGTTAAACAGGTACACGGCAAAAAGTTAGTAATAGCGCGCAAGAAAACCGTTTCAAATCAATGTTTGTGCAAATTTACGGTGTTAAAAAGCCACAAAAGATAGTAAGTGCCCGTGCAAGTTAGTAGCAGCCTCTTTTAGTAACTCTACGCTTGTGCTTGCAAACTTTGTTATAATTTTTTCTAGAGTGCAAATTAAGGTACACTGATTCGGCCGTGAACAGACATGGATTTGTTCGAATGATGTTCAAGTATAACGAACACTTCGAAATGCAAGAGTGTTGCTCGCATCAGTATATCCATGTTGCGGGTGATATAAAACACCACCCTCAAATTTCACGGAACGGGCTGCATGAAAACCTGGACGTAAATTGAACCTTTGCGAGCGTTGCGTAATGCAAAGCAACATACAGCAACACGAGACAACTCGAGTAACACGATAGTTTAAAGATGCGTGCCGTCGCGGATGCATACACCGACAAACGTTAGGTCACCCGCATAAAAAATACGTCTGACAGTAGTCGGGATCTTTATATGTTAAGACTACTATCACGTGTTTTGCTTAGTACATTTAGGTATAGTCTAAGGAGTCGGCAAACGGTACCTTAAGTATTAATCTACAACTTGGAATATATGTTGCAGGAAATAAGATAATGTTTAGTTGTCTCATGTACTCCGCACATTGATGAGTTAGGAAAAACAGTCAGACCAGCTCTGTGTAAATGAAAATTAAGATATGGTCTGACAACGTAGTTTAGTGATTGCAACTTCAAGTTCTATTGCTTGACATTGTTTACAGTTCCGCCGGTGCCTGAGGTGCTGAAATTCTTATGTGACCGTTAGTAGGAAATTCTTCTTACAATATTTTTCCTATTATTCTACCGCATATTATGAATTTGAACACCGGTAAGACATGAGTAACCGAGCCATTAAAAATGCATTTACTAGCGCATTCGTCATTAAACTCAGAAACAGGCCCCTATATCCTGGAATACAAACTGACCCAAGCAAACTTATATGACTAGAAATTGAGGAGTTCAGTGCACTCAGAACGTGTTATTCCTCATTTCCTAAAAAGGAAGAATACACCAATAAGAAATCCGTCAAAATTACCGCAGAACTTCTTGATGATTGAGAATTAGCGGAACGCTAGAATGATCGCTAAAAGTTCTGATACAAAGGTGGGGCGCGAAATCTGGAAGGCGGGGAGAAAAAGGCCAATTTAAGTAGGATAATTTGTTGATACACATGTAGTCGTCTTTCTCTTCAATACATGTCCATGTTATGGCGAGATATCAGCCCCAAATTTTGTTTGTTAAAGAGCAGCTAGAACCTTGAAGCGGTAGCATACGCAGCATTTATTGTTTCTAAAGACTCATTAGCAAAAACCTAAATTGAATTTGATAATATATTCCCTACTAATGCCAAACTTGTATACCTAGCAGATATCTAAACTGTTTATTAGAAGACTACCTACTTTAATTGGGAATTGTTATTGTTTAAGAACTGGAAGAATAAGAATAGGGGTGGAGCACATTTGGCAAGTACTCTCAAATTATGACAGGTAGATTGCCACTATCTCTCAAGAGGAAGGTATATACCAGCTGTATCTTGCCGGTACTTAGCTACGGAGCAGAAACCTGGAGACTTACATAGAGGGTTCAGCTTAAATTGAGGGACGATTGCAGCGAGCATGGAAAAAATGGTTGGTGTAACATTAAGAGACAAGAAGAGAGCAGAGTGGATTAGAGAACAAACGGGCGTTAAGGATATCATAGTTGAAATCAAGAAGAGAAAATGGACATGGGCCGGACATGTAGCGCGTAGACAGGATAACCGCTGATCATTAAGGGTAACTAACTGGATTCCCAGAGAAGGCAAGCGAGTTAGGGGAGACAGAAGGTTAGGCGGGCAGATAAGATTAAGAAGTTTGAAAGTATAAATTGGCAGCAGCAAGCACAGGACCGGGTTAACTGGCGGAACATGGGAGAGGCCTTTGTCCTGCAAGTGGTGTAGTCAGGCTGAGGATGATGATGATGATGACGATTATTATTGCTACACTCTCAGTCAGGTGCCGGGATAACGAACGACATATAAGCAGCGCGCTCATGCGTAATGACTAAAATCTTGACTATAGGGAGCCCAGCAATAAAAAATACCCGTGACAGCCGCGCGGCATAGAAGTAACGCCTACAGCCACTAAAAGCAGGCGCAAGAAGGAAAAAAAAGGGGGGGGGGAGAACCGCCGTATCTGTCGCGCCAGCCTGGCGCCAGGAGCCAGCATCAACTTACGCAGAACCATTCAGCCACAAGCGCGAGCACGAAAAAAAAGAGAAAGAAATGCCCCCCTCCCCCACCCGGCCACCGCTGCGACTGCTGGACACCCAGCGCCGGCGTCACGTTCACCGTCGCCTGCATGCCGTGGCATTTGTTCTTCACCTTTCGTCCCGCTGTCTTGTGATGGTCGCTTTTATACAAGATGCTCTGGGACGGAAACGTTTTCCAGTGCCATACAGCACACTTCCTTCAAGATATCATACATCTCTCTGCATTTGGGGCAAACACTGGGATGTGCAGTCCTATTGTTACTCTTTTGATTTCAATAAAAGAGTACAAACAGCTTTCTGTTTATCAGTTGTCGAGGTATGGCATCGTGTCATGCACTAAATAAAAGAGTACTAGTGCATGTGCGACAGCTTACTGAAACACTGGCCTATGTATGTTGAAGCTAATGTTCTACGAAACAAGCTGAACTAATAAGTTTAGGAAAGCATGGCGAAAAAGAAACAAACCGAAGGCAGCCAGACAGAGAAAGATCAAAATTGAAAATCGATTGGTCGATGATTGATTAGTGGTTGCGTAATTTAATGATGAACATCAAGTACAGAAGTCAGAAGTCAGGTGCAGAAGTCAATATATGAGAGCGTATGTCACCGACGTTTGCTCACCTATTAATATTAAGTACAGTTCTCATATTCCAGCATCGATTGCAACAGTGAACCACGACCAAGACAACAAGTGTACTGCTGTGGAGATAATGTACCAGCTTTAAAACCCCCATTTGCTTAAGAGCAACTGCATGCAGTAATAATAAAGATATTGAAGTTCATTCTGCACTATTTCTTGACCCCAACTGCACGCGGACGTTCGCGAAAGAGATCTGCAGAAGCATTATTTATTTGGAGGGAGACTGACCAGTCGGTCGCTAATTTGTGTACGTCATACATGACCTTGGCGCGCATTTCTGCATTCACTTGAAGAGCGGAGTGATGCTGAATAACGTAAGAGTAGCCACTCCCATAAAATAAGATCAGTTAAAGATTGAAAATGAGTAAAAACCTTTCTATATAGCGAAATATTGCGCATCAATTCTAATTGCAGAAATAAGTAATCGTCAAAATGCTAAAATGCGCAGCTGCCCCTGCGTACAGCTTACGTCAGTTGGCGCTTACGAAGTGCAAATGTTAGAATAGGCACGCTAAACTACCTATGCAACGTTTACGTGCGAAAGCGCATTGTCTTCAAACAGCTGAAAATAGGCTGCTGTCACTGACACACGTGTACCTTTCGACACAAATCGGCGAAATTTCTCACTGCCCACGCAACGTGCGAGAAACATCGCAGGTTTCGACAGCCGAAGACAGCCTCGTCCGCGAATCTCGGTGAGCGTAACACCCGTGGTTCACGGGAAGCACTAAACGACGCACAGACACACGTTAATCGTTCTTGCGGAACGGCGCACCACGAACCGAAGTTGGAGCCGAAAGCGCTCACCGTGGTTGTCACGAATTCATGAAGCTTTCAAATTATTCACTGAGCAAATGCAGGCATATGGCACAAAAACAGTTCAATACTCCGCCGACGAATTGCGAAAAGGCACTTGGTAGATATATACCCACAAAAATACTCGCCTTCACGCATGCGCTGGCGCTGTAGTGCAATAGGTAAGACATCTGCTTCACGTGCATGCGGTCCCGAGTTCAATTCCAGGGCTGGGTGTGCTTTGCATGTTTATCTCACAGATGTAGGTGATTGCGATTACCTGTAGCTAGTATCCGCCACGTTATCGGGGAAAAACCACCTTCAAAGCGTAAGATAATGCTTTTTTCGCCACTGCATCAGGGCCTGGCTGCCTACGGAAATGTCACGCCTAAGTGCAGGCTTCATCTTGCCGGAAAAAATTTGATAAAAAATACCGGCTATTCTGAAGGCCACTTCAAATTGGGCCGGTTTCTCTGGGATACGGCTACGGAGCTGCCTACAAGCGGCGATAATTTGACTTGATTTCTTGCCTGCAGGCGTGCAGTCCATAGCCAGGATTTCACTAAGAGTGTACTGATGCAAGTGCGAAGAGAAAGCGGGGGTAAGTATCTTCTCAGAGACATTGTTTGGTCACTCTCAGTACGTCTCCCGGATTACACTCCTATATTTGAAGCAGAACGTTTAGCACTTATTTTGGCCTAAGAAAACTTTCAGTCAATATTCGCCAGTTATTATTGTTAGTGATTCACTTTCCGTATGTTTGTTTGTTTGTTTGTAGCCTCTTATACATGGCTCATACCCACTGTGGGGGATTGGCCAAGAGAACATATAGTCTCATATGGACGATAACTGCATTATTGCTTACAACGAAAAAAAAAGGGGGGGGGGGAGTTGTATAGTGAAGACAGTTTGTTAAAAAAAGAAAGAAACCAAAGATTTAGATAGTGAGAAAAAATAATCAACAAGAAAGTAGACACTAATAGCTATTACTTAATTTTGGGAGCCGACCAGACAGCTGGTTTTGCCAAACCTGATTAATTTGGTATGTTTCGAATTTATCCAGATTTGAAAATTACTTTTCGACCCGGTTTTTTTTGAGTACCTGTTGACGTGGGCTTTATGTTGAAAAACGTTAGAGCCTTGAATAAAATTACACACCACATCGACTGCATGTCTGTGGCAACTTCCCAAAACAGAGGCACCAAAATTTAGACCATTTAAACCTAGCTTCGCAAATCAAATATCTGCAAGTTGTTTCCTAATTATAGCATATGTAGATTCATATCCTCAGCTTCTTCATTCGAGTTTAACCTTAGAATGCTTTCGCTTCTTTATTCCCAAAAATCTTGAATACAGTGTGGATTGTATGGGTGCCAGGACACCAAGGCATATTCATTAAAGAAATGGCTGATACTCTAGCGTGGTGTCCTCCACATGGTGCTGTAATGTCAATTGTATAAATAATGAAGTAAATAAATCAAATGTATAAATAATAAAATATTAAAGGCTCACGTCAAGATGGATAGTAGGCTGGTTAATTTGCATTCATATGTAAAACGCTTTAGGGAGCAAACATGTTGCAATGTAATTAAAAAAAACAGTAAAGAACTCCAGAACTTGTTCTTGGGCGAGTTGGTACCTGAGTTTGCTAAACATGTATGCTCTTGTCTGTTTATCGTGTTTTTAGCTTTGCGCCAAAATTACAATTTGGCAAGTAGTAAGAAGGTAATTTTTGCAGTGTCGCTATACATCTTAGTCGCAGTGCATGCCATAAGGAAAAGGAAACGGGAGCCTGGAGGTTTGTGTTACACTGGGTGCACAAAAAAAGAGGGCAAAAACAAAATTGTTTAGGCAATCAGTGACTTCTTTTACCCAACTACTCAACTATAAATGCGTTATTTACTTGTGGAAAGTCCCAGCACAAGTAAAAACTAATGATGCTAACGCAAAATTCATAAAAACTCACGGCTACCATGGCTATGCCAGCAGCGCGCCGACGTGAAAGCGGGTGCGAGTGCCACCTAGGCCGTGAATCACCTCGGCGCACGCAGGCGAAGGCTCCCTGATCACACTTCTCCTTCTAGCCAATGTACCCCTACTCTATTACCTACATACAGCAAGTAAAGTACTGTTTTTACCATGTCTCTTATTCTCTAAGGAGGACGTAACAATTAACCGTTACTTTCTATACTGTTGCCTGTACACATAATGCGGGAGGAAATTCACAGCACCACCTCTTCAAAACTTGGGTCTGGAAATATCTGAATCAGTTATTTCTTCATTGGGCGCCTCTGTACTCTAGGCTACAGTCACAGGGATGTTTATTACGCCTTAGAGAAATTTGTCATTCAGGATAAAAGAATATTGACCTAATTTCTTCATCTTTTCAATGCATATAAATTTAAATATTCTGTAAAAATGTTTGTTGTATTACCTATTCCTAGCTCATAAGAGAAGTATTGCGAAGAAACACCTAAAAGAACAACAATATAAAATTCACCTACCACTGTCAATCTCCTGCATTGGGTAAGAGCCATGAGAAGAGCAGAAGAAAAAAAAAGAATTTTCTCACGTGCACGCCAGCTCACGCTCGAAGATCAGGGCGACATTCCGAAGTTACACAGCAGAACCGACATGGGTGACCGCCCAAGACCCCGGTTCGTGCCGCACTCGTATGGCCCACGACCGCGGAGGCGCTCATTTTATGGCAGACGCCAGCACCCGCCACCAGGGTTTGACGGACCGATGGGCACCGCCTACCTGCAGGAGCTGTTTGGCCTTCCGTTGACGTTCCCCTGGACACCGGGGCCCACACTGCCCACGGAGCCCATGCCGTACTACTACGTCTACTGTCCATACCCAGTATTCCACCTTTGCCAATTGTTTCCACCGTATATGTTGCCCGTGATTTCGTACGAGGTGGTTATGAACCAAGGCACACCATGGCGACCGAGCGCGGACGCCACCAGGAACGGCGCCCCACCACGTCCGCCAAAGAGACAGGTTGTCAAGTGTAGCGGGTTCCGGCCAGCTGCTGAACAAGGCACCGAGGCGGTGCGATCTCATGCTACCAGGGCGGGGGCTCGTAAAAGTGCCACACCTTCAACGAGGAAGACGTCTCGAAGCGGTCCGTTAAAAGAAGGGAAAAAGGAACACATCAAGCCGGTGCTCTCGCGACTGCTGTGCACTGAGGCAGACCTCGCCCTCGAGCGTAGCGTGCCCGCCAAGAAAGAACAGCATAGGTGCGCCACGCATAAGTTCATCTACAGTGCCGCAATGCTGAGAAGCTTGAATGCGCCCAGCCACGCCTCGACGCCTGGCTCGTGATCGGAGCACCTGGACGAAAAACCTGAGGAGAGTGGCACGTCCGACCGCAGCGTTCGTGAATAACCGGTACAGATGACGACTCGGGCCAGGTTGAAGACCCTGGACGTCGCTGCACTGGTTTGGCACCGCGGACGTTCCAGATGGCAGCTTGGTCGGACCCCGGTACAGCAGCAGTCCGCTGCACCACAGGGTTTTTTTGTTTGTTTGCTTGAGCCAATAAAGATTGTTTATTGACAAACGCGTGTAGATTCATGATTGTTGAGCAGATGTTGCAGCTGTGTTCGGGCGTGTTTGATATGATAGCAATGGATGGGGTTCTTCGTCCCGAAATTACTATAAGATGATAAAACACGCCGTAATGCATGGCTGCAGAAATGTTGGCCACCTGTGCACCAGAATGTACACTGATTTTGATCTGATTTGAAAATTCGGATGCCATGGTGGTGGTTTGATACCACCATTCCACCATCGAGCACCATAGCCCTAGACGACCACGCCTGCATTTTAGTCGTGTCCTAGGGCAACACGCGCAGGAAGCAGCGAGTTCCATTAGCGCATACAATCTGGTTGTAAAAGTAGATACTTTTTTCGTAAATAAATAACGATACCTATGAAGTGATAATAAGCCGAAAGCTTGCCAATTTAAGCTGTTGTTTAAAAGAAAAAGTGTCAATATGTGTGGACGCTGAGAACACAGGTGACACTAGGTTCATTATCCTTTGTGATTGTTCATTAGAACATATTCACCGAAGGTTTTTTTAGAACCATTAGTCGTATATTCGTCATTACATAAAGCATAATCAACACATTCATCATCAGTTCGACCCGTTTTTCATTCAGTTATCAACATCATTTCTGCCTACTTACTGCGCAGGCTAACAGAAACACAAGATGACTGAAAGCTAGTCACCTCTTTTAAAAACCAGTACAAGAATTGATTGATATGTGGGGTTTAACGTCCCAAAACCACTATATGATTATGAGAGACGCCGTAGTGGAGGGCTCCGGAAATTTAGACCACCTGGGGTTCTTTAACGTGCACCCAAATCTGAGCACACGGGCCTACAACATTTCCGCCTCCATCGGAAATGCAGCCACCGCAGCCGGGATTCGAACCCGCGCCCTGCGGGTCTGCAGCCGAGTACCTTAGCCACTAGACCACCGCGGCGGGGCAAACAAGTACAAGAAGAAATTTCCACCATTTTGATTGCTATGTTGTATATATGTCATGAAGAGAAAAATTCTGGATCTATTATAGGAATATCATAAGAATATTGCCCGAAACTCAATTCTTGGACAATCCCCTAATGTGGGTATGAGCGACAAGAGGTTCCTTACGTGATTCCTCACATGATTCCTTACCAGACATGAAGCCTGCAAAGGGTTAGTTTGCAACGGAGTTTCAAGCACCGGCATAGCTATGTGATAGACTACTGAGCTACCGTACAGAGGGCCCGATATCGACTTCCATTCCGTCTTCTATAGTTTTTTCCGTGTTCCTTATTTCACGTGATGATGGCGGTGGAGACCGGCGGCGCGGAGGCGGACAACTATGTTGTTGCAATTTGCCATTGTTCTTCCTTCATCATGCGTTTCATGCAGATATACGATTGGGAATGGTGCAGCATCTGCATTCGAACCGGGTTGTGTGATGGCATGCTAGGCCGCTGCGGAATTTATCGAGCTGTGTTGCACTTTCTTGACACTGTAGAATATTACCTGAGCGCCTATTAACTCCGAACTTTGACTTGTAGCTCACCTGAACTTTTTTCTTAACTGTTTTAAAGTCTATGTTTTCTTAAATAAGCATAAAAAACTAACTACTTTCTGTCTCGCTCAGTTTTCACACTGTTAGCTTCATAGTGTCCGACATGTCGGAGTTTTCCTGGTATCAGCTGGTCGCACTCCTACTTTGACGTTTCCTGTCAACTGACGAGTTGTGAGCACCCTTTCTGCGATGAATCGGCTACTTCCGTGTGATTATTACGTTGAGCGTATACGTCGCGGGAGGTTGAAGTGCATAAAAAATAAACGCGAAGAGTTCATAACTGCTAAAGAATAGACAAATGCTGCCTTTGAGACTGTATCCTGTTTTGTTGGCATTTTCGGGTTCTAATTTGAAACTCTGGCAAATAGACACAAAAGCACACAGTGGTCCTAAGCCGGGAGTCAGATACACTTAAGAGCAATTACATCCACGGTTAGCCTAATAACGTGAATTATTGAATGAGAAGGTAAGGAACGACCCATGTGCTCAGATTTGGGTGCATATTAAAGAACCCCAGGTGGTCAAAATTTCCGGAGCCCTCCACTACGGCACCTCTCTTAATCATATGGTGATTTTGGGACGTTAAACCCTACGTTTCACTCAAAAGGTACGGAGCGAATCATTTCTATTTTTAGAAAGCGGTGAAAAGTAAGAAATTTTGTACGGAAGCAATGGCGTGTTTGCATCACTCACCACGAAGCGTCAGCTTCTATTGATAGACCCTGTCAACTCTTGGCACTTTAGACAAAGATATTGTTACGAGGCAGTGGGCATGGCTCCGCCGTCGTAGAACCGTCGATGAAGAAGAAGCGGATTCGGCGCGCGAGATCCTATCGTGTCTCGCCTACCTGTAAATATTGCAAATATACTCGTTTCTCTCTTCTGTGTATTTGTAATCCCCGTAACAAATGGGTGGACGTGCTGGGTAACGAAGCGCCATATAACGGAGCTCCGCAATGGTCGTCAAATCGGAGTTTCCGTGATAGAACACGGGACTGATCCCGCGGCCACCTCTCCATCGGCATCGGCGACGCCTGCACCATCCACGGCAACGCCTCCACCGGCCCCACCCCCATCCACGTACGGGCTGACGCATCCGGAACATCCAGGAACGTTCTGCGGTACGGACGAAGTTGATGTTGACGACTGGATAGCCGACTATGAACGTACCAGTGCGCTCAACCGGTATGACCCGACTCTCGTGCTGGCTAACGTGCTGTTTTACCTGAAAGGTACGGCCAAAGTCTGGTACGAGAACCATAAGGAGGAGATCGGTAGTTGGGACACATTCAAGGAGAAGCTTCGCGACTTATTAGGGAAGCCCATCGATCGAAAGGCGGTTGCAAAGAAGGAGTTGTCTATACGTGCTCAGACGTCCACAGAGCCGTATATCTCGTATATACAGGACGTGCTGGCTCTATGTCATAAAGTCGACAACGACATGTCGGAGTCTGATAAGGTTGGCCACGTCCTCAAGGGGGTAGCGGACAATGCGTTCAACCTGCTAATTTACCGGAACTGCGCGACTGTCGAGGAAATTATTCAGGAATGCCGGTGTTTTGAACAGGCCAAAAGCAGGCGTATTTTAAGATCATTCACTCGACTGTCGAACACCGCTGCGACGTCCTCTTGCGAAGATGGACTGACCTCCCATCGGCAGTCTTCACAGGCGTCTGAAATTACGCAAATCATCCGGCGGAAAATCGAAGCAATTACACCTGGTCTTCCCACCAACGGACACGTCGATTCACAAGTACCCCAGGTTTGCTTGGTACGGTCGATTGTGCGGGAAGAACTCATCAATTTGGGCTTCGATGTCTGCGCCGTTGCTCAGTCTCGACCAATTGGCTTCCGTTCAAGGTCGCCGCCTCGCCCCAGGTCACCGCCCCAGGAACAGTCTTTTCCACGCTTTCGAAATCCGGCCAAATGGCGAACGGCGGATGATCGGCCGATCTGCTTTAACTGCCGCTGCATAGGGCACGTCGCACGGTATTGTCGCAACCATTGGTCTTTGTTTCGAACACAGTATAACACTGCTCGCCGCGCCGACAGCTACCGCCTTTTCCAGCCTCCTGTGCCTATCCCCAACAACTACCGCCGTCTTCCACCCTTCGATGCCCCTGATACGCAGCACAGCCACTCACGGTCGCCTCGACGTCATCAGTCTCGTTCGCCGCCTGGACGTCGCCCGTCGTCCCATTCTCCTCTACGACGACGCCCGACCTCCCCGCTCAATTCTCATCAGGGAAACTAAGCGGTGCAGTTCTTAGAGGTGAAGCTGCATCCGCGATACCGACCTCAAATCCTCTCCTTGTACTGCCGACACGACGAAATTTGATCGACGTAGACGTTGATGGCCTGACTGCTTCTGCACTTATTGACACCGGGGCGCATATTTCTGTGATGAGTGCCCGACTTCGTCACCGCCTGAAGAAAGTTCTCACACCGGCTGCTTCTGGCATTATTCGTGTCGCCGACGGAAGAAGTCTTGCCATCACAGGAATGTGCACAGCACGCATCACAATCGCCGATCACCCCACATCTGTTCTTTTTGCAGTTATTGAGCAGTGCCCCAATGACCTGATTCTTGGATTGGATTTCTTGTTCACTCATGTCGCTCTCATCAACTGTGCCACCGGCGGTCTCCAACTTGAACTGCCTCGACTTGGGGCTGTGCCGTCTTCACTGTCACACCGCTTGTGCGCTGTTGATTATGTTCGGCTGTCACCGCAAGCCACAACGTTTGTGGCCTTAACGATATCACCAGCTCTTCCTGATGGTGACTACATAGTGTCTCCATTAGTGGATGTGCTCTTGGCGCGAAGTGTTGCTGTGCCGCATACCATCGTGACTATCGTGAACAACTACGTTCAGCTTCCGCTTCTCAACTTTAGTAGTTTGACCCAAGTTCTCCCGCAAGGCATTTCGTTAGGCCATGTTTCCCCACTTGATGCATATAACATCGTGGCATTAGACCCTGAAGACTGCTCGTCCCCTATTGCAGCCAGCCGAGCAAACGCACCTATCGATGAAATCCCGTTGATGATTGCCCCTGATCGTCTGCCCTGTCAGGCTGAACAACTCCACCACGTTGTGACCACCTACCGAGATATTTTCGACTTCGATGATCGCCCTTCATGTCAAACGTTCTTCGTGCGTCATCAAATACATACCGACTATGCTAGTCCTGTTATACGGCGACCATATCGAGTTTTCCAGTCCGAGCGCCAGGTCATACAACGAGAAATCGAGAAGATTCTCTCCAAAAAACTCATAGAGGCCTCTTCAAGTCCATGGGCGTCACTTGTTTTAGTCAAAAAGAAAAGTGGCAGCTGGAGATTTAGCGTTGACTACCGTGCCTTGAACAAGATAACCCACAAAGACGTATATCCGCTGCCACGAATCGATGACGCCCTTGACTGCCTTGATGGCGCGCACTACTTCTGATCTATAGATCTGCGTTTGGGCAAATTGGCAAATTTCTGTCGATGACTTAGAACAAGAAAAGCTGCATTCGTCACATTGGACAGCCGGTTCAAGGTTATGCGTTTCGGGCTGTGCAATGCCCCGGTGACGTTCGAACGCGTGATGTGCTCTCTCCTTGTGGTTATAAATGGTCCATCTGCCTTTGCTACCTCGACGATGTGATTGTTTTCCCCCAACATTTGAAAGCCACCTAACTCGTTTGTCGACCATTCTAGCCGTTTTTCGTCGAGCGGTACTCCAGCTGAACTCCAAAAAGTGCAATTTCGGCTGACGATAAATTACGGTCTGCCTTGTGCTGCTGGCGTCTAACCGGACCCTGACATGATCAGCGCTGTCAAGAACTTTCCTCTGCCTTCTACTACCAAGATGTTCGCTGTTTTGTGGGCTTTATGCTGGTACTTCCGACGTTTTATACGCAATTTCGCTACAATTGCAGGACCACTCACTGATCTAAAAAAATGCGCCCTTCTCGTGGGGCCATGACCAAGCAGCTGCGTTTTCCACGCTGATCCAGCTGCTCACTTCGCTACCACTATAGACTCACTTTGAACCCGTCCGCGACGATTGAAGTTCGCTCAGTCGCCAGGGCTCACGGCATCGGCGCCAGTCCTCGCTCAACACCAGGGGGGCGGGGGGGGGGGCAAACGCGTGTTATTGCGTATGCCAGCCGCCTTTTTTCCACATGTGAGCGAAACTGTTCGATAACAGAGCGCTAGTGTCTTGCGTTTGTCTGGACTGAAGCGAAATTTCGCCCCTACTTGTATGGCCGGGAGTTTTCAGTTACTACGGACCACCACGCTCTGTGTTGGTTGTCGCCGCTCAAGGACCCAACTGGTCGCCTAGGTCGCTGGACTCTACGTCTCCAGGAGTATAACTTCGACGTAATTAATAAGTCGGGCAGGTTACACCAAGATGCCGATTGTCCCTCGCGTTATCCAGTGGACCCTGCCAGTCTCGCTGTCCATGAGAGCGATTCTTGTGTGCTCGCCATATTCGATTTGCGCGACATTGCCACAGAGCAGCGCCGGGATGCAACCCTCAAGACAGTCATTGAGCGAGTATCTTCAGGCCATTCCAACCCTTTGCGCCGTCAATATGTCCTCCGCAACAGAACTCTGTACCACCGCAACATGAAGCCTGATGGCCCGGAATTTCCGTTATTTCCCTACACCTGCGCGACACCATTCTTTAACATCTGCATGACGCTCCGACGGTAGGACACCTGGGTTTTTCACGCACCTATCACCACGTGCGGCAACAGTTCTTTTGGCCTGGCCTGTATAAATTGGTGTGCCGCTATGTCGGCGCTTGTGAGCGCTGCCAGCGTCACAAACGTCCTGCTCTCCTTACGGCTGGCCTGCTCCAACCCATCGACATTCCACCGGAACCATTCTTCCGCGTCGGCCTCGGCTCGCTCGGACCTTTCCCAACTTTCGTGTCAGGCAACAAATGGATCGCTGTCGCAGCTGACTATGCGATTAGATACACTATAACTCGTGCCTTGCCAAGTAGCCGCGCTACAAAGGTCGCAGACTTTCTACTGAATGACGTCATTTTACGGCATGGGGCTCTGTGCCAGCTTCTGACGGATCGTGGCCGCTGCTTCCTCGCAAAAGTTATCGACGAAATCCTCCGTAGCTGCTATACCGAATATCACCATCTCCAGACCAACAGTCTCACAGAGTGCCTCAACCGAACTCTTACAGACATTTTGTCCATGTACGTCCCTGCCGATCACCGTGACTGGGACGCAATGCTCCCCTACGTTACGTTTGCGTACAATTCATCAAGGCATGACACCGCCGGCTATTCTCCGTTCTTTCTTCTGTACGGCCGCAGCCCTGCGTTGCCATTCGACACAATCCTTCCTTCTGATACTACCAAACCAACAGTGTATGCTCAGGACGTTGCTTCTCGAGCCCGCGTCACTCGCCAAATCACACGCACTAGGCTCACTGCTTCTCAGGCCTCACAAAAAGTCCGCTACGATGACTGGCACCGCGACGTTGACTACCCTGCTGACTCTCTCATCCTACTTTGGACGCCGCATCGGCGTGAAGGCTTGTGCAAGAGCTCCTTCCATGATACACCGGGCCCTACAAAGTTATCCGCAAGGTCACCGACGTCGACTACCTCATCACTTCCGTAGAACCAGACTCATCATCTGCCACACCACCTACTGACGTTCTTCATGTGTCGCGACTAAAACGCTAGTACACTGCCAGTCCTGATTGACCTAGCGGCACCGTGACGGCGCTTCGTCCGCCGGGGGTGATGTTACGAGGCAGTGGGCACGGCTCCGCCGATGAAGAAGAAGCGGGTTCGGCACGCGAGATCCTAGCAGCCCTGGAGTGTCACACCTACCTGTAAATATTGCAAATACACTTGTTTCTCTTTTCCGTGTATTTGTAATCCCTGTAACAATACGATTGTTCTTGTAACGGGGTCGTGACGTCGACAAAGAAGCAGAGAGTAAGTTGAAGAATAAACTGTTTATTTGGGCGAACCTGTGCCCGGTAAACGGAAAGTCGGATCACACTAGCTTACTAGCACTGATAGCTGCACATGGAGCGTCGGCCGTCGATCAGCTGACAAGTGGCGAAGTGTGTCGGCTTTTAAACACTCACTATCGAACATTCTAGAGTAATCGCTAGCGGCGACGTAGTTACAGAATAATCTGAAATGCTCGCGAAGTGGGCGTAATCTTAACAAAACGATCTACTCAGTCTTGAAGCTTTTCAAACACTGTAGGCGCGGTTGGCACTGAGAATCGCCCACAGCGTAACGGGGTGATACAAAAACTTGAGGGATGAGCGTGGCATTGCCCCCCTCTCAAAAAGGCATGGTCCTGATGCTTCAACAAAAGATAAAGTGCAATATTATTATGAGAAAGTACAAATAATAAAGCACGATACAGCAATTATAACAACAAAATACACTCTTTCAGTTTGTCAGCATTCATGAAATGGCTTGAGACGCGTGATGTGGACGACTTCAGGTCGCGATCGGCGCCGTTGAGAGTTGGTAATGCCGTCAGGCAGAACCTCATAGTCGAGTGGGCCGAGACGTGGTACTACCCTGTATCGTCCGAAGTACTGTCGCAGAAGTTTTTCACTGAGTCCACGGCGGCGTATGGCGTCCATACCCAAACACGTTCACTGGGCTGGTATTCCACGAAGCGTCGCCAGAGATTGTAACGGCGGTGGTCGGTCGTCTGCTGATCCGTGATGCGCAGGTGGGCGAGTTGACGAGATTCTTCAGCACGCTGAAAATAAAGGGTAACGTCGAGCTTTTCTTCGTCAGCGACGTTGGGCAACATTGCGCCGAGCGTAGTTGCCGGGTTCTTTCCGTGGACCAACGTGTACGGTTGTATCTGCGTCGTGTTCCTGCACGGCCGTTTTGTAGGCGAGGGTCACGTACGGAAGGATGTCGCCATACGTCTTGTGTTCGACGTCGACGTACATGGCCAGCATATCGGTGATTGTCTTAATTAGCCGCTCGGTGAGACCATTTGTCTGGGGGTGGTAGGCGGTGGTGTGGCGGTGACTTGTCTGGCTATGTCTCAAAATCGCGTAAGTCGAATCAGCAGTAAAGGCCGTACCTCTATTTGTGATGACAACCTCTGGAGCGCCATGATGAATGACGATGTTCTCAGTAAAGAACTTGGCTAATTCTTCGACGCTACCTTTGGGCAGGGTCTTTGTTTCTGCGTAGCGGGTGAGATAGTCAATAGCCACGACGATCCATATGACTCCCGAATTCGACGTCGTAAACGGCCCCAGTAGGTCCATACCGATTTGTAGGAAAAGTCGGCGAGGTGGTTCGGCCGGCTGAACAAAGCCTGCTGGCCTTGTCGGCGGTGCCTTGCGTCACTGACAGTCTCAGCATGTCCTCACGTAATGAGCGACTTCGGCGGTAAGGCGCTGCCAGTAGTTCCTTTCATGTATCCTCGCGAGCATGAGGGAAACACCAAGGTGTCCTGCCGTTGGATCATCATGCAGGGCCTGGAAGAGTTCTGGTCGCAGAGCTGAAGGTAATACAAGAAGGCACTTGGCTCGAAGCGGTGAGAAGTTCTTTTGGAGAAGGCCATTAGCGCAGTGAAAACGACGCAAGTGCCCGTTCGAAAACCTTTGGAACAACGGAGGTCCTGCCCTCGAGGTATTCGATTAGGCTCCTACGTTACGGGTCAGCTCGCTGCCGTTCAGCGAAGTCGTTGGCAGTAATTGTTCCCAAGAAGCAGTCGCCATTCAGGTCTTCGGGTGGTGGTGGGTCAACGAGGGCTCTCGACAGGCAGTTGGCGTCGGAGTGTTCTCTGCCAGACTTTTAAATGACGGAAATATCGTATTCTTGAAGTCTCAAGCTCCATCGGGCAAGGTGATCTGAAGGATCCTTCGAGTTAGCTAGCCAACACAAGGCATGGTGGTCGCTCACAACTTTGAAGGGCCTGCTGTAGAGGTAAGGACGAAACTTTGGCGTAGCCCAGATGATGGCAAGGCACTCCATTTTTGTTGTGGAATAATTGCTTTCTGCCTTGGATAGTGAATGCCTAGTGTAAATAATAACCCTTTTCAGTCCATCAGTTTTCTGCACAAGAATGGCGCTGAGTCCTACGCTGCTTGCATCCGTGTGCACTTCTGTTTTGGCTTTTCATTGAAATGCGTGAGTATTGGAGGCATCTGCTGGCGTCGTTTTAGTTGTCTAAATGCTTCTCCCTGTGGCGTTTCCCACTTGAACTCGGCGACTGTCATAGTAAGGTTCATGAGTGGCTCAGTGATGCGGGCAAAGTTTCTGACGAAGCACCTATAGTAGCGCATAGGCCTAGAAATGGACGCACGGCCTTCTTGTCAGCGGGTGGGGAAAATGCAGCGATGGCGGATGTATTATGCGAATCAAGTCTTACTCTTGATTTGCTTATCACGGGGCCCAAGAACAAAAGTTCCTCGAACTCGAAGTGGCATTTTTTGGCTTCAGGGTGAGTCCGGAAGTCTTAATTGCTCAAAGTACAGCTTCAAGGCGCCGAAGATGCTCGTCGAAGCTTGAGGAAAACATGATGACGTCGTTTAAGTAAACGAGATAAGTCTGCTAGCACCGTGTCCATAACGCGTTCAAGGTCATGCCCTTCTGTCTTTTCTTAGCAAAGACCGAAGGGCATGACCTTGAACTAGAAGAGGCCGTCTGGTGTTAAAAATGCATTGTTTTCTTGGTCTCTCTCGTCTACTTCCATCTTCAATAGCCTGTCTTGAGGCCCATCGATGGAAAGTATTTGGCGTTGTAGGGTCGATCCAGGGCGTCATCTATTCGGGGAGAGGGTATACGTCCTTCTTGGTTATCTTGTTGAGTCAGTGATAGTCAACACAGAAGCGTAGTGTTATATGTTTTTTTCTTCACTAACACCGCTGGTGACGCCCATGGATTCTTTGAAGGAAGGCTGGATAATGTCATCTTGGAGTATTTCGTCGACTTATTCCTTTATGGCCTCGGATTCTCGCGTCGAAACTCTGTATGGACTCTGAGGGAGTGCCCTGACATTATCTTGTATTACGATTCGATGTTTCGCGATAGGGGTCTGTCGAATTCTCAATGACGATGGAAAGCAGTTCTTGAATTTCAGAAGCAGGTTTTTGAGCGGCTCTTGCTTATGCGTCGGAAGGCTCAGATTAATGTCGAAAGCTGGTTGGAGGGTTTCAGTCGTCGGAGTAGCTTCGGCGGAATCGGTGAGGGCAAAAGCATTGCTGGCGTCCAGTATCTTTTCGATGTAGGCAACCGTCGTGCCTTTGCTCACTCGTTGCTGAAGTACATTAGCGTCACTCTTGCGTTCCCACCTCGCAGCTCGGTTATTCTTCTGCCGACGCAAATGTTGCGGTTGATCAAAAAGTGTTTGTCACCTTCAACGAAGCCTTGCATGTCTGTCGGTTATTGAGTGCCCATGAAAATGCTGACGCTGAAGTGAGGAGGAATGGTGACTTGGTCTTTCAGCACATTCAAGGTGTGCCTTCCTGTGACGCGTGGGGCAGCAGTGGTTTTTCTGTGAATAGTGTTGGCAACTTTGTTCTTAGGCCAATGACCGCACCGTGGAGGCTCAAGATATCTATTCCAAGAATGACATTTCTCGAGCAATTCTGCAGTGCGACAAAGCTTAGGGAATAAATGCAGTGGTTGATGGTCACTCTAGCTGCGCAGATTCCCGCTGGTGTCACTAGGTGACCTCCGGCTGTACGGATTTTAGGGCCTTCTCAAGCGGTCCCTACTTTCTTCAACTTCGCAGCGAAAGGCCGACTGATGACGGAATAGTCAGCTCCGTTGTCGACGAGAGCTGTGACGTGGCCGTCGATGAGAATGTCGAGGTCGCTAGTTTGACGCCTGGCATTGCGGATGGGTCGCGGCGTCGAATCACGGCTACGACGGTTTGCAGTGCCATTTCGACGTAGAGTGATCAGGACTTTTTCTGGTTGCGATATTTCGACGTCGGGGCAACGTTGAGGGAACGGCGGGTTTTTGAAGTTTCGTCGCGGTGTTCTCGTCGTAGGCGGAGGATCTTCGGCAGTTCGTCATGCAGCAACCGCACCTCCATCAGTTGCTGCCCTTAGGTTTCCTGTTGCGGGCTAGGCGACTGACCCCGGTTTGGGCCATTGTACTGCCGACGGTTCGGTGACATGTAGCGGCCGAGTGAGGGTGAACAAGATGATTCCCGGGGTGTCCTTTGAACTCCGGCGAGAAAGTCGGCAATGTCACGTGGTCATTCACCCCGCTGTGGACGCGGCGCTTCGACGGGAAAACCACGTAGTCCCATCTGGCGGTATTCATGTGCCCAGCTTCACCAAAGGTGTAGCACATTGGGCGGTGGTCAGGGGTGCACCGGACGTCAGTCTTCCTTGAAGCGAAGCGCTGGCAGGCCGGCGGGCGGTATGGCGTCGGCGGTGGTGGCGGTGGTGCCTGGCAGAAGAAATGCGGCGGGGCAGTGTCTTGACGAAGGTTAGGAGGAGCCTTGTGGCGCACTACAGTGCCATGGCTCATTACTTTCGGTTCAAGCTGCGTGCTTCTGGTAGTCCTGGCAACTGCCCAACTACTTCGCGGACAATGTCGGCGATTAAACTGGCTTGAGGCTGCGTTAAAGATAACAGCTTTCGCAACTTTTCCCGCATGATTGCTCGGATGGCCTCGCGCAGGTCGTGGATACTAAAGGCATCGGCGCAGTTTATTGAGGTGCGGTGGTTGTACTGAGTTGTGCGCATCCCAAGTGCCTTTTCTATAGTCAGGGCCTCGGTGAGAAATTCGCTGACAGTCTTGGGCGGGTACCGGACAAGTCCCGCAAACAGCTCTTGCTTGACCCCCCGCATGAGGAACCGGAGCTTCTTTTTCTTAGCCATGGTGCAGTCAGCGTGTCGAAAGAGCCGGGTCATCTCTTCGACGAAGATTGTGACGCTATCAATAGGGATGTGCACCCTTGTCTCCAGCAATGTGGCGGCTATTTTCTTGCGAACGACGCTCGTGAATGTGCTCAGGAACGTCATATGAAAATGTTCCCAGGTTCAGAGCGTGCAATCGTGGTTTTCGAACCACGTCCATAGAGAAATAAAAAAAAAGGTCAAGAGTGGTCACTCCCGTAGACGCCAGCGGCCCAATCGACCCTAGCACACCTGGTGGTTGGTGAGAGCAAGTGGCGTGCGCTTCCTGTTTCGGTTTCGCTGGCGCAAATTTTGAATTACTTTGCGTAACCGACGTTTGGCTATGACGAAAGTTCATGATTTCAGACCACTTTTCATCGCCCAAATGGATAGTTTTTGTAGGTCGTTTTGATCTAGCGATTCCCTGTTTTGTTTGTTCAGTGGTTCGTGCGAATTGGTCGTGACGTAATTTTTATTTCGATTAAGTTATAATAAAAAGAGATGCAGGTAATGATAATTCACTACGGTTTTATTCATCGCGCTTGTGTTTTTCTTTTGGAACAAGTGATCAATGTATATATCAGTCAAAGAGACAGAGTATCCGCAATGTTTTTTTTCAAAGGCAAGGTAGAGTCTGAGAATATAAAAAGCACAATATGACAAAGGTAGACAACAAATGCATCTCGCCTTACAAATAAATTGTAACAAATACAAAGAGAACACAGACAATGCACACATCGCTAGAGTTGGCAGAAGCCGAGAAGCTGGTGAAGTATGACACACCGGGCCAGTGGGTAAGTAAGGATCTATGGCAAAAACACAGCGCACAATGCTGATGAAGAAGGAAGAAGTGACATATACATAGCAATGAAGTCGCGAATCACGCCTGGGGTTAACCGAAATAATGCATAGAAAAAAATAGCGCACAGAAACCACATGACACAATATAGCAGAAAGGCAAAGGTGCAGTGTGCTGGCTGTGCTTAAGAACAGCTAGCCCAGAATGAAAAAAAGCAGACTTGGTGCCTGCTTGTCCTCAGAAATGTAGGGCTTTGCAGCTTGCTCATTACGTGAAAGACAAACTTCATGCTACAACACTGGCAGGTCTTGTGGCTCTCCTTATGCGTCACCTTCATCAAAAACTGAAGATCCCAAGTGATTTGCGTCTGGGTGTTGCTGTGACGCTTGCGAGCTAAAATAGATTGTAGTCATCACTTATCCAGAATTGTGCACCTTAATTAGTGCTATGAGAGCGGTATTACAGGACTAATTAATAGCAGAAGGAAACCACTTTGGCTTATTATTTTTCACATCGTACGTTATCACTCACAAGCTATATAAAAATAAAATGGCAGCGTCCGCAGCCCCATCAAACGCTACAAGTTTGGGTATTCTTTTGAAAATTTTGATGGGCAAGATGAGGAGGTTGATGAGAAGCTAAAATACGAAAAGCCTGATAACGTGAACCGTGCCCACTTCATACTGTGTTCCTTACCCGCTCGAAGACATTTCAACAAGCGGTTTTGTTATCGATATATTACTTGAGCTGGAGAGATAAAGCATACACAGTGACCAAGCGACCTACAGTAAAGTGTACAGTTCGCCCGCATTTGCTACAAAAATGCAGACAGGATACCCAACATTCTTTTTAAGGTTATGCAAATCACTTTGAGCGAATACACAGTGTCTCTACTCCTCATAGCGGGTAAACTAAACAATGTATGCAACGAAGGTGTGGTTAGTCCAGTTGAACTGAATATAAGCATATAAGACCATAATGAAGTCTGCTGTAACGAAGTAATAACATTACAAAGCTATTGCAAGATTCGGCTCAACTCGAATACTTTAGTGTAAACCCACCGCTGATTGCTAACCTTTGAACTTGTCAAGCTGTATGCCTGAGATTGAAGACTGGAACCTAACCCTATCTAAGTTTCGGTTCACAAAACGCACATGCCAACATAAACGAACCCGGCAGAACATTTTCAGAAACTTCGCGCGACACCCAGCAGAGCAGAAATGAAAATCGCCAACACGTGACAGATGGTGATACAAAACATCGCACACTTTCAGCTGATGTGCATTGGCCTCAATCATGGCAAGAAAGTGAGATTCAAGTTGTTGTACGTATGCAAAAGCTGCTTCTGACAGGCACAGTGAGATTCCCAAAAAGTTTGTTGGGGACGTGGTATGCTTTGAGCATTGTGAAATACTGGTGGGCCCACTGTGCTGCTACTTTGGCTTGCAGATGTTTAATGGTTTGCTTGTACTTCATTCATGGAGACATTGTCGCTGGCACACAGGAACGAACTGCAATAAAGAAAAAATGGATGTAAAATCGAAGAACAACTAATCCCATACGAGCACTTTCCTCGCTCTTTCAGACCCAAGGTGCACAACTTTCTGTGGTGCAAAGTTTTCGATTCCACTACTTAAAAACAAACCATTCACAATGTTGATAATGCACAAAAAAATGAAAATCACTGAGAGCCCACCCTTACATTTTGGAAGTGCACACGTAGTGTCCTTTTGAGGATAGTTTACTCAGAATGTCCTAAACATAAAATAGCACATTAAAAACAGCTGCAATAAAAGCATAGTCACCATTTTCTATAGGGCACTCAGGCGTGGAGCTGTTGGCGGAGACGTCTTCTGTAGGGTCTTGTGAAGCTTGTTCAGCGCCTCGGACAGTGCTGTCGGAACAATCTTGCGAGCGGCCTGCGGAAGTCTCTATATCAATCCACTCTGGTGTTGAAGTGAACATACAACTTACCGGTCACACAAGTTCCTTTTGTGACAGCTGAACGACTGGTTAAGGTTTTCTCCGGCAAGACGAAGTCAGCAAAAATTCTTTCACCAGCTACAAAGGAGCTGCCACCTGCAGAGGTTTGGTCAACAGTCAATTTGGGCAAAAAAAAGAAATCGCGACACTGAACGCACCCTGCTCATCGGGGCACCTCAATGTGTAGGAGCCGCTTTTTGAAGCCTCTACCGCAGGTCCTGAAGAAATGAAATTACGGCAATGTGTCAGTAAGAGGCTTAAAATAACACAAACTGAAGCTCATCCGCACCTTGCAGTGCAGCTTCTGCAGTCATGTCACAGTCACTATTTGAAGCGACGCTCAGAGAACGTGCATATATGTGCAGTTGGTACAAGTTACAAAGCTTGTAGCATGGGGAAACTTAAACAGCTCTTTCAAATGCATAAATTGGTCGAACGTGGAAGAAAAGAGAAGGCACCAACTAGGAAACAAGTAATTTGTGATTTTTGGAATTATCAACAGTGCCAGCTTTCACTGATGAAAGGTGTATGTACATGTGCACTCAGGCTTGAAGATAACGTGAAATAGCCCTTTAAAATCTTTCAAAACAAGTTGCGCAGGTCAAGAGCATCAAAAAACGACATAAATGTAAAGCTGCTGTTAGGAAGGTAATAGCCCACAATTCACAAAATTTAAGACTTTCCAAGTGTTACTTCTATAGTGAGGTTTCTCCATTGGCTACAAAGATCTCCGCGGTTAACTGTCGCCACTGATTCAATACAAGTGGCTGCTATTGCACATATTTGAGTTTCAGTCAATCACTTACATGGTGCAGCTGGTTGCACACTGGGAACAGCCATTCTTGTAAGCCTTGTGTGCCCAGGGTCCATGAAACTTTGAGCAGTAAAATGGTCGCTAAAACCCTGTACGTTGCGTAAAATAGACTGGCCGGCTTACTCAGGAGATCATCGCGTCCAGCATACTGCATCCATGCTTTCATCCTGCATTGACAATGAACTATCAGCTGAAAGGGGAAGTGCTTGAATAGTGATTTTTTATTGTTACCCTCACTGAGCAAGTACGAACAGTAAGCCTAAAGACATGCAAACCATACAAAGCTTTAACACACCTGCCGTCCCGTGGTATGCGGAAAAAAACTCGTCCTAGGCTTCTTGTGGGTTCTGCCATTGTTGAAGCACCACGATACACAGCAGTAGCTGCCGTAGCTTGGACCGCCGGACGGCATTGTCGCTCCGTCAGACTCGCTTGCTGGATTTCGGGCCGATCGGTTGTGCGCTCGCGCGCTCCGCGCGCTTGCGATCTCCCGCGTCATCGTGGCTCTGGCCGACTGGACTCGCCCTACGTCATCTCCTGCCGCCGACGACCTTCCACCTCCGACGACAGTGCAGCTCTGACTTACTGGACTTGTTCTACGCCATCCACCGACGCCGAAAGGAGCTCTCGCAGGTGCGCCCCGTCCTCGGACTCCAGTGACCGTGCTCCATCTTTCCTATCTCTTCTATCCCCTCGGTTTGTCCTCGCTCGCTGTGGCTTACCACCACACCTCTCTTCTTCTCTTCTCCTTCTTCGGCTTTCCCACATCTTTACTCCTATCCTTTTTATCCCTCCTCACCCCCATCCCCTGTGAGCTACTGTGGCGGTGTCGCTCATGAAGCAGACAATAACGGGGCTCACTTTTCTCTTCTTTTCTCTTTCAAGAACCACTTCGCCGGACGGCATGGCATCAGCGCGGTCTGAAAATGTTAGTAAGTGAATGCTTCGCTGTCAAATTACGAAAAATATAAGTGCACGTTACAAGTGTACCAACAAACCCCTTTGAATGATCGATGCACAATACAAAACCAGTGATACATCTCTGACCCATAAAACTCTGACTTACAAAGATATACGTCAAGACCACGTACAAAGATCTTCAGAAGTTTCCAGGCCGCTATCCCTTGTAATGCAATGGTATTACGGCCTGGGAACTTTAGAACACCTTCGTACGTACGCAGTATCAGCAGTACATTGGGGAGAAAAATTGTAGTTGAAATTTGTGCGGTAAAATTATATTGGGAACGTCAAAAAATTTGTGAGAAGCTTGCACAAGTGGCACAAGGCTAGCGAAGAAACGAAGATGATGGCCGCTTGGCTAGTCCAGTATTGCCTCCGGCACACCAAGAATTATTCGTGTTCCGAGCCTTCGGGAAACGCGTCGTGAAGCATGTGAGGCCCAGCGAACGCTTCTCAATATTTTGCACCGAGCCACCGAGCCTATGACCTAGCTGCCCAGCTATGCTCAGAGCACAGTGGCAGACGCAGCACGCGTCGCCTCGGCTTGACACCGTGCCGCCTTTGCTATACTGCATACGTTGCCCAATGATCCCGTCTAGCCGCCACATAGAGCCACAAACTTTCTTTTTAGCGAACCTCCCACTCTTACAAGCTTCAGAAAAAGGTTACAACTGCGTGAATGAGATGCCACGTAAGAAACAAACTCGCACACACGAAGCGCAACGTGTGTGTGTGTATCTTTCTATGTTTGTTGCATGGTGTCTTATTCGCGCAGGTGTAACCGTTTTCTAAAAAAAATGACCCAACGAAACCAACAACATGTCATTCAACAAGAGCTGGAGGACGCGCGCGGAGGTGAGCGGTCGCATGTGACTTTGGCTCCTGCAAATTTTCCTCTTGTGGCTAACTGATCACTCCAAACGCCCCGAATACTTGACTGGACCTATATGTGAGTGTTACCGACGCTTCCTGTGATACTTTTTCAATACTAAGACGTTTTTTTACGCAAGCCGCAGCCCTTTTAGGGCTGTCGGCTAGCAGTATCGCTGCTAGGCCTACCTCTCCCTAGCATGAGCGCTGGAACAGGGCGCGACGCAGCCGGCGTCGATGGTGCGCGTTCCTGGCGCGCGATCCACGAGAGCCTCTCAAGACAACGCCAGCATCCTTCGTCACCACCAAGCCATGCAGTGGCTCAGGAGCGCCAATCAAGAGCAGCACCGAAGCCCCCACCACTGCCGCGCAGTGATTACAAAATCATATTAAGAGTCCGTGGAGGTTTAAACTGTGCTGTGATACATCCATGCGTCCTCAGACAAATAATCCTCAAGGCGGCGGGTCTCCCAATCTCTGACCGCACCAGTTCTGACCAAATACGCGTCAACTCCATCAACCATACCGTTCTGATTAGCACACCAGACCTGGATCGTGCCGACCTCTACCATGGCATACGGCTCTTGAACTTCAACGGCACCCCTCATGAAGTCGCCACCCATGTCGCTGATCCCGTCGATACCTGCAGAGGAACCGTTCTCCTGCCTTCCGATTACTCGGAAGACGAAATCATCTCGACCCTCCGCCGATGCAACCCAAAGCTGACTATCGGAGGTGCACGACGCCTGGGCAGCACTGAAACCATTCTAATCATATTCCAAGGCAAAATCGTTCCTTACTACGTCCACTACGAAGGCTGTGCACTTCGATGCCGTCCCTTCAGGCAAAAGGTTGAAGCCTGCACACGGTGCCGTCAGATTGGTCATCGCCAAGACGTCTGCACCAACACCAGTGACACACTTTGTCCCAAATGTGGACTAAAAGATGCACCTATGGACCACGAGTGTGACCATGTTTGTGTTGTGTGCAATGGAAACCATGAAACAGGTTCATCGCTGTGTAGACAACGATTTAAGCCGCGCCCTACACGGTCCATGGAAAAGCAAGACCCACCCATCCACCGATCTCCTAGTCGCGAACAAACTCACGGTTCAAGCCAGCGGAAAAGTCGAAGCAAAAGCAAGGAACGCGGGCGGAAAAGTCGAAGCAAAAGCAAGGAACGCGGGCGACGCTCCAGTGCCAGCAAAAGTAAAGATCGCGGTCGTCGCTCCGATTCAACGACGCAAGACGACGCCTGGCCAGCCCTATCACCAAGCCCTGCTCTCACCAACTCTTCGGTCAACTCACACCAGGTAGGCTGGGCTAAGTCAGCCTCTTCTAGCTGCTCCTCAAATCACACCAGTAACAACGACTCCACCCTCTTTAAAGAAAATGCAACCCTAAAAGCTGAAATTCAAAGGCTTAAATTACAACTTGAGTCTTTTCACTTATCCGCTACTACCACTCAAATTGATTCTCGTCCTCCTTCCGCATCAACCACCCAAGCCCCTCCCTCTCATTCCGCCTCTTCCATGTGCCATTCATCAGCCCCACCTGAACCCTCTGCACAGTTGCCCATGGACACTAGCCCCTGTGCTCAACGCGAACCACTTCTCCCTCCCCCCAGCAAACGTAAAACTCCGAGCACTCCACGATCAGAAGAGTCCCTGGAGGAGACAGTTTTAAATTATAATGACAGAATAACCGCATTAGAAACTAAATTTCATAATATACTCACCGCAGTTGAAAAACTCAGTGCAGATTACGCAGCCAAACATGAAGCACTCGACAAATTTATGGACCTTGTGCAAGCTCATATCCAACAAACTACAAGTTGGATAGCTGAAGTTAGTGCCCATAATCCTAGCATAGCACCACTTTCCACCTCAGCACCAGCTTCGCTTAACAATGGCCAATAACCCGACTCGCTCCGAGCTTCAGGTTTGGCAATGGAACTGTAGGGGGTTCCGAAAAAAGAAAGCACATCTGCAACAGTTCCTTGCCTCCCGTTCTAATCTACCCGAAGTCATTGCCCTCCAAGAAACTCACGGGCCAGTCAGCTTCCCAGGATATAATGTCCACCAAACTAAAAAGCTGTCCCGGCCTGATACGGCAATTCTTACTCAAAAACACCTCACTGCAAATCACTCCCACTTCGACGGCGTCGATATAGAGCATGATTTTTTGGAGATTATCCCTCATAAGAATAACACATCTGCTCTTTACCTTCTGAATGTCTACAGCCGCCCTCGAGACAAACATCACCGCTTTGACTCCCTTTTTACTCAAGCCATTTCCGCTGCCAAAGACCATCCCCTTTTAATTCTTGGGGATTTCAATGCACCCAACCTGTTGTGGGGTCACACTGTTTCTACTCCTAAGGGCAGAGCCCTGTGGATACACATACAAGACCACAGACTCACGCTACATAATGACGTCGATGCACCAACCAGGCTAGGAAACAGCGTATCGAGAGATACCTCTCCCGATCTTACCCTTACACGCAGAATTCAGCACGTTACATGGAGCAACTTGCAAGTTAATCTCGGTAGTGATCACTACATCATTACTACTACAGTACATTTCAAGCACAAACCCTTCGCACCTAAGCCAATCAGTCACACCAATTGGGACAAATTTCGAGAGGCCCGCCAGATATCAGCTCCCAGAAACATCCAAGACATCTCAGAATGGGTGAAGCAACTTCACTCAGATGCTGGGGTGCATACTACAACTTTGCCCCCCGAAACCCCCCTCACCACGGTTGATGCCAAGCTTTTACATATGTGGGAAGCCAAACAGTCTCTCTTGAAGAGATGGAAAAAAGGACGGCACAACCGAAAGCTAAAACTCCGAATAGCCAAGCTTGACCTGCAGATCCAGGAGTACGCCACACAACTGGCCTGCCAGCAATGGGGCCAGGTGTGTGACAGCATGCAAGGAAACCTTGACAGCAAACGCACATGGCAACTACTGCGCCACCTCTTAGACCCTACCACATCACGCACACATCAAAACCAGAGCATAAAGAAACTTGTATATGCTCACAAAAACGATCTAAACGGACTCTTCGACGACCTCCGCGATAAACATCTGCCTCCTGCTCAGCAGTATAACACACCAAAGTACACTGGAAAGCCCAACGAGTTATTGAGCGCCGCTATCACGGAAGCAGAGGTTCGGCATGCTATGGCCACTCTGCGCACAACGTCAGCACCAGGCCCAGACCACATTACCAACAAAGTACTTCGCAATCTGGACGACAACTCCGTCACGGCAATCACAGATTATTTCAATCACTGCTTTGACACTGGCACCCTTCCAAGTTCCTGGAAGGATGCCAGGGTAATTTTCATTCCAAAGCAAAACAAACCAGTGAACACTTCCAATCTCAGGCCTATTTCACTAACCTCTTGTCTTGGTAAAACGCTTGAACACGTTATACTCAACCGTCTGAATAAATACATGGAAGACAACAATGTTTATCCACCAGAAATGGTGGGTTTTCGAAAATCTCTGTCATGTCAAGATGTCATGCTTCGACTGAAGCATGATATCATTACACCCAACAGCAGCCTAGATACGCAAGCAATCTTGAGTCTGGACATCCATGGAGCTTTCAACAACGTTGCTCATTCCGCCATCCTCCGCGAGCTTAATCTCATAGGGGTTGGCGCAAAGACATATAACTATATAGCTACTTTTTTAGCCAACCGTACCGCAACCATACACATAGGCGCAGATCAATCTCAGTCTTACGCTTTGGGAAGTTACGGCACGCCCCAAGGGTCTGTGCTGTCACCGTTTCTTTTTAATGTCTCTATGATGCCGTTGGCGCAAGCATTGAGATCTATCCCTGACCTCAAGTTTTCACTCTACGCCGACGACATCACTCTTTGGATGACTGGCGGCTCCGATGGAGAGATTCAAGACACCCTGCAAGCTGCGGCAAATGCGGTTGTGGCACTTACAGGGTCTATGAATCTTTCATGTTCCCCACAGAAATCTCAGCTACTTCTCCTACCATCTCACAGAGGGGGCGTAAAACACATATCCAATATACAGGTAATTCTACATGACGTACCAGTTACTCGAGTGGATAGGATCCGCGTGCTCGGTTTACACATTCAAAGCAATCGGCTCAACACATACACACTAAAGACACTTCACACCACCGTTGATCATACCTTGCGACTTTTGGGTCGGGTCAGTAATAAACATGGCGGACTAAAGGAGGCCGAACTCCTCCGCTTGGTCCAAGCCTTCGTTATCAGTAAAATAACTTTTACAACGCCTTACCTACACTTTCTTAAATCAGAATCCGACCAGATAGACATCCTTTTACGCAAAGCGTATAAGTTCGCTTTAGGGGTGCCTATACGGACCTCCACTGAAAGGCTTATGCGTACTGGCACCTTCAACACCCTTGCTGAACTAGGAGAAGCCCATATTGCATCTCAGTATAACAGACTTTCTAACACCGTGACAGGCCGACACATTCTACAAACCCTTTCTGTCACTCCGGCATCCATCACTAAGGTCAAGTACACCATTCCACACCACATACACGAGAACCTATACATTCCACCACTTCCAAAAAACATGCACCCTGAGCACCAGAAACAGCGCAGGATGCAGCGCGCGAGGGCCCTCAAAAAACAATTCTCCTCCTCCAATGATGTGCTCTATGTTGACGCCGCCGATTACGGTAACAGGCATCATTATGCAATATCGGTAATCAACTCTCACGGCCAGGTCGCTGCGGCCGCCTCCGTTCTTGCTTCTTCTTCGGAGGAAGCGGAAGAGGCGGCCATAGCCCTGGCCCTGACAATACCTAGTTCATCCGTTATAATCAGTGACTCCAAAACAGCTATATATAATTTCGGAGCGGGCAGGGTTTCTAGGCCAGCCCTTTCCCTACTTTTGCATCATCCCCTTGATCGACTTGTAGCACTAATCTGGACTCCCGCGCATGCGGGCCTTGCCGGAAACGAGGCGGCTCATGCGAGTGCCCGAGGATTCACAGTCCGGGCACACGCATCCGATGTGTCGCAATTCGCTACGGATGAGGCGCCATTTACAGCGCGGGATCGCCTTATTTCATTCCACGATATTTGCACACACTACCGTTTAGAGCGATTAACCTTCCCGCCACTCACGCGCAAATCTTCACGCAGGTGCGAAATTCTGTGGCGACAGCTGCAGACTCGCACCTTTCTTTCGCCTTACCTCCTACACCGCATTCATCCATCCTGTTACCCTTCCCCCTCATGTAAATTTTGTGCCTCTTCCACAGCAGACTTGAACCACATCATGTGGCGCTGCCCTAAGCACCCTCTTCCCCCATTCCTGAAACGCCTAATTTCTAGTGAGGAGCAGTGGGAGGCTGCCTTGCGCAGCTCGAGGCCCGCTATCCAGGAGGCCATCCTGGAGTGGGCTGAGAGGGTAGAGGAGGACTACTTCAAGTAGTTCATCCCCACCACACCCTTTCCTGTTGCCCCCTTCCCTTTAACAAGGGATAAATAAAGTTGTTCATTCATTCATTCATTCATTCAACAAGGTGCCTCACCTGTTATCTCACGCACGAAAACGCCGACGCAGCCGACGTTGACGAAAGCGACGAAAGCTTCTCGCTGTCAGTCATGCATGGGCATGTCGCTGGGTGGATGGTGTTTATGACAGTACGGCTGAAGAAAAATAATCGCGTAAGGTGTGTTGAATAAATTGTTTTTATATATAAAGAACATACCAAACTAGGGGCGTGTAATTATTATTTTGTGAAAACAATTCTGTTGCATCGATTATAACGTTTTTTTTGCGCTTGCGCTCTCTGACGTTTGGTGAGAGCACTAGTTCGTTACGTAGTCGTGACGCACTTCCTGAGGCCAGGTTTCGCGGAGTGTCCTCTCTTGTCTTTTTCTTTATGCCACGTCTTCGCGGCGTTTTCAAAGTGAAGGAAGACGTGGTGTAATGTTTCAGCGGGGTCCCAGGTGTTCAAGGCGGCGGCTCAGTCATATATTTCGATCCAGCTTTGCAGGCCCTCGTCTGACGATCCATGGAACGTTGGGGGTTCGTTGTGCTTCCGGAGAACGACTGGGGAAGGCTGCACGGGGGTGGTCATTGGTGATGCCGGGATCTGGGGCTGTCTGGCTGCTTCAAAAAGGCGCCCGTAATCTGGTCGAAGTCCCCTCTTTCTGCGGCTTGTTCGCTGCTCAGGGTTGGCTTCGGTGTCTGCTTTGCCGCTTGGGGTGGCTTCTTGGCTAGAAGGGGGCGTCTGGAACATAAAGAAGTAGCACCTCCACCAGAGGTTACGGGGTCGTGACGTCGACGAAGAAGCAGAGAGTAAGTTAAAGATTAAACTGTTTATTTTGGCGACCTGTGCACAGTAAACGGAAAGCCGGATCACAGTAGCAGACTTGCGTTAAAGAGAATTTTATTTCCGGATATGTCTTAAACAGCTTATGCGCACACATAAAAATGGACAATGGTGAACAATGCGTATGTACAATGCAAGCTGTTATAAACAGCGAAAGAACTTATTGCGTATGCAGTGACGTACAATCCAAAAATTGTACAATAAAGACAAGACATTCATGACTCGAGATGATTAAACTTAATTAAACAGTAAGGCTATAGAACAAACAAGGGGGGGGGGTTCACAGTGTAGGGTGATATCTTGCATTCACCTGTGAGGACAATTTGCCCTCGCGCTCAAGAACAATATTGCACAAAAGGACATGTTTTTATAGAAGAAAAGAAAAATACACACTGTAATGTCACAGTGGTACAAGCTCTAGCCCACCTCCTCGATAAGGGAGGAAAGGCATGGACACTCTGTTGTTTTTTACGATAATAAATCACGTAGACCACCGCCGGAGGAGAGCCTCCTCCCCCAGCATGACTAGTTCTGCGTTAAGATGCATAAGCATTATGTTTATCAGCCGATGTAGTAGGGGAAACATGGCTCTCTGGGGGCGTCCCCTCAGGCAGGCCAGTCCCCTTCGTTTCTATAAGACGAAGGCTCCGATAGCCATAAAGAATACGACAAAGTTATCTCTGTGGCTAGACTTCCACTGCATACTTGTTTGGAGCATCCTGGTAACCATGCGCCTAAAGGTGCGTGCTACTATACATTCATGGAAGACATGGTCTAGTGTTTCGACGCGACCGCATTGCGGGCATGTGGCGGAGGGCGCCACGCCCTGCGCCGCAAGGTGGTCGGCCGTTGGTAAAGCCCCCCATTCCCTGAGCCAGTTTAGGTCACGGACCTCGGAGGGGAGAGACGTGTTTGTAAATGTCCAGCGTCTTTTCGCCCGGCATTTCGGGCGTTGTTCTTCAGATAGGCTTTTAAATGCTATTTATTCGCTCATGCCGGTGGGGGACATTTCAATAAGTTCTTGAACTGGAAAATCGTTTCGCCATTTTTGCAAAGATTTTATAACATGTGTGTAATACGCTGGTTGCTGCTCAGCAGCTGGTCCCATGTCGTTTGCTAAACCAAAAAGTCTTCTAGAGGTTCCTAGCAGATACACTACAAGTTGCCTGCCTCGATACGATGAGTTCTCTAAGAGTTCCCAGGTGTTTTTGAGAGCCAACATGCGGCACATTACATCAAGGCTGGCACATTACACTCAGCCCTTCCCTTTTTACTGGTAGGCGGACCAAGGCTCTGGCAACAGCTTCGGCGTGGCCGTCCCCAAAAAAGGAGCCGCACGCAGTAGCCACTCTCAGCAAAACCCGTCGAAGTGGTCGGGCAATTCTGGCTTCATAAAAGTTTTGCTAAAAAAAGTTTGCTACAAACGTGGGCACGAACTTTGGACTGTGAAGGAAAAAAGACCATGATGATGATGATGATGATGATGCCTCCACTATAGCTCTTACCCACTCAGAGGGATTGACCAAGAATTGAAGATATGAAATTTAAGGATTTTCAAATGATACCTAATCCTAACAGGAGGAGGATAAAGCTCATGTAAGTACAAAAAGAGTGCAATATTTTTCCCATTTCGACCAGACACAATATTATATATCCTGATTCGAAATTGCAGTAATTTCGAACACGTTTAAAAATAATGTTGAGAATTCGCTCAATAATATTCTAATAACAAATATACAAATAGGAATTTAGAGACGCATTCGTTTTGTTTCATGATGATAACTGCAAACGGTATCAAAGGCATTCCTGCGGCTGTAGCCAAAAACCGAAGCACAAAAGGAGAGTATATTTTCAATTGTGAAGGGCAGCCTAAGGGTAGCAAACGGGATGACATAGACGTTTTCTTATTAGGCTGTAACGGCGACATGACAAAAAATAATGGTCTATTTATTCCAGATCTGCACCAATGTTGCATAAGGGAAATATTACCAGACAAGCCTTGTGTGAATATATATTTAAAGAGGGCAACTTTGTTCTTCTTCGTTTTCTTCTCTTCTTATGGCTCATACCCAATTCAAGGGGTTGGCCATTGGTTGGTGAATTTTAAATGCGAAGCATTTCTTAGCGAACTTCGACGCCTTTGAGCATATCTATCTATCTATCTATCTATCTATCTATCTATCTATCTATCTATCTATCTATCTATCTATCTATCTATCTATCTATCTATCTATCTATCTATCTATCTATCTATCTATCTATCTATCTATCTATCTATCTATCTATCTATCTATCTATCTATCTATCTATCTATCTATCTATCTATCTATCTATCTATCTATCTATCTATCTATCTATCTATCTATCTATCTATCTATCTATCTATCTGTCTGTCTGTCTGTCTGTCTGTCTGTCTGTCTGTCTGTCTGTCTGTCTGTCTGTCTGTCTGTCTGTCTGTCTTCTGTCTATCTATCTATCTATCTATCTATCTATCTATCTATCTATCTATCTATCTATCTATCTATCTATCTATCTATCTATCTCTCTATCTATCTATCTATCTATCTATCTATCTATCTATCTATCTATCTATCTATCTATCTATCTATCTATCTATCTATCTATCTATCTATCTATCTATCTATCTATCTATCTATCTATCTATCTATCTATCTATCTATCTATGTAGCCGCCTACGACTTTCTGCTCTCCTGGCTGTTTCAATAATGGCATTGATACCAAACTTGTCATGGCATAACATGACTGTATGAAGAACATATTTGACTAGTCATAACATGAAAATCATGAGATGTATGGCATGAATGTCATTATTTACATTTCATGGTCCTGTCCCTCTTGTGGTGGTTTCATTCACCTGGCATGTTTCAAAACTGATATGGTATGACATGATTGCATGGCGAACACAAACGACAGACCAAAACATGAAAATAGTGACATGCATGTCATGTAACAACATGACTACATGCCACACTCATTATGCGCTTGCGGCTGTTTCGCTAGCGTCACAAATACCAAATTTGGCGTTACATTACGTGAATGGATGACAAAAGTATGTGACTGGGGCAAACATGATAATCACGAGCCGCGTGTCATGTAACAACATGACTACATGCCACGCTCATGATGTGCTGGTGGTCGTTTCGCTAGCTTCACTTATACTAAATTTGGTATTACGTGACGTGAATGAATGACGAAGGTATGATACTGCTGCAAAAATGTTGAAGATTCCATGCGCGTCATGTAACAACATGACTACATGCTACACTCATGATGCACTCACGGCCGTTTCCATGGCTTCTCATGTACCAAACTCGGTATTACGCGACGCGAACGGACGACAAAGGTAAATGACACATACTAAACATGACAATCGCGATATGCGTTTCATGTAACAACATGTCTACATGCCACACTCATGATGCGCTCGCGGTCATTTCGCCAGCTTCACATATGCCAAATTTGATATTAGTGACGTCAATGAATGACGAAGGTATGTGACTGGTGCAAACATGATAATCATGAGATGCGTGCCATGTAAGAACATCACTACATGCCACAGTCAAGGCGTCAATACATTTCGACGTGACGCGGTGCATCACGTCAAAATGTATGTTTGGTTATAAACATGTATGGTTATACATACATGTATGTATGGTTATACAAAAAATGTATGTTTGGTTATAAACACTTCCATTATTCTCTACAGCGATAACTCACTATTCCAAGGAAATAATAGGTGCTTGTATTTTTGAGAAGCTGTCAAGATCAGGTCTGATAAGCATTTCTTGAATATGAGCATGCGGAATCTTGCAATTGCAACGTGTGCTGTCAGTAAGAAAAGCCGAATGATTCACACCAAACACGCCGCCTTTGCTAAAGAATCAGCGCTTTCATTTATCCAATTTATAGTAGGATAATTTACTATTATACAAGTAGCCGTCTTTTAGGGGCGAAGCTCCTCTAAACGGCAACCGTTTGTTCCTCGTAGTAGTCGTAGTCGTAGTCGTAGTGTGTGTTTACGTTTTGACGTGCAAGGTGGTGCCAGTGGGAATTTTTTTCTGTGCGTGTTGAACAAAAAAAATTCGCAGCGTACGCGGTAACTAAAAGCCGAATTCTCCTGTCTCTCATTGCCCATTAGCAGCCATTGGTATGTACATTGAGCCCTATCTGACAAGAAAGGGTTGCTACGTTATACTCGCTGGGCGTAACCTCCTTGGTTTTAGAAAGGTTTTGCGAGCGTTGGGCCGCAGTGCCATGAATCCAGTGAACTAGAATATATCATGAACTCTAGGTGGTTAAGGGTGGGAAGTAGACACGACGCGCAAGCCGTAAGAAAGTGTGCGTGTGCCTCCTCTCGTTTAGTCCTTGGAATGTCCACTGGATGGTGGTGCTTATATATGAGGAATATATGATGAAAAGATGCGAGATGCTGGTACTTGGAGTGTTCAACAGATGGGCGAACAGACACACAGATAGATTCATTGACGGACACACGGATGGCTGCACGTACGGATGGACGCATGGACGGACGCAAGGGCGGATGCATGGACGAACGCAGGGATGGACGCACAGATGGACGTGCAGACGCATGAACGGACGCACGCACGGACGGGCGGATGCACGCATTGACGGTAACACAGATGGACGCATGGACGGGCGGAAGCAAGGACGAATGGACGGACGGATGCTTCACCCCACTCTTCATCATTCACTCCGTGGATATGCTGCCATTTTTATTTCTTCTATACACGTTCACGTTTTGCCCAGTGCCCCTCACGCGCACGCCAATCTCGCGCTCGGACCTGCTTGCGTAGCGAACTCTCAAGAACAATTCTGAAGCTACGCAGCAGGGCAGACATGGGTGACCACTGTGAAAGACATGGTGACCGCTGCCATGGGTGATCACTGCCCTGCTCGTGCCGCACTCGGATGGCCCCCCACCACGGAGGCGCTTTTTTCATGGCAGACGCCAGCACCCGACGCCGCAGTTTGACGGACTGATGGGTGTCACATATCTGCAGGAGCTGTTTGGTCTTCCGTCGACGTTTCTTTGGACACCGGAGCCCACACTGCCCACGGAGCCGTGTCGTACTACTACGTCCAGTGGCCTTACCCAGTGCTCCCGCTGTTCCCATTGTTCCTACCGTGAATGGTGCCAGTAATTTCGTACCAGATGGCTCCGAACTAAGGCACAACAAGGCAACTGGGTGTGAGCGTGGACGTCAACAAAAATGGCGCCCCGCCACGTCCGCCAAAGAAGCAGGTCGTCAAGCGCCGCGGTGCCCGGTCACCTGCGGAACAGGGCACCGAGGCGGCGTGATCTCATACTACCAGGGCGTGGACTCGTAAAAGCAACACCCCTTCAACGAGCAAGACGTCTCGAAGCAGCCCGTCAAAAGACGGGAAAGAGGAACACATCGAGCTGGTACTGTCGTGAATGCTGCGCACTGCGGCAGACCTGGGGCTCAGAGGGCCCCCAAGAAAGAAGAGCCAAGGTGCACCGCCCATAAGCTACATAATCTACAGCGCCGCGATGCTCAGAAGCTTGAACGCGCACAGCCGCGCCTCGACGCCTGCCTCGCGATCGGAGCACCTGGACGAAAACCCGAAGGGGAGCGGCACGTCCGCCAGCAACGTTCGTGAGTAACCAGTCGAGATGGCGCCTCAGGTCAGGTCAAAGACTCTGCAAGTCGCTGCACCGGTTTGCGCCGCTGACGGTACAGATGACAGCTTGGTGTGACCCAAGTATATATCACGACTCCACTGCACCACAGGATTTTTTTCGTTAGCTTGAGACAATAAAGGATGCTTATAGACAAAAGCATGTAGTTTCATGATTATTGAGCAGATGTTACGGCCATGTTTGTGTGCGTTTGATATGATAGTAATGTATGAGACTTAGCGTGCCAAAACTACTATAAGATGATGAAACACGCCGTAATAGATGACTCCGGAAACCTAGGCCACCTGTGCCCCCCATTGTACACGGATGCATTTCCACATCCTTCGAAAATTTGGATGCTGCGGCGGCAGTGTGGTACCGCCGTTTTATGTCGAGCACCATACCCCTAGAAGACCACGCCTGCTTTTGAGTCGTTTCCTACGAATTTGGAAATGGCAACACGTGGGGGACGTATTGATTCCAATTAACGCACGCAATCTGGTTGCACAGTTAGATATTTTTCCGTGAATGCAATGACAATACCTACGAAATGGGAATAACCCCAAAGCTCACCAATTTCAGCGGTAGTTTTAGAAGAAGAGAAGTGAACATGTGTGGACGCTGAGAACAGCTATCACTAGGTCAAGCATCTTTTCTGACTGTTCATTGAAACATATCTACCGAAGGCTGTTTTTCAACACATTAGTCGGTATAACATCACTACATATAGCATAATTAACGCATTCATCATCGATTCAACCCGTTAGTCATAACTGACATACAAGCATATCTCCCAACTTACTGCGCAAGCGTATAGAAACACAAGGTGACTGGAAGCTAAAGTAACCTTTCCTAAAAACCTGAACAAGAAGAAATATCCACATTTCGATTGCTTTGCTCTATAGAACTCACGAAGAGAAAAATTCGGAATCTATTATAGGAATATTATAAGAATATTGCCCGAAACTCAATTCTTGGACAATCCCCTGATGGTATGAGCCACAAGAGATTCCTTACGTGATTCCTTACGTGATTCCTTACGTGATTCCTTACCCGACATGAAGCCTGCATTGGATCAGTTTTCAACGGATTTTCACGCACCGGCATGGCTAAGTGTCGTAGACTGCTGGGCTGCCACGCAGAGGGCCAATGATCGATTCCCATTCCGTCCTCTATAGTTTGTTCAGTTTTTCTAATTTCGTGTGATGGTGGCGGCAAACACTGGCGGTGCGGGGGTGAACAACTATGGTGCTATATTGTAACCTTGTTGGTCCTTCGTCATGCGTTTTATGTAAATATACAATTGGGGATTGTCCAGCCTCTGCATTCGAACCGAATTTCGTCATGGCATGCTGGGCTGCCACACTTTCTCTAAGTAGGGGGTTCCGGTGCACTTCCTTAGCACTTTAGAATACCACCTGACCACCTCTCAACTCCCAATTTCACCTGACTCGTAGCTCTCCAGGCCTTCTTTTCTCAACTGTAATAAAGAGGATTTTTTCTCAAGAAAAAAAAAACACCCGGCGCTGTTTTGAACTTCTGAATTTGCGAGCATACATCGGTTTGGTGCCCCGGATGACCCTCCTTCTCAATCGTTTATTCTCTCCTAACCTCTTTTTGTCTCGCTCAGTTCTGAGATTGTTAGCTTCGTGAATTCCGCAATGTCGGAGTTTTGCTATTTCGAGTGGTCGCACTCCTAGTTGATGTTTTGTGTGAACTGACCAGTTGTGCGCGCCTGTTTTGCGACTAATCGGCTACTTACACGTGATTCTCACGTTTGGCGGTTGCAGTACATAAAAAATAAACTCGAAATGTTTATAACTGCTAAAGAATAGACAATTGCTGCCTTTAAAGTTGTATCTTGTTTTGTTGGCGATTTGGGGTGCTAATATAAAAACTCGGGTAAAAAGATATATAAGTACACAGTGGCCCTCAGTCGCGAGTCAGATATACCTATTAGTAATTACTTCTATGGTTAGACTAATAACGTAAGTTAGCAATTGAAAAGGCAAAGAGCGCATTATTTTTATTTCTAGAAAGCGGAGAAAGGTAAGAAATGTTGCACGGAAGCAATGACATGTTTGCATCGCTCAGCACAAAGCGTCGGCTTGAAATGCTAGACCCTGACGACTCTTGGCACTTTAGAAAAACTATAAGTGTGATGATGGATTTGTGGGGTTTAACGCCCCAAAACCACCATATGGTTATCAAAGACGCCGTAGTGGAGGGCTCCGGAAATTTCGACCACTTGGGGTTATTTAATGTGCACCCAAATCTGAGCACACGGCACTACAGCATCTTCGCCTCCATCGAGGATACAGCTGCCGCAGCCGGGATTTGATCCCGCGACCTGCGTGTCAGCAGCCGAGTACCTTAGCCACTAGACCACCGTGGTGGGGCAGACAAAGATATGTTTATCAATTTAGAGCACTAGGTTCTCTACTATACGAGAGAGCATAAAAGCGTCCTTACAAAAAAAAAAGAAGTATTAGGAGGTACACAACAATACGTCCACGCGACACGTTCAGTGCGCAAGTGCTTCTGGGTACTATCCTACATATAGAGAACGTTACTGGGGTTGCTGCGCGCTATGATTTAGGATAATTATGTAAAGTTTACCTGTTCGTTTAGACAGTGTACAATTATAGTAGGTGTCGGAGTTAACGTAGCGTCGCACTTTAATCAATTCATCATACAAATAGTATTAGCGTCGTATCCCTCGTTTAACAGGTGCCCGGCAAATAGTTAGTAACAGTGTACAAAAGAACCGTTGCACCTTGAAGTATGTGCAAATTTACATTGTAAAAAAGACCAGAAAAAGGTTAGGTGTCCCTGCAAGTATGCAGCAGCTTCTTTTACTAACTCTATGCTTGTCGTTACAAACTTTCTACTAATTTTTTCGCGACTGCGCATTCAAGGTACACTGATTCGGCCGTGAATGGACATGAATTGGTTCGAATGCAAATGAAGTTTAATGAACTAATCGGAATATAAGAGTGTGACCCGCATCATGCAGTCTACCCACGTTGCGAGTGAATTAAAACACAAGCTCTAATTGCGCACAAAGGGCTGCATTAGCACCTTGCAGTAAGTTGAAGCTTTGCGAGCGTTGCCTAAAGCAAAGCAACATATTCCAAGACGCAACAACTCGAGTACCGTGATAGTTTAAAGATGCTTGCCGTCGCGGATGCATACACCGACGTGCATTAGGTCACCCGCATAAAAATACGTCTGCTAGTAGTTGGGATCATTATATGTTATGACTGGCATCAGACGTGTTTTGATGGTACATTTAGATCTAGCCTAAGGAGTCGGCGAACGGTACGCACCTAAGTATTATTCCGCAGCGTAGAACACCTGTTGCAGGAAAGGAGATAATGTTCAGTTTTCCCAAATATTCCGCAAAATATGAATGAGAAGTAACTAGTAACGTGAGACATGCGGTTACCGAAAAATGTTTGCGCAAGTACGTTACACACTGAAGTTACGAAATGGCATCGAGTACATTAAGTTACAGACCAAAAACAAAATGGCAGATCCCAGGTACAGTGAAAATCAATGATATACGAAGCACAAATGAGGATGGTTGATATGGTGATTTAAAATCAACACGACGTTACGAGGTGGACGTAAATTACACCGTACATGGCTTCCATGTCATGGTTATCATGTTCGCGCCTGAGTCTACTCACGTCACTTAATACGCAATTTTGTATACGTGAAGCTAGTGAAATGGCCGCGAGTGCGCTGTGGGCGTATCATGTAGTCATGTTTTACTTGGCACGCATATCATGATTAGCATGTTTGGGGGTGTCATTTACCTTCATAATTCACTAATGTCATCTAAAGGATTGGCAACACACGCAAGCATGCGACGCGATACGCGAGGCCCAAGCATGCGCAGGGCTGGTTGAGCCTCTCCCGAGATGGATTGGCCACCCCGGGGCAATATTTCGCCACTATAGCTCCCACATGAAAGCGGTAAGCAAGAACCCAACGTCGCAAAAAAGAACATACTGTGTTTAGATTAGGGAAAGCGGAGGCATTGTGTATGCGAAAATCCCGAAGGTTCGAGTACGTTGCTGATTGACCACTGAAGCTGGGGGAAGCCCACCAACAGGTAGGACTAATGGAGTGTTTAAAACAGTGGTTCACTCTGCTGTATAGAACAAGGAAGCTTCGTTTCGCACTTGGACTTGGCTGAACGACATGCGTGGTCCTAAACGGGCTAAATCTAAGCATGCGTGATACCAGGAACGTGTCTTCCTTGCAGTTTCCGTTATAATCATCTCAGCTGCGATAACTGCTTTGAACGTCAGAAGGGCTGTCAACTCTAATGCATCAAAAAAAATTGTGTTGCACTGGAAATCAGTGCCTTTTATACTGTGAGTGTCAGTTGATGGTATGACATCATACTGGTATAGAGTTCGCTTGGCTTTTTTTCTTTCCTTTTTTGCCTAAACCATTCAGAGCGCTTTCGAAAGCTAAAGCAGTTGTGACATCCGTGGCGGTAAACAACATGTAAAATAGTTTCCTAAAAATTACTAGAGGAGACAATGGCGCTACGTTCGCACCGCGACCGTGAAAACGATGGGTAGTACACGAATTTGCCTATCTTACTTGCGGGTGCCGAATCGCACTTGTCGATTCATTTATTGCTATGTTACGGTTTTGTTCCGAAGGAAACAACGAAGCCTTTGAACTTTGTGGTCTGATTGGAAGTGGCAAGCCTAAAATATTGAGGTGGTGAAGCGCAACCGTTCAACATTCGCCGATTTCTGTTTCGTGACAGAACAGCTCCAAGCCACACGAAACACACACGAACCTATGAAGTACGAAAATTAGACAAATTCATGTATTACCCATCATTCGCATGCTCGCGTAGCACCACGCGTTGCAGCTCTCCTAGACAATAGCGCCAGAGTTCCTTCTAGTGGATACATGTAGTAAGCTTTATGGTTTAAAAAGCAGGAGAGACGTTATATGCACTGTGTATGCTCACATGTGCTGTGTTTTTGAACGGCTCGTAACTTACCAATCATGATGCTCCGTGGTTATACACGCGGAAGTAGACCCCTGTACCATATTAACTAAAGTAGGCACCCTGCCCCCCCCCCCCTTTGGCGGTGTTTTGTGGTTGCAATAGCATCACCGCGTATATCCCTTATTGTCATGTATCTCGACTTCGACACTGACGATGATGCATGAACTCTAGTGAAACTAACTCTTGGACGCTCTCGGGTTAAAAGAAGAAAGACCCAGTAGCAGTGTCCGACATGGTGTGCATATAGCAGTGGCCGAAAACAATCCCGCTCTGGAGCCAACGGTTACCAGATGTGAAAAATCGGAGAACCAGAGTTCAGTGCGGATTCTGGAGTGCATCGTACTTTAATGAGAGCCTAACGCCATAGTCAAGAAGAACGCAACGGTATAAAACATAAAAAAATTATAAGTGGCTAATACCTTCAAAAATGGGCTCCACGTTTCCTGCACATGTCAAAATGGAAGAATTAAAAAAAAAGAAAGCAGTTTTCAGAATAATACTATCCAATCTCTGACGTATTCCATATTTAAACGTCGCACATTCTTCTAATTCAGTCGCACAGGATCCAGGCCATTAATTACCACGAATAACATTTGGAAATGCTCAGTGATATATGATTATATGGTTCCCAGAAAAAAAGCTTGTTTTATCTATGATTGCGTGAAGGTTATGGATCTTGGGGACCCATATTGTCCTAATGAATCCGGTCGTTGTCATTGCGCCATGAATCATTGTGCAGATATTAAAACTTTTCAAAACGATGGTCCTAGATAAAATGTTTGCCGACCTGCACGCCACGTAACCTTAGTGTCGCTACTCAACTCCATTGCTCGCGTAGTCAATGACCGCATGGCATGCATCGATGAGGTACTCGTAATCACCGCGCAACAATGGCTCACAGTCGTAACCCAGCACCTTGGTAAGAGCGTTGTCCAACAGTGGGTATGCCTTAGCGTCCGTAGCGTACACAGCCATGAAAGGCCGCGAACGCCAGCAGCACATGCAGATCACGTCCGCTGGTGGTGTCTCCGCGCTGGCGCTGCTTTGGCTCTTGTTCGTTCGTGGTGGCTCAACGTTCTGCACCAGGAGGCAGCCGTACACAAAGGAGTCGTTGTACATCGTCACGAACGTCGTCTCACGGCCAAGGTTCCTCACGGCTTTGGCGATGTCAGTCAGAAACGCAGTCTCGTTGAATGCCTCCTGTTTCACCATGTCGCCGAGAGTAATCAGCGTCCACGTTTGCAGAATCTGAAGCGGTGCCATCCAGCAGTAGAAATAACCGAGGCGCTCGAGCTTCTGCTGGCGGGTCTCGCACGATTCCACCGTTTCACGAAGCGCCTCGAGGGCGAGCTCTTTGCTACCGTGTTCTTTCATGGGCGGAAGCCACCAAGCACTCATGTCGCCGAAGGAGCACAGTTGTGTCTCCGTGGCTCTGGAGAGAAGTCTGAAAGCCGCGTCTACTTCCTGGGCTGTCATCTTCGGAGTAAGCGGCCGTCGGCACTAGTGCAAGATTGAGCTGCTATGGTCGACTGTTCGCATGACAGCCACCGTAAATGCGAATGTTGGCGGCTGGTCTTTCGTCGTGGCAGCTATAAGCAATGTGAACGACGTTGGGCGGCAGATATGGGTAATCCGATATCAACCATCTGTGATCAAAACATTAGTTGGCGTTTCTGTCAAACAAACAAGAATCAGAATGCTAATCCTAGCAACAGTGCATACGGAGTGTGATGCACTCGATAGCTTGATATTGTGCATGCACGTGGTATACCGTTCAGGTGGTCGAGGCAGTCCGTCTTCCTAAATGCGACTGGAAAATCATAGTCTAGGCTTCCTTTTTTTATCACGAGCGCGTAATAAAGGTTTGAGAATGTGCACGGGTGGCCCGGACAAGCTTCATCATGGCACGATAGTTTGTCACTCAAAGGAGAAATTAAATGTTGGTACGTATACTGAGTACTTGTTCGTTCGATACGATTATGAAGCCCATCGTATCGGACAGCCTTGCAAGTTGGGACCCCCATGTGTTCAGTCAGGTCCACTAACATTTCACGTTGACCGAATAATTTTTGTACCATAGTATTATCAGGGACGGCTCAGTGCTCTACCATAGTTGAGTACGAAGTACTCGAAATCGTTAACCACCTCCTCTATACACACACCTCGGCCTGCACAAAAGTGCGACCTCTGCGGCCGTGATCGAGGCCGCAGCTTCCGGGCCAGTCTTTGTGTGGCGTAAACACTCTAGCACCGCAAGGCCGTGGGTGGTTAAGTCAAAGGTCCTATAAAGTCAATATACCGGAATCGGGATGGCCTTCTGTGTTGCAAGACAAAGATGGCAATACAGGGGGACACTGTTTGAGCTGGCCTATTTTTTGGGCTGCAGCTTTGTTACGAAGCATTTCATTTCATTTGTTTTATGCGAAGGGTTTATGTAGGACAAAATTTCCTAAACCTGACGTCCTGTAATTGTGCACAAAGAAAATGAAACAACAAATAAGGAAAAGTGAAAACCGTGATATTCCGTACAAGAGGGACGCCGGGCCGGCACCAATGTGCTTGAGTAAACACGACGTGGCGTGTGTGTGGGAGTCTGGAGTTTTTGCTTTTCGCGTGAGCGCATCGCGGCAAACCTGATTTCACCGAATTCTACCACCGCTGTTGCGAATGCTTGACTGGATAGGCCATGTTTCACAATGAAAAGTTTTATGATATCAAAATAACGTTCGAGTGCGCAGTAGCTGTCCTTCACCGCCGCTACTGCCACCGGAGTTCATAATCGAGTGAAATAAGACAAAAAAGCTAAGTATATGTAAAACACACAGTGACACATAGGCATTATAAGAGCGTGGTGCAATAAGAGCCTGAAACAAGAGCGTGGTGTAATCTTACTTCCTTAATGTGCTTAACCTCCACCAGGATCCCGTATGCCTTTGCTGTGAAAATGCTTGAGTTCGGGTGGAGGGCACCAGCACTCGGAAAGGACTGATCAATTGCCATACAGGATGTTCATGAGAGTGGTATCAGAATAAGCCAACGTGGCTTGGTTTTCTCATTCACTAACTGGCATTGCTAAATTAGAAGCAGCTATGATTCCATGCAAATTCTACGCAACAACATCAAACGAAGAGATTCTACCACCAGCCTTTTGGCTTTTTCTGTCATTGATAAACAAACTGCAAGGGCAAAGAGGCTGCTCACTTGAGGTTCTTGTACGAGTCGGTGCATAGGCATTACGAGGTATATGAGTCTAAGTGCGTCAGCCGTTCACAATGTGATGCTACTTGTTCTTAGAACAGTCTAGAAAAAATATTTCTCACACAGCAATGTCTTTGGTAAATCCTTTTTTGCTAACGCTACGCTAATGAAATATGCTAAATGTAGGTGTTACTAATGCCTACACACAATCCGCGTCAAAGTCCGCCTTGGTGGAACAGCGGCTACACTCGGCGACTGACCCGGATGTGGTCAATTAGATCCCGGCCATGGCTTTTGCATTTTGATAGAGGAGAAATGGTTAAGTCGCGTGTTCTGGGCTATGTCAGTGCACGTTAACACCAGGTGGTCGACATTTGCGTAGCCCTCCACTGCGGCATGTCTCATAATCATATCGTCGACAGTGTAACTGCGCAAAAATCAGAGGGAAACAAAGCAATACAGACAAGCACAGAATATCAGGTGAAAGTTTATAGCAAGAACGAGGCAATATATTGATACAAATCATCGCTACCATGAAAAGCAAGGGAAGCGTGGGCAGAGAAGGAAGACGACGTTGCTTCCACTGCGATCCCCCTGAGTGGGTACGAGCCATGGCGGTGATCATCATCATTGGACTGTGATCGCGGACTCAGGGCTCATTAAAACCCCCCGTTAAGTTACCTTAATTTGTGTAACAATTTGGTGGAAGGTGCTGGGTAGGACGAACCCAAAGACGGGAGCCTCACTACCAGGACTTCGTCGCAGCCGCCGCCTCGCCGGACTTCCACCTTCGCCGATCGTAATGGCCCAAGAGCAGCCATCCAACGCTTCGAGGCCAACTCCGATGGGTTCCGTGCCGTACTACAGAGTGCCACCAAACTTCGGCGGGACCTCAGGAGAAGACGTCGACGTGTGGCTCAAGAACTACAAGCGGGTGAGCAGAAGCAATGGCTGGGACTCGAACGAACAGCTCAATCATGTCGTATTCTCGTTAACTGACACCGCCCTTATGTGGTACGAGAACCACGAGGACATGTTCACGACTTGGGAACGTTTTGTTGAAGAAGTGCAGAAGTGCTTCGGTGATTCGGACGCAAAGAAGAAACGCGTGGAGCAGACATTGTCTCAGAGGGCACAGCTTCCAGCAGAAACATGTACGACATACATTGAGGAAATATTGAAGCTGTGCAAGATCGTGAATGGGAGGATGTCTGAAGAAGACAAGGTTGGACACGTTCTCAAGGGTATAGCCGAAGACGTGTACAATTTCTTAATTGGGAAAGACTGTTTGAACTCCGTGTCCGACGTGATGAAGCACTGTCGTACATTTGAATCCCTCAAGATGCGACGAATTTCTCCGAAATTCGGCCGCCTGTCCAACGTCCCCACTGTGGCTAGTGTTGAAACAGTGCCGCCTAACGACCTTGCTTTGACCATACGGCAGATCGTTAGAGAAGAGCTGCTTCGATGTCAGCAGAGCTATCATCGCCCCAGCGATTTTCAGGATGGGTACGTAAGCGAACCAGAACGTGTGCGGACTCTTGTTTCTCATCCACCATGGCAACCATCGATCAACGCAACGGACGCTTACGAATATCAAGGCACACGGCAGGCTGGATTCCCCCGTCAACCACCTCCCAACTACGAACGAAGTTTTCGCCCACCTGTTTACCCAACATCGCCTCCCTACAGGGCCCCCGAAGGACGGTTCCACTATCCCATGCCTTCCGAGAGGAGTCGTTACTCTGAGCAACAACGTGCCCCTCGAGCAAGTCCGGTATGCTACAACTGTGGTGTCCCGGGTCACATCGCACGTTTTTGTGACCACCGCCCATATCAGCGACAGTCTTGGCACATGTCTCACCAACCTTTCGACCATCCGCTCTCCACGTCACGGAAACCACGCGCACCTACCGGATCACGCTACCCCTCGCCGGCCTCTGATCGAAGTTTGACACCACCACCTGCTCCCCGTGCTCCACGATCGCCATCGCCACGGCGACGCGCACGTACACCGCCGCCGGAAAACTAGTCGGTGCGGCCAGTGGGGGTGAGGCCGCGAGATAACAGGTGCTATCTACAGGTATACCCCCGTCAGCGTTTATGTTGAAGAACAAAGTTCGTGTAGTTGTCGATGGAGTGGCTACTATGGCACTTGTGGATACAGGCGCGACAGTCTCGGTGATGAGTGTAAATTTTAAAAACCTGCTGGGACCAAAAGTGATGTTTTGCCTGAACCGTGGGGTGACATTTTGAGGTGTAAGTGGTGACGTGTTGTGTCCGGTGGGATATTGTACTGTGGACGTCTCGCTGTGTGGCAAGGTGTTTTGCACAGAGTTTGCGGTTATTCCGCGGTCTACACATGACGTTATCTTGGGTATTGACTTCTTGTGTGAGTGTGGGGCAACTGTAGACTGCAGAAGTGGGCATCTTTCTATACAGGGTACTTTCCCAACGGCGCTCTTGGAAAATTCTCGTCCGGAGGAATGCATCTTTTTCGTCTCCGTGGACACGGTCGTTCCTGCATTTTCTGCTGTGTGTGTTCCCGTGACATGTTCTAGCAACAACTGTGGCACGTTTGACGCCACGCTCGAACCGATTCCCTTGGCATGCCTGAAAAAGAACATTCTCATTCCCCATTGCATAGTGCCAGTCGTTGATGGACGGGCAGGTGTGTGGACAATGAACAGTTCCATGGAGCCTGCAATTCTGCCAGGCGGCATGAAACTTGCAGTATTTAGACCCGAATCATGTACGACGCTGGTTGCGCTTCTTGATGCTACAAGCCAAAATGAACATCTAGGCTTAGAAGGTTCAGAAGATGCCCAATTGCTACGAATGGTCAGCAAGTCACTTGACCAAAGCGAACGTCATACACTGCTCGACGTTCTATCCAAGCACTCGAAAGTGTTCGATTTTTCTAAAAATAGCCAAAGGCCCTTAATCCCAGCGTCCCGGATACGTCATCAGATCCACACCGAGTCGGCGCATCCCATTAGGCAGAAACCTTATCGAGTGGCACCATCGGAGCGCAAGATCATTAACGAGCAAGTCCAAGAAATGCTGGAAAAGGGAATAATACAGGAATCGGCAAGTCCGTGGGCTGCTCCTGTCATTCTAGTGAGGAAAAAGGATGGTACGTGGAGATTTTGCGTTGACTACCGCCGACTGAATTCTGTTACCAAGAAAGACGTTTGTCCACTGCCGCGCATCGATGACGCTCTAGACTGCCTGCATTCCGCGTCCTACTTTTCATCTGTCGACCTGAGATCAGGTTACTGGCAAATTCCGATGCACGCAGCTGACAAAGAAAAGACGGCATTCGTTACGACCGACGGACTTTACGAGTTCAACGTTATGCCATTCGGATTATGCAATGCTCCTTCGACATTTGAAAGATTTATGGACTCTATATTGCGTGGTTTAAAGTGGCATATATGCATGTGTTACCTTGATGATGTCGTAATTTTTGGACGTACGTTTGAGGAGCACAACACTCGCCTAGACCTCGTGCTAAGCTGCATTGAAAAAGCTGGCCTTGTATTGAATTCGAAAAAGTGCCACTTTGGCGAGCGACAGACATTGGTGTTAGGACATCTCGTCGATAAAGATGGCATTAGACCTGACCCACAAAAGACCGCGGCCGTTGAATCGTTCGAGCGTCCTAAATCTGTGAAACAACTGCGTAGCTTCATCGGGCTCTGCTCGTATTTCCGCCGGTTCGTACCCAAGTTTGCGGATGTGGTTCACCCCCTGACGAGCCTTCTACGCAAGGACAGCCTGTTTCAGTGGACCTCCGAGTGTGATGCCGCTTTTCACAAGCTGAAGTGTTTGTTAACTTCGCAGCCAATACTTCGGCACTTCAATCCTTCGTTGCCAACGGAAATTCACACAGATGCAGGTGGCATCGGTATTGGTGCCGTTCTCGTTCAGCGTTCTGGCAAGAAGGAACACGTTGTGGCGTACGCAAGTCGTTCTTTAAGCAAGCCTGAACGCAACTACGCAGTGACCGAACAGGAATGCCTAGCGGTAGTCTTTGCCGTGCAACGGTTTCGCTCATACATCTATGGTCGCCCGTTCACTATCGTCACAGATGACCATTCCCTGTGTTGGCTGATCAACCTTCGTGACCCATCCGGCCGCCTCGCACGATGGGCCATTCGTTTGCAAGAACATGTCTTCACCATCTCATACAAGACTGGCCGTCTACACGCTGATGCGGATTGCCTCTCCAGAATGCCGCTACCATCGACAGATTGTGAAGTCGATAACTTTGACCACCTTATCGCTTCTCTGTCGTCTGGCTTTCCTGATGCCGTAACTTTCGCCGCTGAGCAGCGTAATGACCCAAGCTTAAAAGCTCTCTTCCCTGGAGCGAGAAATTCATTAAGCGAAGGCCGATTCTGCGTCCCGAAATGGTCTTCTTTACCAGAGAAACTTGTCCACGACGGGCGCCCGCTTTCTGCTGGTTGTTCCTGCGTCCCTCCAAACGTCTGTTCTGCGTCTCACGCATGATGACCCTACCTCTGGCGATCTAGGCACCGCACGAACACTTAGTCGCACGAAAGAGCGGTTCTATTGGCCGAAAATGAGCAAAACAATTCAGAACTACGTGGCCAGCTGTACGCAGTGCCAGAGCCACAAGCGGCCCTCCTCGGGTCCAGTTGGTCACTTGCAACCCGTAAAGCCTCCCGGTTTCCCTTTTGAAAAGGTTGACATTGATCTGATGGGACCATTTCCACGCTCCTCAAAAGGTAACCGGTGGATAATTGTATGCGCCGACTACCTGACGCGGTACTGCGAGACGGCTGCCTTATGCTCCGCCACGGCAGTCCAGGTTTCGGAGTTCCTGTTGCATTCAGTCATACTCCGACACGGACCTCCTCGCGTGATAATAAGTGACCGTGGACGACAATTTACCGCTGATATTGTCGAATCATTACTTCGTTTGTGTGCCTCCAAGTTCCGACACTCAACTGCGTATCATCCGCAAACTAACGGTCTCACCGAGCGCACAAACCGAACGTTGATCAACATGTTGTCAATGTACGTCGCCTCTGACCACAAAAACTGGGATGAAATATTACCATTCGTCACGTACGCTTTCAACACGTCGAAACACGAAACGACAGGCTATAGCCCTTTCTATCTGCTCTACGCTCGCTCACCTCGACATACGCTGGACACTATCTTTCCTTTTGTCATCCATGACGATTTAACAATTGCGGAAACCTTGTGTCGTGCGGAAGAGACCCGTCGACTTGCCTGCTTACGTACACTGGCAGCGCAAGAGTCATCGAAAACTCGCTACGACAGTCAACACAGGCATGTAACCTATGCCCCCGGTGATCTAGTGTGGGTGTGGACCCCAATACGCAGACGTGGCTTGAGCCAAAAGCTACTGGCACATTATGCCGGTCCTTTTGTGATACTCCGTCGTGTCAGCGAGGTCAACTATGAAATTGCACGTGTCACCACTAGTGGCCGACGTTCATGCAAGACGGAGGTGACGCATGTTGCCCGCCTGAAGCCGTTTACACGAAGGATGCAAGAATGACTCGCCCAGAGGGCTTCGTCTGAGAGAGGAGGAATGATACAAATCATCACTACCAGGAAAAGCAAGGGAAGCGTGGGCAGAGAAGGAAGACGACGTTGCTTCCACTGCGATCCCCCTGAGTGGGTACGAGCCATGGCGGTGATCATCATCATTGGACTGTGATCGCGGACTCAGGGCTCATTAAAACCCCCCGTTAAGTTACCTTAATTTGTGTAACAATATGATGGACTGAATAAAAAGCAAGAGGGGGCAATGGGGGAGGAGAAAAAAAGGCACGAGGAACCAAACTACCAAAAACCTAGCCCGCATCAAGCTTAGCACACCCGAATCATACAATACCAAGATAGCTTAACTCTTTATCGTGTATGGCCACAGAAGACACCCTGGCGGAACGCTCGGATTTCTTGTGATTATGCGCAGCCTCGATAAGCTCACGCACTCTTTGGTTCTTATACCAGAACAGCACAGAAGTATCAACAAAGAGCATAGTGAAGCTGCATTTCTCAAAGTGGGCTGCCAGATGGAAGCCGGAGTGACCGTTCAAAGAATTGAAATGTTCTCGAAGTCTAACATTTAGACAGGGACCTGTTTGGCTCCCGCACACATGTTTGCATGACAAGGGAATGGAGTAGAGAACACCGGTGATACAAGATGCATAATTATGAATATGACTAACATTGCATGCCTTCAACATTTCATGCATTGATTGACTGATTTGTGGGGTTTAACGTCCCAAAACCACCATATGATTATGAGAGACGCCGTAGTGGAGGACTCCGGAAATTTGGACCACCTGGGGTTCTTTAACGTGCCCCCAAATCTGAGCACACGCGCCTACGACATTTCCACCTCCATCGGAAATGCAGCCGCCGCAGCCGGGATTTGAACCCGCGACCTGCGGGTCAGCAGCCGAGTACCTTAGCCACTAGACCACCGCGGCGGGGCCTTTCTATTCAGCGAAGGAATTTTCCTTTGACCCAACTAGTTGATTGGTCTACATAACTGCTTACGAGAAAAAAAAAGTGATCACTATAGCCGAGCATCTCGTAACATTTCTTCCTCTGGGACGGAGAATCCGAACCAGACGCACAGCATTGGAAACTGACTGCGTATTTTCTCATAAATGAGCAAGCTAAAAAAATTGCCCGCAGCTTCCCTCGGGGAACACTGAGGAGGATGCGGAGCATATAATTGGTTAACGGGGTGTTAAAGTGCGACTTACTTGGGTCAATGGCTAAATTGGTTAACGTGGTTGTGAAATGGGGTGTTAAATTGCGACTTACTTGGGTCGATGGCTAAATTGGTTAACGTCGTTGTAGGAGGGGGTGTTAAATGAGTGAACACGTACACACGTATGCGAAAGGGTGGCACTGGTCGAAGGGACGTCGATCATTGTGTTTGTGGATTCGTTGGAATTCATTTAACCGCGACCTTCGACGTCGACGCGCCGTACAAACCAACCGACGAGCGGCAACTGAGCGAGCGAGCGCCGACCTTGAGTATATATGCAGCGCGACGGCGCATGCACTGTCAGCTGTTGAATGTTCTCGAAGCGCGATGGCGCATGCGCGTCCACTGGAGAATCAGGAGAATTGTAGAATGTTCTCGAAGGGGAGAAGCGCGCGCGGCACAGATGGTGGGTGACGGTGCATGCGCGCGTCAGCTGTCGAATGTTCGAGAAGGGGGAGAAGCGCAACGGCGCATGCGCGCGCGTCAGCTGCCGATGTTCTCGAAGCGCGACGGCGCATGCGCGCGCGTCAGCTGCCGATGTTCTCGAAGCGTGACGGCGCATGCGCGCTACATTATACAGCTAGCGAATGTTCGTGAAGAGGAGAAGCGCACGCGGTGTGTAGAGGAGGAACGGTGCACAGATGGTAAGGGGAGTGAAGCGCGCGCGGTGTGTAGAGGAGGAAGGGATGCACAGATGGTGGAAGAAGGAGGAGGAAGCTTGCGGACGGCGCCGCACTACAAGCCTCGAGTATTAGATTCTCCGCATCTAAAAGCGATGACAACAAACAAATCAGCATCAAATTCATGCATTTTCAATTGCTTGTCTAACATGCTAATAATTTGTGTTGATTTCACATTATCATACGTAAATACCTAAACCTGCGACCATATCCGAGTCTGCCAGTATTGAAGTCTATTCCCTAGTACATGTCACCTATATTTGCAAATGAGATAAATCAAAATGGAGCTACGCCAGATGATGACACCTGAATTCGCCAACTCCACCATTCAAGACCACGAAATATGCGAAACCCCATTTCGCCTATAAAAAATAAATCAACATTTTTGTCTACTCCAAACAGGCTAAGTTGCGAAAAGGTTTAGAAGGATAAACGATATTGGATGTAAAAAGCTTTGTAAGAGTACTTGCTGGAATGTCCTAGGCGTCGAATTTCGTGTATCACACAAACGTCGACGATGTTTTTTTTATATAAACGTTGTTATGCTTAGCAATCTTCTGATATAAAATTTCTAATAAACAAGACCAGATGGTTCAATGATCAAAGGAACAGAAACCCCTATGATACTCGAAATTTCCTCTTTTATGCAGCCCTTTTGAGTTAAAAGGTGTGAAGTGGCTAGAAAAAGCCGGCCAAGGTGACTGCGAAGTTACATTGTGATGTAACATGTGTGTAACATGTGATGTACATTGTGATCACAATGTAACTTCGCAGTCACCTTGGCCGGCTTTTTCTAGCCACTTCACAAATTCGAACTTATAGATGTATATGTTGACATCCATGACCACCACGCTTTTCGCTCCAATGAAGAAAGATTGATGGCGTGCATGGTTTCGATATGACTGATCGACTAAAACACTTCAAAGCAGTAGGTACACCACAACGAAATAACAAATTCGGTAGTTCAAGATTTCTATTAACAGTTTTCCAAGCGAGCGAGCGAAATTATACCTATGCGAATGACGCTCCATTAAACATACCTGAAAAGAACCCTCACTATGAGTGAACTAACTTAAGTTTTGGGTCTTCCTGGTCATAACACCAATAGAACCACCGTCATCATTACCAAAATAGTGTCACACAAAAACGCCAATACCAATCAGCTTCATATTAAAAATGGCAGCATATCCACAGAGTGAATGATGGATAGTGGGGTGAAGCATCCGTCCGTCCATTCGTTCTTGCTTCCGTGTATCCATGCGTGCGTCTGTGTGGCCGCCCATGCGTCCATCCGCCCGTCCGTGCGTGCGTCTGTCTGTGCGTCCGCACGTCCATCTGTGCGTCCGTCCCTGCTTTTGTCCAAGCATCCGCTCCTGCGTTTGTACATGCGTCCATCAGTCCGTGCAGCCATCCATGCGTCCGTCCATGAATCTGTCTGTGTGTGCGTTCGTTCACCTATTCAACACTCCAAGTACCACAATCTCGCATCTTTTCATCATATATTCCTGATATTAAAGCACTGCCATCCAGCGGACATTCCAAGGACTGAACGAGAGGAGGCACCCGTACACTTTCTTATGACTTGCGCTTCATGTCTACTTCCCACCTTTGACCACATCGAGTTAATGGTATATACTAGTTCACTGTATTCATGGCACTGCGGCCAAACGCTAGCTAAATCTTTCTAAAACATAGGATGTTACGCCCAGCGAGTATAACATAGCAACCCTTTCTTGTCAGATAGTGCTCAATGTACATGCCAATGGCTGCTAAGGGGTAATGAGAGACAGGAGAATTCGGCTTTTAGTTAACGCGCACCCTGCGATTTTTTTTATTGTTCAACAACGCACAGAAGAAATCTCCCACCGGCACCTCCTTTGTGGTCAAAATCTAAGACTGATTACGCACTACGACTACTACTATTACTATGAGGGACGAACGGGTGCCGCTTTAAGGAGCTTCGCCCCTAAAATACCCGCCATTCCACAAAGTGAATGATATTATAGGAGCTTTCTCGGAGGTGCACCAGGCGTTTCTTGGCGAGACGATTTCTGCGGGAAGGCTTGTTAACGACCGTGTGCATGATGTCGAGCTTGAAGGTGGCGATAGAGCATGAGAACAGAACGACGACAAGAAGGACATGCAGCCAGCACTGCACAGTGTTGGCAATGTTGATCGGTACGTTAACAACCTGCCCCTTAACTGCCGTGAGTCAAATGCCTAACACCTATAAATGGCAGACGTGCATTAAGCTATCACGCGTTCTTCAACGGGGTTGAGAGCAGGCAGGTGAGGGGGCTTTGGAAGATATTGGTACCCATGCGTAACACTCATCGTAGGAAATGCCGTGCCTATGAAATGTGCCACACTTAGGGATAAGCAAATAGTAAACATCGATGTTTGAAGTGAATTTCAAGCAGAGTGATTTCATTGAATAATTTTAAATCGTATATATAGTACATCATATACAAAAAAATGAGCATTTCTCTCATGACCCAAGTAACTTGCGAAGTACTTTTAAGAATTTGAACCAGGCACTTGACTTTGAGACGATGGATCAGTGGCTAAGGTGCTCGGCCGCTGAACGAAAGATCATTTGCATTTTGGTTGCATTTTGGTGGAGGCGAAATGGTTGAGGCCAGTGTACTGTTGCCATGTCAGTGCATATTAAAGAACACCACATGGTGAAAATTTCTGGAGTCCTCCACAACAGCGTTTTACTCTGGTTTTGAGATGTAAAACCCCAGATATTATAATTAAGGTGTGAAATGAAATGGAAGTAATGTTGAACAGCAGCAAGATTTGAATAGCACTACAGTGCCATTAACAAGCGGAACATTATGTTCTTATTTACTCTACTTATAACACAGTCTTAGAGGGCCAGTGAACAAGCCCGAAACAGTTATGGAGAGAAATATGGGTACTTTTACTATGTGAACATGCAGATGCAAGCATTTTGCTAATATATCCTACAATAAGAATGTTACAGGGGTTAGAACATCCATTTCAACTAGTTTCAAATTTTTCGTGCAACCTCACCACTCTTCTCTGCCATAGCAAGGGAGAAGGCATAGCGTGTCATTGTGACTCTGCCCACTTTCAGCAACGTGACACGACATCAGCGATACGTCATCGGCGTGCAGCCAGTGACTGAGCAGAGCATCCCCGTCATGAGCTTAGCAGCGCAGAAAAGAAATGCGATTCGAGTAGCGCACTTCCACTAGCAGTGAAGTAGTGAGACACCTCTATATTTCGGAAGCTTTCCTTCTGGCCACACCGCTCTTCCCAGTAGTCTCATCCTACAAAAAAACACAGAAGGCAGCACAGAAAAATGAAAATGCGGACAGCGTGGCTGAAACTCCACCATCACAGGGCTAAAGCACAGTTCTTTAGTGCAAATGACCAATGGACGAGCTCATTGGCAAATCAAGTTGCCCATGGGCAGGCTTGCATCACTGCATGTACGAGGGGGTTGATCAGAAGGAAAGAGGCGCGGGAATTATTTTTTTAAATGAAAGGTCTGCGCGGCGTGCAGTGCTGCAATCGCTCGAAAAATGTGATTGCGACAGTATACCGTACCAATTGGCAAGCTTGTTGGCGGGTGTGTAAAAAAAAATCGGAGCCTCTTTACTGGCCATTAAAAACAATTATTCGTCAATGTAACATGTACACATTTAATTCTGAAGTGTGGCTTTGCTGCAGTACAGCTTTCTCCTGGACAGGTGGGTTCAGTGCACATAACTGCATGCTGCAGTGAAACAACAGTTACAGGACCATCATATACAGTTAAAAGTATACATAGATTCAGTCACTACTTCGAAATTATGAATTATAAAATTTCGAGTAGAAGTGAATTTCAATATTGTAATCTTTGTTGAAATATTGAAAACGCTTGGATATTCACCCGTGCCTAGTTTCACTGCCTTGCGGCCCTGCACAAGTGCGCTAGTGTGAGAGACTGGCTCAATGGAATTTTAGAGACCACTCTAAAAAATTATTTTTCGGGCAACTTTCATATTTCTTGACGATCCATGACCGCCAAGCGACAGTACCTTGCCGTACAAAAAGTTTCGCCACTGAAAATAGGTGGCAGCTTCAATATTAATCTCCCATCAAATCTCCCATCTATTTGCGAATTTCTCTAGTGACACTAATACACTCACCAGCTAACAAAAGTTTTAGATTCAGAAAAAAAATTTCTGTAGGTTTTACTCTACATAAACGGGCAATGATGAGATTCACAGATAATCAACTTTTATGTTATGCCACATAAAACCAAACATTCCACTTAAACTTAAACATGGAAACCATGGGTGGCTTGTCACTAAATGGAAGCTTGCGAACATATTTTACAGCGAAAGCTGTTATGAGATCACAACTCGGGTCACGCGCAGTTGTCCGCCGCTGCCAGTGTCCATAACCACATCGCGCAAATTCCGAAAAAAAAACTAGCACCAATGACACAGTGGGGCTCGAACACTGGTCCACTGAGTGCTAGCCCAGTATTCTACCACTGAGCGACGCTGGTGCTTGTGACTTGTTGGCAAACTTGTCTTAGGCAGGCTTGATGTTTTGAAAGCAATCGCGTTATTACAACTTATAAAGTGTTTTGCAACAGCGAAAGAACAACCAGTCATTGCACAATGCGAATAGCGTAACGAGTCGGCCGTCCAATGCTCCAACCCATTACAAAAGCTTGTCCTTGTTCCTTTATTAACTGTGGCGCATACCTGTTCAGCCATAATTCTTTATCGTTGTCAGCCACTGCATTAACAATTGGCACAAAATTCCTTGCAAATGTTTTGCGGATACCACGCTTTTCAAAAGAATGATGAAAAATAGCATAGCGAATGCTGGCCTACCACCCAAAAGTTTATTATTGATGCCCTAGTGGGTATCAAGCAAGTGTGCTAGCAGTAGTTACCCAATGAGTGTTTTGAAAAGGCTCTGAAAGGCCGCTCTTCTCACTTTTGCTGTGACTGTGCTGCGCCTTCCGTGCAGGCCTGGCATTTTTTTTAGCTTCCCCAACTTTAGCCTAAATCAGCGAAATTCAAATGCTTACTCTGACACTACATACTTTAATGTTTTGTTCTATCTCCAGGTTCACCTGAATTTGGGACAAAGACTTAATTTATACTTCACAATTTCTATGCTACAATGATTACAGCGTGGGCTGATTTCTACAGATGAGCTGTGGTGCAGCGAAAAACAGAACACAGGACAAGAGCACTTGTAGTATCTGCTGTCACTTGTTTGCTGCTCAGTACATCTGTCCATTCTGTGCTTACAAATTTACCACAACATGTCATATCACCCTACACATTGCAGAGCAGGCATTCTGAGCAGTTATTCCTGTGCACCTTTTATTTTACAGTGATGGTACACATGTCCCAATGTTACACACAATGCAATACGACCATTGCAGCACAAAACTAAACAAAAAAAGCAGTGCCACTTTTATTTCATGATAAGCTTTGTCAACTAAAGTCACAAAAATAAAGTTATTCAAATATGGTCAGCAAGTGCATCGTAGAGTTCCTGTCAAAAAATCACAATTTGGTCATACACTAACACATACCTTTTTAAATCATTGCAACAACAAAGAATAGAGAAACAATTTCACAAGATGTCCATTGAGATGTTGCAACTTCAGTTTAGTTCCAGGAAGAACAACTGCACAAGTAAGTCCTTATGACAGTTGTGCACTTTTCTTATGCAAGACAAAACCATGATATCGGGAAGCTCAAGCAACAAACTATATTACAGGGTCCCACGCTTTGATGTGTTACAATACAAAAAGTGATGCATTAATCTGACAGCCAAGTCAGCATCAGATGAAAAGGCACGCAATGAAATCAGCGATTCCCAAATCAGAAAGTGCTTCCTATTTACATAAAAGTTCAATGATTCTGTGACCTCAAGTTATGCCAAGTCAAGCCTTAGCACTCTTCTAGCACACATAAAGCTGCATACCTGTACTGAACCGAATGCTGATGCCTGAACAATACGAGCGGCCTAACACCGGCCGAAGCGGAGGTCTCAATGAGACGCACAAGTCCTTCGAATGTACAGTAACCAAGTCCCCTACCACACGCTGACGAGAAACAATAGTCTCCGCTCACCACACCCCCGAAAAGAAGTCTTGAGCAACTCTTCACCACACTGCTCACGGTCGGCCTAGCCAACAACTCTTCAACCGAAGGCCTGGGCACTTTCCTCTTCTTCTCTTTGGGGTCCTTCAGTTTCTTCAACTTCCTGAGGCTCTCGTAAGGTGCTTTCGCCAATTCGGCAGAACCACTGTTTTTAAGCGCCAGGACGTCTTCCGTACTGGGAATGGAGATGGAGTCGAAACGCTTTGGAACTCCTCTCGAACGGCTGGTGAGTTCTACGCAGACGAGTGCGTGTGAGAGATCCAGCTTCGCTGCATTGGCTGTGTTGCGAATGTCGTCCAGCTGCTTGGACGCAGTCGTCGCTGACAGCGTGACCTTTTTCCGCTTCCTGTTGGCATCTGTGAAGATGGTTGCAGCCTCCTGAGCACTTTGCGGCTTCTGAGGACGTAGAAGGTGGAACCATCGTCGTGTCCAACGTTGTCGGCACTGGACTGGTCCAAGGTACGCCACTCGTGGACCAGTTGTGACCACGGGAAGAAGAAAGGGCACGAGATGCGCAGCTTCTGGAACGATGGCCGCTTGTCCGGAGGGTACCTGCATTGAGATGGGGGAACTATTAAACAATGCACAAGTATTCCATGCTCTGTATGCTCTGTCTGTTAGTTTGGTGTTCAACACATTGGAGAACACCAGGTAAGCTGTACTGTTCATATTTAAAAAAATGTCATTCTGAAGTGTGAGCAGAATAAAGAGCCTTACAAAAGTAAGCAGATGATGAATTTAGAAAACATATGAAATAAACACTGTTCTATGCTTTAATATAGAATGATGTGAATGAAGCAGGAAGAACAAATAACATGCCACAGGTAAAAGTAGAAGCAGCATCTGCAACAAATGTACAGTCTCCTACTGCCAAACTACACGAAGGCCAGTCTCTTTGTCCACTCTCCTGAGCGGTTTGGTTTGTGCACTGGGCTTTGACTCAGTGCGTGCCACACAGGTCTAGCATTGGTAAGCGATTTTTCAAAAATCCCCCTTGTGGCAGCAGACATGCCCTACTTTACCTGACACAGAGTTTGCTCTTACCTTGCGCTGTACCCTACCTACAATCTTCTAGATTCGGAAGGTTGACTGCTCATTATGTAGGCCGAATTCTAGTAAAAATATTGAAGCATCCACACAACATTGTGGAAAACGATGCAGTGTCACATATAGGACTCAATGAAAGAGTTACAAATATTTTCTGAGTCTCATATCAAAGAACATATATTTAGAACCAATTTCTCAAACTTCGTTGTCATGCAAAACGTAAATCTATGCACTTTAAAAAACATTCATGACACTCGCTGCACCCTTAAATATTCATGTGGTGTTTTGCTAGTAGCTTCTAAGCACTATAAATAACTTGCAAAATATCGTGCAATTCATGTCTGCTTTCGAGAGCGAAATTCCTCTAGACCTGAGAGAGTTAATAAGGAAACAAATCAGCATAGCACAACAATATAAAATAAATCTGTCTGGAATAAAAAACTGTATGTTCCGGACCACAAGAACCAATGTTATGGCAAACAGTCATGGGTGAAATCGTAGCTTCGTATTCACCCACTGCATGATTTTTCAAATTTCATAGTGCGTGACTACAGAAATGCATTCACAAAAACCACGTTTAAATAAAACACTGTACATTTAACCTCAGCACCAGCTTCAACTCATTGCATCAGTCTACCAATGCGGTAGCAGTGAACCATTTTCATATATCAAAACTGCGGATAAACGTGTGTATTGTGGTTAAAAATAAATGGTGTTCTTATCACGACGTTATAAAAACCTAAACACAATTTATGTACAAAATTTCATTATAATGATAGCTGAAGTGCCATTTATTACATATAAAAGAGTACGCTTATGGCAAGCGGTGAAGTGATACAACAAACTTGAGGAATTCATAAAAAAAGAAATGAATGGGCATGCTTCAACAGTCAACCTCCAACTGTCACCGTCCAGACAAAGTGCCAAAAAAGGGTTCTGTATCTGTGCGCTTGACCCTCAGAGCATGAGTGCAGATGCCAAAAGGGTTGAATAACACAGACCACATCCAGTTCCTTTAGCTGTCCGGGCTAGCGTGGCATTCGGAAAACAAGATCACCACCGGAGAAGCCCTTCCAGCATTACCCGCCAAGAGGGGTAGGCTCCAGTGTGCATGCATAGAATACAGAACAAGCGAGCCAAGGAACAGGCATGGGAACTGTTGCGCGACCATTTTTATGTTGTTATTGTACAGCTTTTGCACCATTTTCACACCACAGTTTCAAAGTAACAGACCCAGGCCAACTTCTGTGAGACCAAGTTGGCCTGAACACTTTGGTCATTGGGTGCTTCGGGCATTTTTGTGCAATGTGAGCCACTTACTACCTACGTCGACTCTCATTAAACGGAACATGTAGGGACCAGGGAAATGTGTTCCGTTTAACAGGATACGCTCGTGTTATCCTCACCTATACCCGATGGACGCGTGTAAAGCGTGCGGGAAAGGGCCACACTGCGACACATGCTTGGGAGTGTGCTGGAAAAGTTAACGTCACTGCCGCCGCTACCTTCGCGACGCATGTTAGGCAAGGGCCGGCCTCCGCCGTGGCTGCAATCACTGTTGCCAATCGGCGGCGACAGCTGCACTTCCACTGGGAGGCAGCACTCACCAGGGACAAGCTGGCTGACCAGCTTTGGGCCGTCTGGCAAGCTGAAGATGCCGCCCGAGTCCAAGGACTTCGAGCGGTCACCTGAGGCACCGCCGTCATAATCGACGGAGAGTGGGAAGGTACAGGGGTTAATCTCCTCTTCCCCCACCTCGCCCGGTGAAAACTTTAAAGGAGCACAGACATCAAATTTACTCATGTCAAGATTTTTGCGCCAACGAGTAGCTATCAACCCCCTAGTAGGGATTCGCCACCTAAAAAGCATCCGAGGTAAGAATGAATATGTCTAATATTGATTAATATATCTGCTATCAAACATGGTTCAAAATGGATCGAAAGCCTGTCAAATTGTAGTGGTGTCAGCGCTACCTCGCGGCTATGTCGAGGCCGCTGCACTGCTGATGCTGCTTTAAAAAAATGGTGATGTCACGCACACTAGCACTTCTTCTACTAGGAGCGCACGTGCAGTCAGTCCAGCTGTGTTAACGTGGCTAACCTAGCTTTGTCCCTGATGATGTCGACTAAAGCCCCTCCATGCGTTTTTTGCCGGCTAGGTTAAGTAGCACCAACTCGATCTTCCCCTCTTCCTTTAGCCCCAGCCTCGATAAGCGGCCTCGTACTGCAAGTGAAACCCAACTCGTTCGCCAACACAAAATTTACCCAGTAGCAGCTCGGTGCAAAGTGAAGCGAGCAAATGCAACTGTTCTTTTTAGGCGTCCAGTCGATCCCTCTGTCCATCGGCACATACGAAGTCAACCCACTGGCTGCGTTGAGGTTTGTGGCTTGGAAAAATTAAGGCAGGAAAAATTAACGCCGCTCGGTCAACTCCTCAACATGGCGCTGCCTGAACAACGTGGCTATGACCCTACGACTCTGTCGTGGTCATATATCCCTACAAATCCATCAGACGACGGCCCATCCACCATTTCGGTGGAGCAAGCTGACATTTTTCAACTCGTCGAGGGTCGGCGTCGCCGCCGAAGAAACGCGGAAGGAGCGTCTGCACTGAAAACTCCTCGCAACAATCCAACCACTGGAGACGCTCGCGCTCCATCTCCTAAAGCTCCACAAAAGACTACACCAGTCTCCAAGTGGACGCCGAAACCAACGGCCAGGATGAATCCTGGCGACTACGTGATCGTGCTCAAGCCACGCATCACAGTAGCCCTCAAGGCAGCGTTTCAACAAGGTGAGCTCGGCGCTGCCATTTCCCAACTCATCGGAAGGCAGCACATGAATGACATCACCATTTCTCCCAATTGGGAGCAAAGCATCATCATCTGTGGCACGCAGAATAACGAGGTGGTTCAGAAACTGCTGTCGGACTTTCAAATCAACACCAGCAAAGGACCGCTGCCGCTTCGCGGTCACCTCAAGCTCACCGGTGATGTGTGTCGCAGCGTTATTTCTGTGCACAACCTCGAAACCAGTGCGTCTCTGAAACATAGTGTGCAGTGGCGTGGCGGTGAACTAGTCTGTGTGCGCAAACTGGGGAACTCCAACGTAGCTGTGTTGACTTTCGCGGGAAGAAACGTTCCGCGTTTCGTCCACTATAACGCAGAACTGGCTCCCGTCAGGGAGTACAAGAAGACAGTGCCAGCGTGCTACCGCTGTGGTGCACTGGGGCACAGGGCGGATATCTGTCCCAACCCGGTCACCGAAAGATGCAACCTTTGTGGCCAAAACGTGGGCGCTGGTCCCGAGGGGATGGCCCCCCACGAATGCAACCCAATGTGCATAGTTTGCGGGGGTCCGCACCTCACCAGCTCCTGCGAATGCACTGAAAAATTTATCAGGCTTCAGCAACCAGGGTCCAGGACATCGGGGACCCCAACAAAACCAAAGCGCCGGTCAACTGGCAGCGCCAATTCCTGGCAAAGCAGCAACGGCAACGCTACCACCTGGCGTGGCGGAATCTCCAGCTTTCGGCGCTCCATCTGGCACGCAACCAACCCAAGGTAGGCAGTTGGGTGGAGGTCGCCTCCTCTCTCTCCTCTCCACCTTCTTCTGCCACAAGCACTACCGAAACACAAAAACTCAGGCATGAGCTCGCCCTTTTGCGATCTCAGAATGAAAAACTAGCCAGCGAACTTGACTCGCTCAGAACCAATCTCACTACTAAGCCCTCGTTGAGCGACGAAGAAGAAAATATAACAGACAGGGAGATTCTTACTACTGTAGAGAGTCGCGTCGCGGCCCTGGAGACCCAGGTGAATGCAATAGAAACACAATTTGCCGACCTCCCCAAAATCATCCACGTCACCATCGCGCGTCATATGGAGACTGTCATCGCACAGGTGACACAAACAGTAACTCACATTATCCAAAAGTGGATACAAGACAATCCACGCGTCCTCAAGCGCACAGGGCCCATTAGGGACGTTAATCGCCCCTCAAAATTTAACAGAGTGACTCCAGATGAGTCGGACTTTTCTGAAGACTCCAGTACCTCAGCACAGGGTGCTAGTGAACTGAGTAATCTTAACAATACAACCCCACCCCCCATCTCTGAACATAGCCTCCAACCCTAGGTCGCGAGCCAGAGCAACTCAGCCGTTGTTACTAACACAGTGGAACTGCAGAGGTCTCAAGAACCACAAGAAGCGGGCTCATTTCCACCTCTATCTTGAGACCTTTGAGTTCCTCGTTGCCGTGGTTGCCCTTCAGAAACCCGGCACGGACGTCAAACTCACAAATTACACTACATTTCAACACAACCCGGAGACATGTATACTTGTTCACAAGCAATATACCGCCCAGGAAGTCACACTCCCCACAACACCGCCTTTCCCATACACGATGGTGTCGGTGCTGCCTATAAGACGATCTGACCCACCTGTTCATATTTTAAACATTTACTGTCCCCCAAAGCTTAAGAACGTCACGTTCAGCGCAACTTTCACACAAGCTATGCAGGTGGCAGGAAGGGACCCCCTCCTGATCGTCGGCGACTTCAATGCCCCAAGCAGGTTATGGGGTTACCCACGAGAGGACACGCGTGGAAGGAAGCTTGCGGAACTTCTTTCTACACTTGGATTCACCCTCCATACTGATCCCGCCAGCCCAACACGTGTAGGCAACTCTGTTCAACGAGATACTAGCTCGGACCTCACAATTACACGCAACATACGCCATGCCGACTGGCTGAACACACAGGACACTCTCGGTAGTGATCATTGTGTATTAAACACAACCGTGTACATGCGTCCCTTGAAACACCCACTTACACAAGCTCATATCCCAGACTGGACAACTTTCCGCACCCTTCTACTTATTGTAGACCCTCTCCAGTCGGGATACGACACCTGGTCTAAATCACTGACGTCTACACTGAAACAACACGAACAGCTGATACAGCTCACGGAAACTCAAATGGACGTGGAAAACCACATCCTCCATTTTTGGCAGGCCCACCGCAGCCTCACCAAACGATGGAAAAAACAGAAACATAACAGACGCCTCAAGAAACGCATCCTAGAACTCACGGAGCAAGCTGCGGAATATGCTGCTCAGCTAGCCGACACTAACTGGGTGGACAGGTGCAACACGGCTGCACGCCGGATGTCTGGTCGCAACACGTGGCGCCTGTTTCGCGCTCTCATCGATCAAACACAAACACGCACGGAAACTCAACGTCACTTACATAAGGTCATGCACAACTTTACAGGAACGACAACACAGCTGCCAAACACGCTCAGGGACCGATACCTGTGCACCACCAAGGACCCCTGGACGGCCGCATACTCCTACGCAGGCAAAAAGAACACGCAGTTGGACACCAGCTCCACGACCTCCAGGCGGCCTTACGCAAGATGAAGCGTGGCACTGCACCAGGGCGTGACCAGGTTACGGTCAAACTGTTGGCCAATCTTCACGATGCAGCCTACGCCACGCTCCTCAAATACATCAATAGCATTTGGGACGGAGAAACTCCTCTCCCTCTTGAATGGAAATCAGCTCTCGTGACCTTCATCTCGAAGGCAGGTAAACCTATTGACGTAAAGAACCTTCGCCCTATCTCCCTCACGTCTTGTGTCGGCAAGCTGATGGAAACGATGGTGTGGGACAGACTCTCCGAGTTTCTAGAAACACAGCACACTTTTGCGGACACCATGTTTGGATTCCGCCCTCAGAAGTCAGACCAGGATATACTACTACAGCTCCACCATGACATATTAGATCCTGTTGAATGCCCCCACAATGACAAGGTAGTCCTGACCTTGGATCTTAAAGGGGCATTCGACAACGTGAAGCATGAGGTAATCCTTGACCACCTCAGTCAGACCAACTGTGGTTATAAAACATTCAATTATGTTAGACACTTTCTTACAGACCGTCAAGCCTACATACGCATACAAGATGAGGAACATGGGCCTTACGTCATCGGCTCGAGGGGAATTCCTCAAGGCGCGGTCCTCTGTCCCCTCCTATTTAATATAGCCATGCTTCATCTTCCCCCCAAATTGGCTTTTTTACCAGGGTTACATCACGCTCTTTACGCTGATGATATCACGATCTGGGCCACGCAAGGTAACCTGGGTCACATGGAGTCATGCCTGCAAGCAGCAGCGACTGTAGTCGACGACTACGGAACCTACTGCGGACTCCAGTGTGCCCCGGCTAAGTCAGAAGTTTTGCACGTACGTCCCTCCCCTCAGGACACAACTCAGCTCCATATCAGTCTTCCCTCGGGACCGATCTGTGAGGCCAAGGAGATCCGCGTCCTTGGCCTCTTCATACACCACCAACGCAAGGCCAACACCACAATAGCCAAACTTCGCACGGTGGGAGACCAGGTGGGCCGTATGGTCCACCGGGTCTCCAACAAGCGGGACGGATTACGAAGCAGGGATGCGATGCGGCTTGCCCATGCTTTCGTAACGAGTAGAATACTCTACTCGACTCCCTACTTGCACCTACGCAAACACGAGGATGATCAACTCGAGGTCATCTACCGTAAATTTATCAAGCGGGCTCTCGACCTCCCTATCACCACGTCCAACCAGAGACTTCTAGCCCTAGGCGTGGTGAATACCTACCGGGAACTTCGAGAAGCCCACCTCGTTAACCAATGCACGCGCATTGCACAGACCCATTCCGGTCGCCGCCTCTTGGACCGAATACACATCAAACACGATTACTATATTGAGGAAAGGGTGAGAGTGCCACAACCTTGGAGACGCGCCCTCCAGGTCCGACCCCTTCCCCGCAACTTGTCCAAAGAAAACCACAGTGGTGGCCGCCAGGCGCGCGCGGAAGCGTTGCAGCGACACTTTGGTCAAGAGGAACACGTGTGCTACGTGGACGTTGCCGGCCCCCACCATGGGGGGTGGTATACTGCCGTAGTCATACACAACGCAAACACCGTAAACGGGCTCACTTTCAAAGCCTACAGCGCAAAACACGCGGAGGAGATTGCCATCGCTCTGGCTATCACCTATCCCTCTTCTAAACATATCATCACCGACTCACGAGGGGCCTGTCGGAACTATCAGCTAGGGTGGGCTTCACCGCTTGCTCGGCGCATACTGGAACCTAGCTGCCGATACGTTAATCCAACTCCGCGAAATCTGGTTTGGGCACCTGGTCACCAAGGACTCAGGGGTAACGAACAGGCTGATCAGGCCGCCCGCGCACTCTCTTCCCGGGCTATCTCCCTGTCTTTGGAAGCCTACTCGCAATCAGACAATTCGGCCCTCTCATTCAAAGATATTAACAATTACTACAAGGAGGAGCACCGGAGCTATCCAGACCCTTGTAAGGGACTGCTTCGCGCTGACGAGCGCCTCCTTTTAACACTGTTTACCAATACTGTACTGTGCCCGGCGGTGCTAAAACATTTCAATTCATTCTTTGATGGCACGTGCCAGTTCTGTGGTGAGGTGGCTGACACCTTTCACATCGTCTGGGCGTGCCAGTCTAATCCATCTATCCCCCCCCCCCAACCCCAATCCCACGAGAGAGGACTGGGAGGCGGCCCTGCTCGGCTGTCAAGACCCGAAGGCCCAAGAGGCTCTGGTTCAACGGGCGCGGGCGGCGTTGCTTGCCAATGGAGCCCCGGAATAGGGCTCCATTGGCAAGCAACGCCGCCCGCGCCCTGTCCTAGTGCTGGTAGGGTAGGAGGCCAATAAGGCCCCAACCCAATCACCTCTCTGTAACAATTTAATGGTTATTAAATGTTTTCACCACCACCACCCCCATTTTTTTCTCCAGTTCAGACCAGACATGTCGGTATCTTGACAACGTGTGAATGTGGTAAAACATAACACTAATAAGAGAAGATCTCAACTTTTTTTGTGGTACGTAAACTATTAGTGCTATAAGTGTACACACATCACTAGTTGATGACCTGCACTGCCCCATTAAACTTATACTTGCGCAGGGCTGGTCTGATGATGTCAGCCATCTACATTAAACATTACTTTTTGCCATGTCAAACATATTTTCATATTAGATTTCGGCTTCTCAATGATCCACTTTGAAAAATAGGCTTGACCATAGCAGAAGAAAACGTTTTATGCTTTGGTGCCTCAGGCTTGGAACAGTCCTGCAGAAATGCCTTTGATGCCGTCTTTAATTTCATTATAACTACTCATCAAGGACCATTTTAATCTGGTATTTAAAGTTCTTCTTCCTTTAAACAAGTTAAATCCTACGATCTTCAAAATTGTTCCCATCAGGTTTATACGGCAGTCTGGAATACAAACTGAAAAGCAAAATATTTGTAGTTTAAATTTATGGTATTATGTATTATTGCCCTTTCATTTATGTACTTTTTTAAATCACCTACCATTCTTAAAATTTTGTAAACCCGTGTGCTGAGATTCGGTTGCACGTTAAAAAAACACCAGGCGGTCGAAATTTCCGCAGTTCTTCACTTAGGCGTCTCTCATATTCATACGGTGGTTTTGGGGCTTTAAACTCCACACATCAAATATAAAATTACCATTCTTAAAAGCTCCAATCTCCTAAAATGGTATGTGTCCTACATTCTAGGAAAACAAAGAAACAAACAAACCTACGCTGCTAGGAGGGTATATATCTCAGTTACAAGAATAAAATGCCAAGTCCCCCCACTGAACTTTTACCTACGCAGGTCTCGTCAGGCACAATAACCTTTATGCCTCCATTGCAATGAGAAAGAGTCTCTTGATCATTACCTTCTAACATCCAGCTTATTCACCAACCAGAGAAAAGTACTTTTAGATGAACTGCTTCGAAGGTGGAGATAAATTTTATCCCTTCCGGTTCTTGTTTCCTTTAAGGCTCCCGTGCTAGGTTTTAGCCACATGAGCGTTTGCGAGACCATATGCGATTTCCTACGAGAAACGAGACAAATGGAATGTCAAGTTCATCGAATTCAAAAATACTTTGAAAATTTGTGATCTTTAAATTACTATAATATTGAAGGCTATCAAAGTCGAACATATTCATTATAAAACAATAGTCTTACTTTTTTATTGTGAAATGTTCTAAAAAATGATTTCAGAACTACCTATTACCGTTTATAAATGGTGAACATCATTTTTATGTAGCAAACAACCGCTCGTTTCACGGCCGATCTCTCGGGATTGTTTTGAGCCAATATAAAGGGGCACACAAACAAACAAACAAAGAAACAAAAAAAAAACAATACTTGGTACTTGTGGCTGAAAAACATGTGTCCAGTTGTCGGGATTCCTGCATTTGAAACATCTTCGTTTATTAAGAATTGTGTCCGGTACTCTTCAAAAATTCCGGAAAGGAAGCATCTGGATGGTGCCTGCGGCATTCCTTTTACATTGACAGAAGACACCTTTGGATATGTACAAAGCTTAATCCTTTCAGGCGTGGAATTTTTATTTTTACAGCTAAGGCTTTTGTGAGGTCGCAACAAGAATGACACGCGGTGCCATAGTTTTCCGCTGCTGGTGTCCGTAGCCGCTTTCGCACGAAATAATAATAAAAAACTAAATAAAAACTATAAGGACCTAGCGGGATTCGAAACGGGTCTCCTAGGTGGCAGTGTTATACTACTGAGCCACAGCGGTGCTTTCAACTCCGTTGAAAGCTTGCCTCACGAAGGCTTGATGCTGGGAAAATTTTTGCGTTAGTATGAGGAATAACATATTTTTACTTATTCGGCTCTGTATCACCTCAGCCAGGAAGCAAGGCAGGTTCTCTTGTCGTTCTACAACTCTACGTGGGAAACAGCGACAGTGCCAGAGAGTTGGAAGTGCAGCCGCATAGTGGCCTTACTGAAACCAGGCAAGTGTTCACGCGAGTTGTCTTTTTATACACCTATTGCCCTAGCCACTTGCATCGGTAAGGTGATGGAACAGCATGGTGCTGGCAAGATTGGAATGGCTCCTGGAGAATAATGTCGGCTTACCAGATTTTATAAATGGCTTCTGTAGAGGTCGACCATCTATAGACGGTGTTGTAGATGTAGTTTCTTCTGTTGAAAAGGAAAGACAACGTCGGAGATTGGTAGGGGCCATTTTCTTAGATATAAAGGGTGCGTACGATAGCGTCTACCATGAGGCCATTCTTGACGCACTTGAAGACATCGGCGTAGGTGGCCGACTACACGCATGGATAGGAAGCTATCTCGGAGAACGTACCGTTTTTATGTCTACATCCGACGGTGACACGGCCAGGCACCTCGTAAGCCGTGGAGTTCCGCAAGGCGCCGTCCTGAGCCCCATGCTTTTTAACATAGCACTCATTGGCCTTGAAGCTGAGCTTCCCGACGTTGTCAGAATCAGTGCGAATGCGGACGACATATGCATATGGGCATCTGGAGCAACGCGACCACAACTGCGAGCAAGGCTACAACAGGGCACATCAATAACATCTAAGTACTTGCGACGTCAGGGCCTGGAACTTTCAATAGCAAAATGTGCTGCATTGGCATTTACGAAGAAATCAATGTCGCGGTACCCAACCTTCGCTCACGGGGAAGTGATTCCCGCGGTCAAGCACCACCGCTATCTAGGGGTCGTCATTGATCGCAACCTGTCCTGGTCAAAGCATGCGACTGTGCTGTGAAACAAACTAATCAGTTTTGTGTATGTTCTTCGTGTTATAGCAGGACTGAAATGAGGCCCTTCGGAGAAAAGTCTTCTGCAGTTATACAAGCCATTGTTTGTGGGCTATGTAAGGTACAGCTCACCTGTGCTTTCCAGCATGAGGGCAACGTGCCTTCGTACTTTAGAGAGCCTTCAGGCACGAGCACTAAGAATATGCCTTGGCCTGCCACGGTGCACGTCCACCTCTGGCACTATAGAGGAGTCACGCACATACCCTATACAGGTTTACACGTCCTGTGAGCCTCTTCGAGTGCACCTTCGTCTGCTGACCCGACATGCACAGCACCCGTTGTCTTTGCTACAAGTGGACCGACCAGGCTGTACCTATTCGTGATGCCTCGATACGCATAGGCACATGATCCCTCCAGGCTTTGCACCTGCCGTAATCCCTGCAGTGCTTCCATGGACATTGACTAAACCGCTGGTGTGCCTTCACATACGTGGAATTTCGTATAAGTCGCGTGTTTCTTATATTGCCCTCAAGCAACTCACCTTGGCACATTTAGATGACCGATACAGCGACTCTGTGCACATTTACACCGATGGATCCGTAACTTCATCCGCCTCAGCTGCAGCCTTCGTGATCCCTCAACTCAGTATTTCCCAACAGTACAAATTAGATCATAGGTCATCTTCGACAGCAGCAGAACTTGTTGCTATACAAGAAGCCATAAAATTTGTGAACGACCAAGCACCGCGTAAATGGACGATTCTGTCTGATTCAAAATCAGCGCTTCAAGCTATACATTCTTGCTTAAGAAGAGGCCACATTTACGAGTTAACGTTAGGAATCGTCCAAGCATTTGACCTAACACACAGGAACGGTCACTTGATTACACTCCAATGCATTCCTTGACACTGCGGCCTGCTTGGCAACGAAGCAGCCGATAGCACAGCAAGAGCGGCAATATACAACGCTCCTATGTACGTCAAAGTACCGTACTCACGAAGTGACGTCAAAACATCGTTGAGATCACTCATGCGCGAGTGCGCTGCCACTTACATGTCGCTACCAAATCACCGGAACAAGCGCCTGCGGGAAACAGACCCCGGTATAACTTTTCGTCTTGCAGATAAAATCAGCCGAAGACATGCTAATATACTGCACCGAATTCGCCTGGGCGTCGCCTTCATTCGCCACTACACCCACCTAATCGGCCGTACGGACAGCCCGAATTGTGAACACTGCCAAGTGCGCGAAACGATAGCTCACATATTTTGTGACTGTGCATTATACGCGGCACAAAGAAAAATACTAACTGCAACGTTGGCAAGCATTGGACGAACACCATTAAGTAAAAGCCACATATTGTCAGCAATGAACGACCAAACAGTGTCAAAAACTGCTACAAAGGCTGTTCTAGACTTTATAAAAAGCACTGGACTAGAAACTAGACTGTAGGGTACTATGCTAAGTGGTTACTGTACATACGCACCACCTCTTCTTGTCCCCATCATCACCCTTCATCCCTCTTTTCTTCCCCTTTCCCTTATCCCCTGTGTAGAGTAGCAGGCTAGAGCAAACTAGCTCAGGCCGACCTCTCCGCCTTCTATTAAATTCTCACTCTCTCTCTCTATACAGCAAATGAACAACCAGGTGTCACACAATGCCAATTGCGCAACGATTTGGTTGTCCAGTGCTCCAACTCATTCCAAAAACTTGTTCTTGATCGGCTAATAACTGTGGCGCATACACATTTCAGGCACGATCTTTCATCGTCATCTGCCACTGCATAAAAAAATTGAACAAAATACCTTGCAAGTATGTAGCGAATACCTCACTTCTCCGAAGAATGGCAAAAGATAGCTGAGTGAGTGCAGGCTTATTATGCAACAGTTATGATTGTTTATGACGCAAAAGGTACCCAGGAAGTGTGCTTACAGCAGTTACCCAACGAGTGTTTAGTAAAGACCCTGAAAAGCCACTTTTTCAGCATTCGCTGTGAAATTGCAGCACGTTGTATGCAGATCTGATGAATTTTTCGCCAGATGCGTTTTATTATGTAATTTACTGATAGTCAGACCCCCAGAAGAACACAAAGAAAACCTTTGTGATTGGTGTAAATAGTTATGGGTTTGCAGACATAATGTCAAATTGGGTCATCGTGACCCTGTAGTCAAGAAATGACAAAAATGGCTAATTTATTTCTGCTATGCCGTATATTGAGTACTCAAAATCTGAAGCAACGTACACTCTCATTCAGGTGTCGGATAACGGCATATAGGCGACGCGCTCCTGCGTACTGACTAAAATATTGTCTATAGGGAGCCCAGCAATAAAAAAATACCCGGGTGTAAGGAAAGGACACAAAAGTGCTGTGTTTAGGTATGATTTGTGGCTAAAAGGACTTAAAAGCGCCGAGGAGCGTCAAACCAAAACTGCAGAAGATGAGCGGAGGGCAGGTGGCACGAAGGCGACAAGAAATGAAGAAGAAGAGGAGAAAAAGAAGGTGCGGAACAAGGCACGTGCGATTACGAGGCAACTGTGCGCCAATCAGCTGATGACCAGTGGTGGCCCATAGAGGTGGCGTGCCACGATTGGGCCACGTGCGACCATTACGTGGCAGTAGGCTTTGTGGCTGGGGACGAGCCGGAGCAGCGGCAGATGGGAGACAGCGGGCCGAAGCGTCGGATGCAGGCGAGCCAGGTTCCGGCCAGGGAACGCGGCCGTCCACGCTGCTGCCGTCCAACCACCAGCTGGGGCGGCATTGCCGGCACGAGTACTGCATCTCGGGGCGCGGCCTGGCCTGCTGTTCTCTTCCTTGCCGAGGGCATCGCGAATCTCCGCGAGGCATCTCCACGGTCAGCCGTTCAACACAGCGATGAACGTGGCCTGGCTAATGGTCACGGTTGCGTCGAGCATCGCGTCTCGGCGCACGCTCTTCGCTGGACGGGCTGGCCATTCCCCGCATGGAGCATCGTGTCTCCGATGCGGGTTGACTGCTCAGTAGTCGCACCCATGCCATCAAGCGCCGGTGTCACCAGAGCGTCGCACTTCGGCAAGGGACGAGCGAGATGTTCTGCCGGGCGAGACGCGGGTGTGTGTACGGAGGACCACGGAGCCGGGCGAGGTTCAGGGTGGCCAAGGATCCAGATGCCAGGGGAGTTAGTTGCTGGCTGAATCGAGGGTTGAGGCCACGAAGGAGAGGAAGCGGTGCGCCGCTCGAGAGTACGAGTTCCTGGCAGCGTTCCTGAGCTGGACGTGAGACCCGTACGTGCCGGCCAGGTCGAGCTCCGGTGTGCCTGTTCGGGGTCGAGTCCGTCGGCCTGTACAAGGTCCAAGGACGGGGCCTGCTGAACGGCTACTGCCTGGGTGCAGTGGCCGGGAGCAGGTTTGTGGGCGAGGCATACCGGGTGTTGTCCTCGTGAGTCGTGGCCTGATCCTGGACCTCAGGAGTCGCGACCCAGGCTGCTGGGTTGGTCGCGACGCCCGATTCAACGGCGCTGCACACGGTAGCGCATCCGTGTGCCGTCAGCCGTTCCAGCCGTGGCACCTTTGCCCTCGCGCACGTCGACGACCGCACCATGTCGGGACGACGGGGACCCAAACTGCGACGTTCCCATTCCTGGACCAGGAAGTGCACAAAACCGAGAACAAGGTGTGCCTGTACAAGAATGTGTTTCCGCCGCACCTGCCGCACCCGACGCTGGCCTTCATCGGGTTGCTGCAGCTGCTTGGGGGCGTGTTCCCCGCGCAGGAGGCGCAGAGCCATTGGTTCGCGCAGCTCATCAATAAGAAAGTGTCACTTCCTTCTCTAGTGTGCAATATAAAGCTTCTTTTGGTCGCATCACATGTTGATGTCAATCCTTTCTCGTCCGCTATTAACAAACATAGTGACGAACGTCTTTAACCATTACACCGGGAAAGTCGCGTGGCGCGGAAGTAACGCCTACAGCTGGTATGAATGGGTGGTAAAATTTGTTTCGTCAGAAAGCAACTGCAGATGATTCCGTGTAAGAGGGCCATCAACCCAAGGTTGGCGGCGACCTGTGTGGACCACTCCGCGGCCATTAACTGGACGACTGGGTCTGAGCAGGTCAACATGGCTTCCCAGTGCTCAAGAGAGGGATCACGCATAATATTCACCGGTGGCGGTATTATGCTACATTCCCGAAGTATGTGATCATATGTTGCCACAGCCTGGCTTCATTTGCATTGCGGCTTTATCTCCTCCGGGTACATTTTGTTCAACACGTAAGGGTTGGCAACAGCCGGTAAGAGCAGGCGCAAGAAGAAAAAAGAAAAAAAAGGGGATAGCCGCCGTCTCTGCAGCGTCAGCCCGGTGCCAGGAGCCGGCTTCTACTTACGCAGAACCGTTCAGTGACAACAAGCGCGAGTGCGGAAAAAAAAGAGAAAGAAACGGCAGTTCGTGCGTACGAAATGGAAATGTTGAATTCTCGGCTCGAGCTCGGAGAAGTGACGACTAGTGTTTCTGGGGATTTGTGGAAGCGCCAAGACACGCACCGTTGCTTTCGCTCGACTGTGACTGTGAGGCTCGACTGTGAAGAAGCTGCCCGGGCTCAGGATCGGGCGGCAGTATCCTTATTGTTCTTTGAGAGTTCGTTATTTTCCAGTAACTGTATTGGTCTTTGTCAGCTGAAGCGAGTCATTCAATCTTGATGTCAATGTCTTCCCCCGGCCAAGGGCACTCCCCTTGGTTAGCTTCCACTCCCTCCAAGGATTGGCCGATAGACTATTTGTTACGCAGTGGAGCGAGAAGTGTCCCTGTGGCGCTGGTACATACAGATGGGGGCAGTATTCCGATGAAGAACCCAAAGGCGATTCAAGTGGAGCTTCGAAAAGACACTTCGCATCTCCAGGAGATCACTGAGATCCGCCAGTTTGGTCGCGGAAGCATCATGTGCTGTTCCGCAGATCAGGAATGCATTCGTGAGCTCCTGCAATGTTCCGAATTCGCAGCGCATCCGGTAAGCCCATTTATTCCGACACACCTCGCATGCTCGAAAGGATTAGTCCGCGGTGTAGACACAAGCCTGACACCTGCAGAAGTGCTCGATTTGTTTTCGGTGGCGGGTTTAATTTCAGTGTACAGGTGCACCCGTACAATTGACAACATAAAATCCCCAACGGAATCGGTGATAGCGACCTTTTTAGAAACAGTCCGACCTTCCGAAATTAAGGCATGGCCACTGATCTATAAGGTAGAGCCACTTTCCCCCAAACCCCTGCAGTGTTTGAATAGTTGGCGATATGGACATAGTGTCAGAGGGTGCCGATCAGTTCTTAGTTGCTGTCTCTGTGGTGAAAATCATGACAGCCGCAAGTGCAGCTCTGAAAAAGAGAGATGCTGCTTATGTAATGGGACGCACCCTGCAGACTCCGCAGACTGTGTAGCAAAAGAAAGGGAGCTTGCCATATTGGATATTGTAGAACGCAAGAGGTGCTCTCGGAGAGAAGCCGTTGAAGAAATGCAGGAGAGATCCAAAGGATATGCAGGTGTTGCAGCACATAATACCACCGCCATGGATGCATCTCTCGCAACATCTATCGCAGAGGCCGTAGAGAAGGCTATGGAAAAGGCAATGAAACGCCTCGCAAACAATCTTTTTGAAAGCTTGGCACAATTGGTTTCCAATCAACTATCTCAAATTCTAGGTGTAGCATCTACGAACGATGGGGCTCCTCAGACATCATTGGTATCGCAGCGTACGGAAATAGAAAGTGCGACAACACGTCAGCGAGCGGTTTCTCCTGAGGCAGGGACTTCCAAAACAACGGAAGACGGTGATCTTGCGGATGATTCGGAAGCATGTGCAGATATGGATATGGACTCTCGTAAGGCTCTGAAGCGAACCCGATCTCCCCAATCAAAAAAAAAAAACTCTTCGCATAATTCGAAATCTAAAAAGTATCTATCCAAAGAAGAATTCTTCGAGAACATGTCTAAGAAAGACTTTTTGCGAAAGGACATTTTGGACCAAGCAGTTTCTGTGACGGTTCTGTCATCAAAATAGGTTCACTAACCATATTACAGTGGAATTGCAGATCTATATTTTCCGCAGCCACAGACCTATCATACCTTTCTTCACAACTTTCCCCGGATATTATATCACTGCAAGAAACCTGGCTTTCAACCAGCCAGAAGTTTTACCTAAAAAATTATCGGCTATTTCAATTGGGCCGACCTAGGAGAGGTGGTGGGCTTGCTGTCTTGATAGCAACTAAGTTTAGTCACAAAGCTACGATCTCTTATTGTTGTGTGACTCCAGATTGTGAAATTTTGATAGTAGACATAATATTACCAGACGCTTCTCCCTTGTCGTTTGTAAATGCGTATTTCCCAGCCGGGGTGCAAGACACACGAAGTCTAGACGATATGTTCTTTGCCTGCAGAAAGGATATATTAATCACTGAAAACTTCAATTCACATCATGTGGCCTGGGGATTTAAAAGAGATTTGAGTGAAAAACGCTTGTGGGAATGGGCTATTGACAAGAACTTATCTTGTTTAAATTCGCACTCTGCTACTTTTGTCCGAGGTCTCTCTAAATCTGTAATTGACTTGACATTTTCAAGCTCATCTCTAAATATATGTTCGTGGCAAACTTTAGACTGTGCTACTAACAGTGACCACTTGCCTATTAGTTTTGTACTGAACTTTCCAAGAATACATGTCGCCGATAAGGCCCGCTCATTCCTCAACTATAGAAAATTAGAAAAAGACTTGAGGGCTACTTTTGATCACCGCAAGGACATACAAGGTGACATTAGGGCTATGAGTCTGTGTGCAGTGTTAAAAAGATCAGTAAAAGACGCAACGTTTAAATTAGACTCGGCCATAAGAGGTTCTTTTAATCCGTGGTGGACTGAAGAGTGCATGAGGAGCTATAGAAAACGGAAAGCTGCATGGAAACAACTGCTGGTCAACCAATGTCCTAAAAATTGGTGTGATTATAAATTCGCAGCAGCAGACTTCAAACGCACAGCAAGTGCAGCAAAAGATGGTTATAATATGAAACGACATGAGTATCTTTCTAGGGCTAAAAACAAAAAAAATTCCGCCATATCCACGAAGTGAATGATGATGAGTGGGCGAAGCTCCGGAGGTAAACCTGGTAAACCATGAATCCTCTGTACATTTTGCCCACTCGATTTTATTACATCGCTCCCCCTAGCGTACGTCGCCGCACTAAATCGAACGATTGCCTTCAACCAATGACACGCGCCATATGTGACATCATTCCTATTTTATAAGATCTCGCGTATTTCATCAACTACAAGTACCGCTTTCTAGTTTATAACATCTTGCATCTTTTCATCATCAGCTACAAGTACCACCATCTAGTAAACACTACAAGAACTAAACGAGAGGTGGCTACATACAGGGGACGGTACCGCCATCTAGTGAACACTGTAAGAACTAAACTAGAGGTGGCTAAATACAGGGGACGCACAGCCCACGCCCTAAGGAGCTTCGCCCCTAAAAAGCGCTCTTCAGATTTTTAAGATCTCAAAAGATGTTACCACCCGCTGAAAACATTGAGTCTTCTGTTCTTTCCCCCCGTGAGCTCTCTGATTTAGTAGAAAATATTGCGAAAGGGCTCCAAGATAGATTTATGTCAACTATACCACTGCACATTGTGAACCCAATGGCAGGCGAGGATTTCGAGGAGGTTACTTTAGATGAGCTGGCAGAGATAATAAGGTACTTATCTCCTTCGGCACCTGGACCAGACGGGGTAACAAATGCAATGATAAAAGTAATATTCGAGATTTGTCCAACTGAAGTACTTAATCTGGTGAATTTTTCTTTTACAAAAGCTTGGATACCTGCGGAATGGAAGCTGTCTAAAGTGATTCCACTTCTTAAAAAGCAGGAAAAAAAATTCGCCTTGGACAATGTAAGGCCGATATCACTCACGTCAAATCTGGTTAAGCTAATTGAAAGAGTTTTGAATACCCGGGTAATGAAATATATTAATAATAACGCAATATTAAGCCCCAGTCAAATTGGTTTTAGATCTGGTTGCTCAATATGGTGTGCGCATGTTGATTTAGAGAGCCGAATACAACTGGCTCGGCGTCGGTGCCAATACTGTGCTTTAGTTACTCTAGATTTGGCTAAAGTGTACGATAGGGTTGAGCATTCAAGTTTAATAAAACAGATGGAATATCACAACTTTCCCAACTACATCACTGCGTGGGTGTCGGAGTTTTCAAGAGGGAGAGAATATTACTGCTTTAAAGATGGGTACTCATCGAATAGATATAAGCAGACACGTGGCGTATCACAGGGGGCTGTCCTGTCGCCAGTTTTATTTAACATTTTCTTAAGCTCCATTCCATCCACTAAGGATATTCAGTTATATGTGTACGCGGACGATATTGCTTTCTTCGCAAGTAATACCGACCTTCAATCATTATACTAGAGTCTACAAAATTATCTCAATATGATAGAAAGATGGCTTAAAAATATTCATATGACCCTGAACGTAAAGAAAAGTGTGCTTCTTGCATTCTCTTTTCTGCAGCCTATCAACATCTCGTTAATGTGCAGTAATGAGCTCATTCCGCAGGCGAATTCCCTTAAATATTTGGGCATCATATATAATGACACATTAAATATGAGAAGTCACATTGATGATGTGTACTCCAAGGCAACGCGGGCCATGGGGTGGCTGCGGAAGCTTGCCAACCGTAAAGCGGGTTTAAGAAGAGATGTGCTAATAATGATATATAAACTTTATGTGTGGCTTATCATGGAATTCGGATGTGTATTATTTTCTGGCAGCGCAGCTAATAAAATGAGACCCCTAATACTGCTGGAAAGAGATACGTTGCGTTTGTGTCTGGGTCTACCAAAGTTTGTTGCAAATAACGTGTTGTATATGGAAGCTCGCCTACCTTCTCTGCTAAATAGGTTTAAAATTCTTACTGTGCAAGCATTCTTAAAGATATACAGTTCACAACAAAGACTCTCATTTTACGCTTTCATTCAAGAACCGACTTTATTTTTCGAAACCCATTGGTCGCGACTACACACCCCGCAAATAGTGTTTGCACAAGCGCTACTAATGCAACTGAATGTAAAAATTAGACATATTGGTCTAAAACACAACCTAAAGTCAATGCTTAGCATACAATTCGATGATATATTTCCTCATAACGCGAAACGATTGGCATATAAGTATTTAAATGACCAGTTAGCAGATTATCGAGCTCACCTAGAGATAAGCAATATCATAGCGACTGATGCATCTGTGTCAAAAGAAAAGGCTGGGGTTGGCATCTTCTCTCCTTCTTTGGACTGGTCCTTTTCGATTCGACTCCCAGATTATACCCCGGTATTCATTGCAGAATTATTGGCCATTGTTCTTGCCCTACGCAAATTACCCTCAAGCGAATCAGTAGCAGTTATCATTACAGATTCGTTATCAGTTTGTAATGCACTTTCTGCGGCAGTAAATTCAGAGCTTATGAATACGTTTCGGCATTTAGTACCGAAAAACGTAAAAAAACTCCATTTGCTATGGTTACCAGGCCACCGCGGATTATATTTGAACGAAATGGCGGACTCTTTAGCAGCAGTATCCCTGGGTGGGCCCACCATCCCAGTTTTGCCAGATACGGCTTACGTAACCGCGCTAAGGTTCCGAAAAGCTTGCCTGCAATGGGGAAAAGGTAACTTGGATAAATTCAAAGATTCGAGCATTTGAGCTATTGCTGGAATAAACAGTGGTGTGTATCTCGCCAGTTAGAGGTCACTTATACCAGATTGCGCTGTGATTGATTGATTTGTGGGGTTTAACGTCCCAAAACCACCATATGATTTTGAGAGACGCCGTAGTGGAGGGCTCCGGAAATTTCGACCACCAGGGGTTCTTTAACGTGCACCCAAATCTGAGCACATGGGCCTACGACATTTCCGCCTCCATCGGAAATGCAGCCGCCGCAGCCGGGATTTGAACCCGCGACCTGCGGGTCAGCAGCCGAGTACCTTAGCCACTAGACCACCGCGGCGGGGCAGATTGCGCTGTGCAGTTCCACAACTAAATTATTACCTTAACAAAGCTCGGCTCAAGGCGTCACCGCTATGCATTTGGTTGGTTGGTTGGTTGGTTCCTCAACACCTTGGCACAACCCACCTAGGGGGATAGGCCATGATTGGGACGGTGCCTTGCTTTTTAAATTAATTCACTTCTTGAAAGAGAGGGTTGGTATAATTAGGTAATATAGGTAATAATAAAAAGGTGTTACATTAAAAAAGAACCTTGAAAAGAAAACATATAAACATACAAAAAAGAGAAAAAAAATAGATAACTCAACTGAAGTTATCCATTTTTTTAGAATTCCATTCTTTTAGATTCTCGTAAGAAATTTGTAACAGCGGTAAAAACGCTCCTGTGGCTGAATCCAAATGCGACTGCGCCAAATGAAAGAATCACCGGAAGTGTAAAGTTTAAGCCCAACTTTCGTAGGGGTTCTTCTAGTAGATTTTCCCTTTGAGTTTTCAATTTTCGGCATGACAAAAAGAAGTGCTCCAAAGATTCCCTCTCATTACAATAAAGGCACAAAGGCGAGTGTGCCAGACCCGACCTGTGAAGGTAAAAGTTCAATGAGGGGACTCGACAACGCAGCCTGGTAATTACTATTTCTTCCTTCCTTGATGAACACCACTTGTTCTTCCAAGGGAACTTTAGATGTGTGAAGTCTGATACAAACAAAGGGGATTTTTCAAAGTTATTGGTCGTTGTGCGTTTTTCAAAGCGTGCTGCTGTTATATATTCAGAAGTAGGCAAAATAGGTAAAACAGGACAATCAAGGGAAGATACAGCTAGTGCATCTGCATGCTCATTTAGAGCTAAACCTCTATGGCCTGGTACCCAAACTAGTCGGACGAGTCGCACATGTCTAGGAATGAGCGAGTAGAAAGTTTCTAAGGTACGCGAAAAAGTTGGTGAGCTTAAGGCAGTACAGACCGAGAGACAGTCTGTTATAACAATCACCTCTGATAGATCTTGCGGCACTTTACGCAATGCAAGGACTATTGCCAGTAGTTCTGCTTGGTAAATAGGTGTAAAGTCGGGTAATCGAATTGCGAAAGCCCAATCTAGAGAGGATGATACGATTCCTACACCAGCCTTCTCACCATAAACGAGGCGTCAGTCGCTATCACAGTGGATGTTTCTAGATTGGCCGAATGATCTTCCAAAATGCCATTAATATACTGATATGGTAAAGTTTTTGCATTCTTGAGATATATATCGTCAAATTCTATCCTAATTGCATCTACAGTGTTGAGCACAAGTGTTTCCCAAAGGTTAACTCTTAAGGGCTCCAAAAGTTTCTGAGTAAATATTACTTGAGGACACCTTAATTTAGGCCATTGGTGGTTGAAGAATGAGGTATGCTGGTTAATGAACACATACTGTGCCCTCCGCTGAGGTGATGCATAGATTTTAAGGAATGTACGTACTGTTAGAATATGAAATCTTTTGATAAGAGAAGGCAGGCGGGATTCTTCGTATAGGATATTGTTGGCAACATATTTGGGTAGCCCTAGGCATAAGCGTAAAGATTCGCGTTCTAGCAGAATCAGTGGTCGAACTCTGTAGGCCGGAGCGCCAGAAAACAAAACACAGCCGAATTCTAGTATCGGTCGAATGTACATGCAATATATCATAATGAGTACGTCTCTACGCAAACCGGCACGATAATTACTGAGCCTGCGCAGCATCCCTACGGCACGTGCTCCTTTAGCGGCCATGTTTTCTATGTGGGGGCTCCAGTTTAGTGTTTCGGTGTAGGTTACCCCCAAGTACCTAACTGACTCGACCTGAGGTATGGTGTCCTGCCGGTACGTTAGTGAAATTTGCACTGGGGCATTTTGTGCGAAAACTATGATTGTACTTTTGTTTGTATTGAGGCATAGGTTGATATCCTCCAGCAACGTTTCCAGACTATTCATGTATGTCTGCAGAATCAGGTACAGTGTGTGAATATCCGCCGATGCAGCAAAAAATGCAATATCATCGGCATACACATAGACCTGTACATCTTGCTGTATGGGAATGGAACATAGTAGAGCATTAAATAATAAGGGCGATAGTACTGACCCTTGCGATATACCTCTCGTTTGCCTGTATACTGAAGAGTTGACACCAGATTGCGAGCAGTAAAATTCTCTATCACCTAAGAAAGCATGGATCCAGGCCACAAAGTATTGAGGCAGTCCTAAATTCTGAAGTGAATCTAGCAGTTTAACATGCTCCACGCTATCATAGGCTTTTGTGATATCCAAGGTTACCAAAGCGGAGTATTGTTTCTGATAGCGAGCAAGTTGTATTCTGCTTTCGAGATCCACGTGCGCACACCAAATGGAGCAACCACGCCTGAATCCAATCTGACATGGGCTCAGTGTCAGTTTTTCTGACATCCATCGATCTATACGTCTATATAAAATTCTTTCAACTAGTTTTACTAGGTTCGATGTAAGTGAAATGGGCCTGATATTATCTAAGGTAAACCCAGCGCCTTGCTTTTTTAATAATGGAATCACTTTTGTCATTCTCCAATCAGGTGGGATCCAAGAGCTTCTAAGTGAGTTATTAATAATTTCGAGTAGGCCAAGCGGGAATATTTTATGCACAGATTTTATCACTGATGTCGTCATGCCATCAGGACCAGGAGCCGAATGGGGTAGTGTTCTGACTACGTTTGCTAATTCTGCAGGCGTAACCTCTTCAAAATCCTCAGCCCTTTGGGAGGACTGGGCTTGGTATGAGAGAAGTGTCGTAAAGCGACTTTCTAGGCCCTGAGCTATATCTTCTAGAAGGGCCTTCAGTTCAACTGGTGATGATACTACAGATTCTATATTTCTTTGTACCGGAAGACTTTCTGAGTTCTCAGAAAACGAAAAAGTGCTTTTCTATTGACCGGCTTTGACAGGAACTCACATCGGTCGTTGTTAAATTTGTCCTTCGCATTAGCGATGGTTCTCTTAAAAATAGCGGCTGCATACTTATAATCACTCCAGTTCCTGGGACACTGGTTGAAGATTAATTTTTTCCATGCAGCCTTTCTTAGTCTATAAGCCCGCGAACAGTCCGCATTCCACCAAGGGTTGGTAGATGGTTTAGCGCTTTCAATGGTGAATTTTGATTTATTTAACGACTCTTTTAAAATGACGCTAATTCTGATGGCGTCTATTTCTGCATCATTCGTTTTATTAGATAAAGCGCCTTGTAAGGACTTCTCGAAAGCATTAAAGTTTACATGTGTTACGGCAGATCTATTCTTGATCTATTCTTGGAGGTTGTTGGACATACCACCTCGAACAGTATTGGCATATGGTCACTACTTGTTCCCGAGTTAATCGCAGACCATGATAAGATGGAGAGGTTAGCGTTAGAAAAAGTTAGATCGAGTACCGAGGAGGACTGATTACACATAAAAGTAGGAGTTTTTGTGTTTATGCATATAAAGTTATTATTGTTCACCCAATCCCATAAACGTTTGCCATTCAGATCAGTTTTAAAACCCCAAGATATATGATGAGAATTGAAGTCACCTACTAATACAATATCTTTTTGGCAATATCGAACTGCAGTATCTAGGACGGAAGAATTTAGAACACCCGCAGGAAAATAAGCATTAATAAATGAGAATGGGAGGGACCCAGGAATAGTAATGCTTATTGCTAAAATCTCGCTTTCTGAAGCCAATGACTGATAAATAATTTTAGCTCTATGGGCGTTTTTAGATGAGATAAATATTGCCAAACCTCCACCCCGAGTTGGGCGGTCTAGACGAAACGTGCGGTAATTTTTAATCCTAAAATACTTATTTTCTGCAAGCCAAGTTTCTTGTAAAGCAACAATATCAGGGGAGTAATTATCTCAAAGTTGAAGTAAATCTGTGGCTGCTGAAAAAATGGAGCGGCAATTCCACTGTAGCACTTTTAAATTCCCTATTTTGAAGAGATACCAGCAGCACTCACTGCTTTCTCTAAGATGCTATCCTTTAAAAATCTTTTTTTGATGGGTTTTCCTTTTGATATCTCTTATTTCTTGATTTAGGACTAATTGAGGACCGTTGTGCCTCAGGAGAAGCACGTCGTTTCATATTTCTTGAGTCGGAGTCCATTTGTTCTGGTTGTGAGACATGAGAATCGGAGTCCGAGCTCCAATCTAGGTCTTGTACAAGAGGCTTAATTATTCTACGGCCAGTGTTCGGCGTGTCTGGCTTTGACTTCGAGGGGCCTGGTTCCGATGGAATATCAGTAACCTTAACTGGTGAAGGGGGCACGGTAAATTGGTTACCTCCCTGCAATATTTGATTCAACTGAGTGCTCACTATTTGTGCCAATGACTCCGTTAGGCTCACGAATAGAGATTCCATAAGTTTCGTCATGGCCTTTTCCACCGTTGATGTTATTAAATCAGGCAACGATGAGTCAAGCATCTGGTTTGCCCGGTTGGCAACGGAGGCATAGCCACGTGAGCGCTCAGAAAGAATAGATCGGGCCTCACGCCGGGAGCATCGTTGTTGTTCGATGATCTCTAGAAGTTGCAACTCACATGTCCTCATGGGGCAACTTTCATCGTCAGCCGCGTGATTTCCTCTGCATAGACAGCATCTCACCTCTTCGGTTGAACATTCGTCGGGTTTATGTTGGTCAGAACATGTGCGACACCTCACATCCGATCTACATCCCTTGATGGTATGCCCATACCTCCAGCATTTTTTGCACTGCAGTGGACGAGGGGATAGTGCATCAACACGATAAATTAGTGGCCATGCCTTAATTTCAGTTGGTCGAGCCGTGCCGACGAAAGTCACAATCACTGATTCTGTGGGGACCTTTTTGTTCTCAACGTTACGCGAGCATCGAAATACAGAGACTGCTCCTGCGGCCGCAAACATTTCAAGTATTTCGGGTGGTGTAAGGCTCAAGTCCACTCCTCGAACTAGTCCCTTCACACAGGCCAAATGGGCAGGTACGAAACAGCTCACCGGATTTGAGGCAAACGTTGTGCATTTTAGAAGATCTGTGATGCAGGCCTGGTCCGGCGAGCAGCACAGGATGCCTCCACGCCCAAATTGACGCACCTCAGTAATCAATTGGTAATGATCGGAAATCTTCCGGAGTTCTTCCTGAATTAGTTTCGGGTTTTTCATGCGAATAGACTCGCCGTTGGTTGGAACCAGGGCCACAGGAACGCTCTTCAGACCACTGCGCAAAAATAGATCGATTGGCAAATCACTGTTAGGAAGGGACGCCGACCAGGCAGAATATGCCTGGCCGGGAGAGGAAAGAGACATCAGGTTAATAGGCTTAACAGCACCGCCCGATCCGGCCGCTCCCCCACAGGAGGAAGCACGAAAGTGCCCTTGAAGCAGTCAGGAAGCACCGGAATGAAATCTGCTAGCTCACGACACCAGGCACCGCACAGCTGGTCAGGGAGAAGCAGCAGCAGTCGACGTGGCGCACCAAGCCAAGATGGCAGAGCGGCAACAGCAAGGGACGTTGGTCTCGAGCATTTGGTGGAAAGAAATTGAAACAATTGAGCATTTCTTTTTCTTCTGTCATCGTTATTCTTATTAGAGAAAATATTTTTAGTAGCCCCATTACAAAAGCTAGGAATGCAACTAAATCTACCAGTAATTTTATCACTTAGCGGAACTTCATTTGGTTACTGCCACAGGGATGTATGCTCCGCTGTGTTTGATTACATCAACACAACTAAAAGATTACCATGCTAGTGAACCCCTACCTTTTCAGATCTTTAGTTTATTATTCGTAGTTATGTCTTTCAAAAACAACAGATGGTTTGACCACTTGCTCAGCAAACATTTTTGTTTTTTGGTAGTATTATTTTAAGCTACTTTTTCAGATTGGCTTCATTTTCATTTTAGTTTCATTTAAGTATCCTGCCGCCCGGTTCTTGGCCCATCCCCCTTTGTGGGTAAGTGCCATTCATCAGAGGTCATCAGCATCAGCATCAGCAAATGTTGGAACAGGCAGGCTAAAATACCCATGCAACGTTTACGTGCGGAAGCGCATTGTCTTCAAACAGCTGATAATTGACTGCTGTCACTGACACGCGTGTACCTCCCGACACAAGTCAGCCAAATTGCTCACAGCACACGTACGTGCGAGAAACATGCATAGGTTTCGATAGCCGAACACAGCGTCGTCCGCCAATTTTGGTGAGCGTAACACCCGTGGTTCACGGGGAAGCAGTAAAACGACGCACAAACGTTCTTGCGGAACGGTGCACCATGAACCGAAGTTGGAGCCGAAAGCGCTCACCGTGGTTGTCTCAAGTTCATGCAGCCCTACAAATTATTCGCTGATCAAATTCATGCATAAGGCACAAAAACCGTACAAGGTTCCACTGATGGTTTGCAAAAAGCCACTTGGTAGATATATACCCCCGCAAAAAGACTCGCCTTCATGTGGTGGCGCTGTTATGCGATTGCATGTGGCCCCGAGTTCGTTCCCAGGGTGTGCTTGGCATGTTAATCTCACAGATGTAGATGAGTGTGATGACCATGTTTTTCTAATTACCTGTATTCATAAAATCCACCGCATTATCGGCGAGAAATCGCTCTCAAAAGCGCAAAAAATAGTTTTTTTCGCCACCGCGTCAGGGCCGGGCCGCCTACGGAAACGTCATGCCTAACCGCAAACCGTATCTTGCCAGGAAAATTTCGACCTAAAATCCCGGCTACTTCTTGTCTCGGTTATTCTGAAGGCCACTTCGAATTAGGCCGGTTTCTCTGGGACAGAGCTACGGAGCCACGTAGAAGCGGCGACAATTTGACTTGATAATTCCTGCCAGCAGACGTGTAGTCTTGCCAGAATTTGACTAAGAGTGCAGTTTTCGACACTGTGGACTCTTTTGAAAGAACTCCAAACTTCACCCTAAAAACGACGCCTTCAGCCTCTGTTCACTCGCCTTGCCGTCACCCACGGCTCCGGTCAAGCTTCTTCTTGCGGCTCCAAGCTCCGCAGAAAAATAAAACAATGGTCGTGTCGATCGGAGTGGGGATAGTTGAAGAAACATTTGTTTTTGGTTCTGGTTCTTCATGGACGACATCCGGGATGAAAAAGTCAATTCATTCTGAAAGTAATTAGGAAAATGAGAACAGTTAACTTTTTACATAGTTTAAAAGAATGATCTTTTCATTGAGGCCGTTTTGGAAGTGATTGGTAGGTGCATGCACTGTTTCGTGCATCGGTTTAAGTTTCGTCAGCTGAATTTGCCACATTTCATTACTCCGTTGTGATTACCAGCGACCACCTTTCCAATATTGCTAAGTGGCTATTGATGATTTCTAGGAATAACTTTATTTCGCCCATTTGACACGAATGGCTACTTCTACCTGTTGAAAAGTTAATTTTTAATGTCTGTAAATACTGCCATAATTAGTGCAGATAGAAGCTGTCGTCGTTTCTTTCATCGGTGGGGATATCACTGAATCTTCAAGGAAGAATATACTTCACGATGTAATCATTTCAGAAGGGAGACCATAAGCGGATTCAGTTGTTTTTACAAGCGTCACCTTCAAACCAGGCCTAAGTCGTCTGATTGGGTCAAACCGATTCTGTAAAGCAATGCTAAATAACAGCGATGACCGTGAGATAACAAAAGGGTTAATGGCCATTAACACGAAAATGGAGTGGACTCTTCAAGGACCATCATCCGTCGATGGGCAAGGTGGTCAGTATTCGAGCAGTCATACCTGCGTCATTTGAACAGATGTGTATTAGGACGAAAATGTCTTTTACTTGTCGCTGTGGTTTTCGGAACTTGATACCAATAGCATTGATGGAGAGTCATTTCTGAAACAAGTGATTAACCTAACAGGGTCCAACTAAGCCTTCTATTTGCAAAATGTTCGTTAGGAAGTTGCGCTGCCAAGCAATTTAGTGATGAATCATGACAGTGTTGGCCTTTTCATCAAGAAATTAACAATTGAGCCTTGTGTCAAAGGTATGAATCCACACGAGAAAAACAGACATGCGGAGAAGATCGCCAGAGTTGAAATGTCAGAAGTAATCTGCGAAACATGTGCGACAAAACGCCGGTTATTTGTCACCTCTTCGAACCGAGCAGAAGAGAACCTTTCAATGTTCAACTTAAAGAGGGAGTTGAAGACAAAAACACTCGAGGCGTCACTTCTCCTTTCGACAACGCGAGGACTTCTGAACACGGTAACTGGCCTGAATGCCTGCCGCAGTCACAACATTATGCACACCTTAACTTGAGTGGCATGCATAGGCGCCGTCGTCATGGTGGTCTTCAAGGCATTACTACTGAGTTATGAGGCCAGTTCTGGTCAATAAGACTACTAAAGTGTTTAACAAATGCGCAGTAATTGTGATGCATGCACGAGATTTAGACTCACTGCTCCCTCAGCAGCCACTACTCCTTACCAAAAGACAGTGTTTTCCCGATCGAAGCTGCTTGAAGTCAACAGTGTTGAGAATAAGAATGCCCGTGGCTGCAGGATGAGGGGGGGGGACTCTTTTGTGAAAGGGTATATTGCCATATTTAAAAGTGTGCCAGTTAGTGCAGCTCACACATTTGTAGTGCCATTGAGACTAACGCAACTCTGAACGCTTTCCGTCCTTTCATCGCGCATAGTTTCATATTCCAATAAGGAAGTAACGTTCAAGACCGATAGCCGTGAACTGAACTCTAGGAATTTAAAGTAACTTATTTCGGAACGTCCCTACACTCGTGCAAATAAGGTGAAAATTGTAGCTGAGCATCATTCGTTGGGGGGGGGGAATTAAAGTAAGTATGATACGGACTGCAAAAGGCTGTCGGCGGAGAATATTAAGAAAAGGTTCGTGAAATTATCAGGGTGGAGGATGTATCACTTTGCGCGCGACACGGACTGAAAAAGGGTAGTGGACCAGAAGTTTATTTGTTCTTGGACAGTTCGAACGTTCACCATCTTGTAGGCGGTACAGTGCTCAGTGTCAATAAAAGCTGCAGACAGATTTACCCCCAAAGGTATAGAACTTTCAAAGTTTGAAGGCTGTCACAAGAAGACGGCGAAACAGGCATCTTCACAGAACAACAAGGACGACGGCTCGCTTGCTAATGGGTGTGGCTCACTTTGACGGATTATATAACTGCGGTCTGTGGTGGCAGCGATTCGGGGGAAAAAGGTGTCGCAAATAACCTTCTCGTTTTAGGCTCGGAAACGTAGTGTATGGTTAGGAAAGCCCACGAGCCTACATGATTGCTTTGTTTTTGTAACAATAATAAGTTAAATCCTGTTTTTTATTATTATTGCATGCCGTAGTAAATGACGCTTACAGGAGAGGAGCCTTGACTCGCATGCAATTTATGTAGACTCAGGCTATAAATGCTTCTCATTTTTTACACTTTATGGGGGTAGTATAACTTGTAGTGGCTTTTTTGAAATACAAAAAATATAGAATATATCGTTAGCCCTGCATACATGACAGAGATAGACACGAAATTTATTTTAATATATAGTTACGGGTGTAATTAAGCGAAAGTATACAGAGCATTCCAGTAACAAGTCGCGACACTGAAAAAAGTTCCAAAACACTCACTAGGATATATTTTGTATGCAGAAGGTATCATCACAATAACCGAAGAGTGCACAGGGCTTCGTTTATGTTCAAAGCTATACAACTGGCAGAAACGAGCCGGGCCGTGCCGGGCCAAAGCATTTCAGGCACGGGCCGTTTTTGCGAACACCGGGCCGGGCTCGAGAGGGACGAAGCAAGATGTTTTTGGACCGGGTGTGCTCGGGCCGGATAAATAGGCCCGTGCAGCGCTCTAGTCCGGGTTTCTGCACAAGCTCACGTTTCCCGAAACCGCGGCCAGATGGCGTTAGTATCTGACATAGATTAGCGTTACTGTATAGACTTTTGTTTTCGTGTGCGCCACCAGCTTGCTAGCGGGTGGTTCTTTTCAGGTCTGGCAACCCATCTGGCATGCGGGAAGCTCGCTGTTTGCATAAGAGGTAAACGTGCCACTGTGGTTTTATCGTTCCTTTCAGTTCTAAAGATGATAGTCTTTCTTGGAGACCTTCAACGAAAAAAATTTGATCTGTCTGTCTACATTTGTCTGTTTGTCCGCCCTAACAATACCTCAAACGCACCAAACGGCCAGCCCCATCCGCAGCGCCCACCAATATTGCTCAAGGTTTAGCGTTCACAGTTGCGCGATTGTCAATTGGAAAATTGCGCATATCTGAAGCGCCATAACAACATGTCTATGTTTTGTATGTCTGCCTTTATATTAGAAGAGGCACACACAAGTAACTCTAAGAACTGTAGCGTTTAACGCACTGCGCTGACAGTGCAACGCGATGCTCAAGAAGGTGTTTCGAACACTTTGCTACGATGGCACGGTGGTGGCAGCTGCCCGTCGCTTTGCATTCTACACCTCATCACCTCTGAGACTGGCACGCATCTTTCTTCGTGGTCGCGCACGCCTTCGTTTTCGAAGATAACTGCCAGATGGCGCTCGTGCCTAACGTGCCTAGATGCGCTTGTTCGCCTCCGTTACACGCTCGAGGCACTAAACGAAGTGCCTCCAGAACACCATTCGCCGATTTTCTTGCGCAGAACTTCAAATAAACATTTTGTACACTCTCTAGACGCAAAATTATCGTCATTCGACCACATTTACAGTGTAACATGTAAATTCGAGCCAACGTTTGTTTACGCGGTGAATTTCGGCTGAAGTACATGATGCGGGGTCTTTGGAAAATAAGTCTATGAGACGTTTTGTCAAGGTTCGAGTCGTTGAAGGTCAACTGTTTTATTATACAGTACCGCGAACAAGTCCGCTTTTGCTGATGCAGTATAATAACAGCACCGAATTTCTGCTTAAAGAATGAGCAGTAATTTCACGTTCTTTTTTTCTTCTTCAGAATGAGCAACAACACTTCAAGGGTGTAGCGAATATTTTTGTTGAGCTGTATTCATCCGCTTTCCTAACAAGATTTCTTTACTCCAAGCCGTCGCATCGGCTGCAGCTCTTCGTCTTTATTTCGTGACACTGATGGTTTTTGTCAACTGCAAAGTAACTGTTGTCTGAATTGTTTTTCAACTCTGAAGGAGTGACCGTATCTTACTCGCTCGTTTGTTTTTACAGTTGTGCACCCGAATACAGCACTTAAATCGAACGGCGCTAACGTGCCTGCGCGTCTCTTTTTTTATCCTTTTTCTACTCGCGATACTTGAGTGAGTCTCAGTGCGTTAAGATGGCTGGAGTTTCTGCTGACAGTGAAATAGACAGTGCTCCCAATGTTCCGCAAAGCGTGCCCGCGCAGGAGCATTTATCACGATCGTAAGAGCACCGTGTATCACTGCACAGCAGAGTATTTGGTAAGCTACCTTTCGTTTCTTCGTTGGCACAAGCTCTTGCTTCACTATTTATCACCGCTGTACTTTGACCTGCGATAGAGAGAACATTTACGTGGGGTTGTTTATCGGAAAAATATGATCATCTTTAGAATAGGCTGCGTTCCTTCCGTTTATAGTGGAGGTTGAGCATCGGTGTCGAAGTCGTTGTGGTTTGTTCGCCTGAGAAGAAGCGCTCTGAACGTGCCCGAGTACCCACGGATGGTACAAAGTTTTTTTTTCTGTTTAAGTTTGCAAGCCATAGAAGACACTGCTCCTCGTCGACAGGAAAACGTTGCAACTTGAAGAGTCCACAGCCACAAAAACTCTGCGTCTGGGGATGCACATGACATATTTCTTCCGAGAGCAGTTTCGTTTTTCTGCAGTTGCTAGCGCACCCAAAGAGAGCGCAGTGGTTTGCTGATGATCAATTCTTTGCCGTCATAGCAATGAAGAAAAACTAAACGCGCAGGTTGGCTGAATACACGGCAAATTTCTCAAATATACACACATACCAGCATCAACAAACACACCCCAAGCCGTCGCCCACATGCCAGAGAGGAGAAATGCGTTGGTTGACAGGCCGGACCTCCTCGCCCCATGCAAATGTCTATAAACTTCCTACGGGAGCAGGGGAACGCATATGTCCGCCATATTGTCTGGATAGCAACCAAAGCTATGTGGCGAGGCCACACTCTGTTTTTCCAGGCGCCTTGCTTTTAGCCCATTGGAGATAAACGCAGCTTGTCGCTGATCGCCAGACGACGGGCCTTACCTGTCGAAGGCCAGAGAGGAATAAAGAAACGCCTACTTTCGGGATTGCACCACGGGAGTACAAAAGCGTATTAGTCTATCTGGTAACACAGGAGAAGAAGAGAGAGAGAGATGAAGTAGAAGGCTGAAAAGTTAACAAGCTTTTAACATCTGGTTTGCTACCAAGCGCTAGGGGGGGGATGGGGGCATGAAAAAAGGTGCAGAGAGAGGAGAGAGAGAGAAATGCACACGATGATTTGCACACAGGAGAAAACAAAGACGCACACAACGCACCAGAAGAGTGCTCTGGCTATAATAGTTCAGGGAGGCTTGTTGATCACAAAAGGCGCGCAGTAGCGCTTCTGTGACGTCGCATCCTGATGAGAGTGTAAAACTCTTTCCTTCGACAGAGGTTTGTTATCTAATTTGTTAAGTGCGTTGCAAAGATGCATTTAGTCGCTGTGAACTATATTGTCGGTGGACACAAAAAATATGTGCGATAGTTTCTTCATTGCCACAGTGGTCACTGGCAGCGGTATCGGCCATACCGATGCGGAAAGCATATATGCGTTGGTAAACGCAACGCCTAATCACAACCTACACAAAAGGGTCGCGTCTGCACGGTGAAGCCTAGACGGGACTTCAGGACTTAGCACAGGGTCAAGTGAGTGCAGTCGGGCATTGTTGAAGTGCGGCTGCTTTTATTGTGATGTAGTGCGTCGGCAAGCAAAACAGTGAAGCTTCCGTGCAGCGGTGGTCCTATGAAAGCGGTTGTAGTAACTCATGATCTTTTGCAAGGGCTGAGCGGGCAGCCTGATCGACCCATTGCTTTGTCGGTGATATCGCAGTGACTGCGTAACCACTCAAATGTAATTTGGAGCCCTTTCTCAGTTAAGTAGTGCTAAGCTTTGCTGTCTCTACTACAAGCTGCTCGTGTGGTCCATGGCATGAAGCTGACAGTAGAGACTGCAGTGTTACATCCGATTCACAGAAAATTGTCTTCTTGCGTGTTGGTGACCACACAGTGACCGCGCATGGTGAGTCAGTACCAGCTTTCCTCACTCGTGCCCCTAGACCTCTGACTCCTTCATGGTGCCTCGCTGAAGCAACATTCACGTGCATCGCTTCCAGACCAAAAGCCGATTTGTCTTCTCCAACACTTAAGGAGCTCTTACTATTTCGCTTAAATGAAAAGTACAGAGATTCCATGCAAATCTACACTGACGGATCTGTTCTGTCGAACAGCTTAAGCGCCGCAGTCACGATACCAAGGTTTGTCACGACGAATAATATGAAGACAGCCTATACAACAATATCAACGGCGGCAGAATAAGCAGCCCTTCGTAATGCGTCATGATTCTTCATTACTCAGCCGCTAACGCGAAAGCATACGGTAGTGCATATGAGGTGTCTCGATGCGAGCACCTCTCAGCGTGAGGACAAATACGTCATCTGCTAGCGCAACGACAATTTTTTTGCATTCTATGATAGCGGGGCCCGCGTTGGCGGCGGGGCACGCCTCGAAACCGGTGGCTACTGCCTACCGTGGGTGCTTTTATTCTGGTTTAGCATCGATATATTCATTTCTTTGCTAGAGTAGAGCAAAGTAAGACTGAAGATTCCAAGAAGCCACCACAAGTTTGAAAGGAATATAGCGATTATTGAGCAATTATTCTTTTTACTTGAAAAGGGTGGGCAAGGGCATGCCGTCGTAGTCGCGCCGTCAGTGTTAGCTTTCTGTCACCACGCTTTTGTTTGATGTTTGGTTTGTCACGAGCAAAAAAAGTGTGGGGCACATCATATCCCATTTACATGTAGTAGGGTATATACATAGGACAAACAGTCTGTTGAAACGAACGGCTGAGAGACCGCGTTCAACTTGCTTGTAGTCATGAAGCTTACTAACGCAGCATTTCGTTTGGGTGTGTTGGTGCGTCATACTGTGTTTATTTAGTGCAGGAAGAAAAAACCACAGACGGGGAAAAACTAGACAGGTGCTAACTCGCTGCATTGTTTATCCCCACAAAAGGTAAGCATATATTCAGGCACCATTGCTTTTCATTCATCATTATCAGACGAACTTTGCACATTTACATATTTTTACGTAGATAAGCCAACATCATACATGAAAGAGCAATGAATGTTTTAAAACACAGTTATCGACCAGCCTACCTTCGAAATGACCGTGCAACTGTCGATGTCCGTACCTTGTGCATGGCGAGTTCTATCCGGTTCAGTTGTTGGTACCAGCAGAGGTGAGCTGACCCTCGAAACAATCTAGGTTGAGATGTTTGATAGACCAGCAGATAATTGTTTCTAAACCGTCAATCGCCATTTCTTGTAAGGAGTTAGCCTATCTACGTAATGATATGTGAGTTCGCGATATGCGTCCAATCATGATGATATAAAAGCGATAGTGCCTATCTATGGTTACCTTTTCCAAATTAAACATTCCTGCAAGTTAGCGCCTGTCCTTTCTTTCTCTGTCCGTGTTGTTTCGTGCGCTGAAAAAACTACATCCTTATAGAGCCAGCGAATGCCTTCTCGTTAAAAGGGCATCCTTGGTTGGGGATATGAGTCGATACAATGTGGCTTTAATGCTCACAGAAGCCTTCTTTATAAAAAAAGAGCCAAGGATGCATCAGAGAACCGTCACGAGTGTACAAACGCGAAGTCACTTTAGAAGCGCTTGGTTAAAAAAATGGCAAGAATACTGACCATGCATGTCCAAGAATTGGAAGAAATGTGTTATTTATTAAGATTCATCGTGTTAACTATTAAAGTAAATGCTGAAATAGTTAATACGACACACACAGACCTCTTAACGAAGTTTTCCCGAGTTATTTTATTTTAGTACTTTTGAATGTAGCAACGCTACAAAAGGAATGGCGTGCTCAATGATTAGAGCAACGTGCCACTTCTCCCGAACCAAGATGAAACTTCAAGTTGGCGTTGCAAACGAGCTTCCACTGTATTTCACGGCTGAGATTTGATTGTATTCGTGTAGAAAAAGACCATCGATAACATATTGATAAGTACACATTTATTAACAGTTCAATAGAACTAGCTGCTATAATGTGCATAATCCAGCATAAAATGTGGCCATTTTTGCTAAAATCGGATATTGAGTGCACTATACAATGATGTTCATGCTATGTCGATGACTCATTTACGGACTGAAAGGATGAAACAGAATTTGCTGTTAGGCCTGCCTAAGCAATCAGTGGCTTGTGTCACAGTATCCAGCAGGCAACAAAGCAAGCCAAACGCATTACATAGTAGTAATACCAGGCATGAAAGAGATGATAATGAAAAACACAGATAGCGCAGACATGCAGTAAGAATGCATACAAAGGACAGTTAAGACGATAATGCCATATTTTTACAAAACATGAGAAAAACAAGAAAATGAAATGAAAGCACAATGGTGTTTGTAAATAAAATTATCAAGCTCAGGAATCTTGCAACAACAGACTTCTCGGTATATATACTGTGTAAGCACACTGAATCAAATTTTGTTAAAGAAAAGGTTGTGAGAGCGTCCTGATTTCTTGTTTTTCTTTTATGGGTAAAATGCTCACACACACGGCCATTATGTCAGATGCATGGGTCATATGCAGCGAATACATGCCCCACCTAATGGTGGTGATGCAGGTTTCTGGGATATTGCTTTGTGTGCACATTACGAATGATGAAGTTGTAGGCGACTAGTCCTGTGCTGAGGGGGAACTGTTTCTGTTGTTCACAACCGTCGTGCACGCTTGGCGGGTGGTCGAATGACAAGATCATTCCGAGGTCCTTGGCTCGACGGAGGCACGGGGGAATTCGTGATAGAGGCTGCACTCGAGGCCGCACTTGAAGATTGCAAAGATCTTTTCTTGGGATTTGACGTTGCATCCCCTAGCCAGCCTGAGTATAGGAGCAATCAATAAAACAATTAGACGAGGTCTGAAAATTTATAGTGCAATAAAATGAAATCTACCACTCTTTCAACATAACAAGGCCATGTTTCCTCAAAGAACGTATTAGCTCGAACAAACACAGCATCAAAAGGAAGGAAAAGCTAAGTTCATGTGTATCACCAATAGAAGTCGGAAAGTTCACTTCTCTTTGATTCGTAATCATCATCATCATCAACATCATCAGCCTGACTACGTCCACAGCAGGACCAAGGCCTCTCCCATGTTTCGCCAGTTAACTCGGTCCTGCACTTGCTGCTTCCAATATATACCCGCAAACTTCTTAATCTCATCTACCCACCTAACCATCTGTCTCCCCCAAACTATCTCGCCTTCTCTGGGAATCAAGTTAGTTACCCTTAACGACCAGCGGTTGTCCTGTCTACGCGCTACATGCCTGGCCGATATCCATTTCCTCCTCTTGATTAATAGTGCAGCTTTCTTATAATTGAAAATAAGACAAAATTAGGCGTCTAGAAAAAGCAATCAAAACTAAACAAATATTTAAGACACTAATGACCTTTCTTCCATTCGTCACAATTTTTATTCAGACCTAATAATCACACCACAACGTGCTCTGCGGAACTTCC